>WBMZ01010838.1:45000-311033 GCA_013400975.1 Atrichornis clamosus
TTGATTTTTGTATATCTTAAAACCTCAAAAACCCCAGATGACACCATATTTTTGGCTTTTTACTTAGAAAGGTGTGACTTATAAGCAAAATGCCCACTGACTGGTCAGTCCTGGCTGTGCCATCTTTCCCATTATCACGGTAAATACTATAGTGCATATGACATAGTCCTCCTTAATGTATGTTTGTCTGATACATTTCCGACATAAACCCCTATTAGAGGTCAGATGCCTACTCAGATGTTGGTAATCCAGAGTGATCTTGCTTTCACAGAATGATCGTGGGGAGAAGTGTGACTTGTGTTTGAGTTTTTCTTTTAAGGTCAAGGCCTGTTTTCCTCAGGGATGTAGTCATCTCAGGAGCTGATCACTGGGTGGTCATCACAGAAAGGGAGGGTTATGTGCAGGTTTGGGTGGGTGTGTGCAACATGCTTAGTGTGCAGCAAAGCTGTGTTCTATTGCAGTTGTGGAAGGAGGATTTCTTTCTCCTTACCACCACTGAGCTAGACAGCTTTAGTCCCGCTACAGTTTTCTCTTGTTTCTAGTGATAATTTCTGGTAACATATTCCCATTTTCTATGCCCTATCTTATTTTCTGCATTCCATTGAACTGTGATGTGTTCTATTGTGTTTTGTGCACTCTCTACCTAAATAATTTCTTCCAAATGGTGTCTAAACAGTCTTTGGCAGAATATGTACATACATATCTGTGAGTCTTTCTTATGTAAACATCTCATACTTGGGCATCCTACCCTAAAAATAGATGCTACTTTATAGAAATTCACACTGATCATTGAAGACTATATGGGACTTAAGCTGCATGGGGGATGGGGTGATCCAAGTAGTGTGTGCTCCTAAAAATTTGAAGATAACTTGTTTTGATCCCACTTTGGTGTTGCCTTGAGGTTGACTGGCATTCCTAGAATTGTTGACAATCTTACACCTTTCCCTGTGAAGATGTACAATAGTACAAAGAGCAGTGCGTGTTGTTATGGAATAGAATAGGGAGGATTGGAAAGATCATGGGAAAGGCTGTCAGGTGCAGGTTACTATGGGAATGCTGACTTTGCCTCTCTTGTAGCCCACAATTGTCAGCTGTCAGGCTTTCAGCACATGAGGTGAATTTGAACCCATGTGTGCTGTTTGTACTGCAGTCATTGACAGTATTTTGCCCTAAACAGGGTAAAAATCTACCAAGAGACATCACTAACTTGAAAGGGGAAAAAGAAGTGTGTGCCATTAACCTATTAGGATTTCTCCAAACAAAATTCTAAGTAAATGCCTAAAAGATCCTTCAAAAAAATAGCAGGGCTTTTAGTAGGTACAGTCGGCATTAAGTTTCTAACCTGCTAAACTAACTCAGGACTCTTCTCAAAGGATGTAGGTAAAGTCTCTTAGTCCATGTTACAGTACAATTTCTCTCATCACCAAAACAGTTCATCCATTGCATCCCAGTGTATGATTGCTTTATCCTACCAGGAAAAGAAATGGACAGTTTTGTGTGTCACCAAGAGCAGGCAATCACAGCATTGTGAAGATTATCAGCCAGTACATTAAATAGGTGTGATATAATGAAGGAGCTCTTTTCAAGAGGAGAATCAGAATATTCGAAAGAAGGAGCAGCATAAACTAAAACAGCTGAAAGAACAAAATTACATTATCTCCAATAAAGTTTTGACTGCTCTGTTATAATAGCAGGCCTTCATTAAAGGTCTTGCATTTTATATGTACACTATAGGTGATACTGGGATTTTGATTATGTAATGCACAATGTATGCTGCTGGTGC
Source organism: Atrichornis clamosus (assembly GCA_013400975.1). Lineage (NCBI taxonomy): Eukaryota > Metazoa > Chordata > Aves > Passeriformes > Menuridae > Atrichornis > Atrichornis clamosus. The sequence continues at coordinate 46,784 of WBMZ01010838.1, forward strand.
AACAAACTCAATCTAGGGATAACGTGCAGAACCTCTAGATCTTCTGTAGCTTCTGAATTTCTGACCCAGGTGGCAGATGGGCACACTTAGAGTACTAGCTGCTCCACACTAAGGGAGTTGCTCTTCTGTTTCATAGAATGTGAAATCAAACCCTTAGTGTGGACCACAGCTCATGGGGTACTCATCAGCTGGCACGGAACTGAACGACTATGGCAAGTTGAAAAGATACAGCAAATAGCCAGGCTGATGTGGGGAAACTTGTGCTGCTCTCCGTGATGGTTGGTTGGACTCTGAACTGTGACCTGCATGATCCATACGTCGCTCATGATGTTAGTCTGGTATCAGTAATGAATGTTTAATTCTGCTGTTACATACAGAATATATTGTATATACAATGCAATGAAATACAATATCATAAGCTGGCAGGATACTGGCATGGCCATCCGGGGTGCCCACTGGTTTACACGTTTTGCAGGTTTATAAAACTGTTCATTCCCTTTCTTTCCTGAGGTTACCCCAAGGGGATCCAACCACACAGAGACTGTAAGGATAAGATATAACAAGGATAATTAACCTTGCATGACACAGGGCATATTCTCATATTAGTGCAGATTGCTGTGTGCCAGGATCCTTCTGGTTAAAGAAGATTGATGAACTTGTTGGGGTTGAAAATGGCCAGCCCCTGTGGATTTCCTAGATAGGTGAGTTGGCAAGCAGCGGCCACTAACTACTTTTTGCAGGGTGAGATTAGGGGTGAGAAAGGGTGAGGTTAATAGAAAACCTCGTGAGATCCACCTTGAAATGTTTCTTGATTCTAGTGCCCTCTTGAAGGTTTCTTGTGAAAAGGCAGACTGAGGCATTTATTCTCGCAGAGTACAGACCATTTGTGTCAAAAGAATTTTCAATAAAAATTAAAGTACGATTTAAAAGAGAGATCCGCTTACAAAAGAATTGGGGAAGCATTGTGTTTATACTGAGAAAATGCATTCTATCCTTTTCATTGTTTTAAAATGTAAAGAACGCAAATGGCTATTAAAGATTTTGAAACAATGAAAATGTTTAACTAAGCATTTGAGAGCATTGTGCAATGAGCAGCAACACTATTTCACTACCAAATAAAATGCAGCCTGAAATGGCACTTTATGCTGGTGTGTACACAGATGTGTGTGCATGCACACACCAAATATTGTGTGAAAAGTTCATGCACTTTGTGTTCTTAGCTCACGCAGAAAGATACTTTTACATTTGAACCAGTTGTACTTTATTTGAATGGAATTCATAAAAAGTTTCTTAAACCAAAATGAGGTGAAATCTGCACATTAAAAAAAAAGTGTTCTTTGGACTTTACAATGTTATAGACTGCTGACTGCAGGGATTGCAACTGACTTTCAATAACATTTGAAGATTGGAAGCAAGTTTTTGAATTTTTATTTTTTCTATTTGTCCCTTAGAAGCTGCTTGTTTTTCAGCTGTTAATGCATTTCCAACAGAAATTTTGTAAATTATATTGGGCAACATTCTCAGTAAGAATAGATTGTGTAAGTGATGGTAATGGCTTCCTCCTGCTGCTGCTGGCAGTATGGATATTCACCACACACACTTATTTAAATTTCTTGGGCCAAAGAACTCTTCAAGGTTCAAAACTTTTGTTACTCAGGCACTAAATTTAATGGATAATAACTCAGGAAATAGAACTGATGAGAAGGGTTTTTAAAACAATTGACTGTTCCGTATCAGAGTCTTTAGCTTCTAACAAGAAAGGTGTTGTGTAAACCAACTTTTCATATAGGATATTTTTAGCACTATGTTTTTTATCCTAAATCTCTGTTAAATTAATTTTTTCTTTCATTAAAATCTGAGAAAAATAGGATTCTTTACTTCTTGGGTAAAGAAACAACCCACCATAGAGAATATTATAATTCATAATTTTAAGATTTCATTGAGTGTTCCTTTCTTATTACCTTTCTGAGCAAATCTTGTGCCAGGCTGAGCTGAGGCCTGGAATCCATATGTGAGAAACACGGCATTCCCAGCAGTGTCACAAGAGCAGAGTAGTACAACAGGGCATGGTTTAGGCTTGGCCACAAAAGAAAGTATTTGCAGGATGCTACTTGATCTGTACTTAACTAGAGCTGAGAAAACTCGAGATGATTTAACCACCTACCTGGAAATAAAAGGGGAATGCAAGTTTTGTCTCAGTGAGAGTAATAGGGAGCTCTTGGGATTTACTCTGTTTTTATCAATGCTAACTCTATTATTGAGGCATAAAACTGAATTCTTTCATCTCTTAGTTGATTCAATGCAAATTTGGATATTTGCTCCCATGGACTTGATTCCTGTTTGTAGGCTTTTTTAAATTGCGGCTCTGTAAAATATATGCATTTAGAAAGCATTGACTTCAGTTTCCTTTCTCTTCTAGGAAACAGTATGAATGTGAGAGTAGGTACTGTGTTAGAAGATTATTTTTGATCAATTGCATGTTGATTTTCATAAATTTAAAGGTGATCTGAAATATCTTTTATTTAATACTGATTAATGCTCCAAGACACTGATTAATACTGAGTTTAAAATAAATGAGGGGAGTTCAGCAATTGCTAGACTTATTACTGTTAAACAGCACAGATCCTTACTGTTGTTTTTCTTCAGTTCTTTTGTGGATGTTAGAGGATGAGAGCTTTATTTCCCAAGTTAGAAAACTTTTTAAAATATTTCTTTGTTAGACCGGTACCTCAAGTGGTACTCAAAAAACCCAAACATGCAAATTGGCCCCAAATGTGGGGTTTTATGACAGGGAATCCCTGTGATAAAAGCTGAGGTTTATTTAGACATGGGGAACAGTTTTCCCTGAGTTCCACAGCAAGGACTAGACTGGGATATGTGGAAACAGAGCTAAGAACTGGAACAAAAATGTCTACTTTTTATAACTTCCCCTTATAAAGCCAATCTTATCTCTCTCTGCTTTCTAATATAATGGTAAAGCTGTGCTTCATATTTCTATGCATATTTAGCATCTGAGTATTTCAGAGGTTTGCACACAAACAACAAGAGAAATGGAACTCATCTTAAATCTTTCACTGATTTGGTGGGGAATCAAATCACAAATTTGGAGTCCAAAGCTTCAGTACCAGTGTAGACTTATACATATATATTAATTTATATATATATTAAAGTATATACATGCAGACACATACACACCCCCACACCCCCAGAGTCTCTGTTTTGCCTTTATGCTGCCTCACCTGTGCTAGACTGCCTTGTGTGTGTGTTTCTAAGGTAAAACTGGTGTGTTTCAAAAGTGCAGTTGCAATATGTTTGCAAAAATAGACCAGTAAGTGTGAAATACGTTTAAGCAAAAGCCATAAAGCAGGTGTGGGTGTATTCTTAATTTAATAAAGTAACTTCTTCATGGTTTCTTGGAGAAAATAATGCATGAATTATTGATGCATGTAAAGCTAACCACAGTTTTCAATTTTTGGCTTATGTCAAATTGTTGCTTTCTTCATACTGTATGAATGAATATTTTACCAAACAATTTCTTGGAGAAAAAAAAAAAGTAAATGTTTGAGAGTAGAGTTCCTTTCATCGTTGCAGCATCAGTGTATAAAAGTTATAAAGGACAAGGATTATGGACAGACAGTGGAGTTTTGAAATGGATCCCCTATTACTAATTTACAGTAGCTTGAAATGCCAGAGGTTTGCTCTGCCCCTGCAAAAAACAAATGGCCCTCACTCTCATTATAGGTTGAATCTTCCATATCTCACAGGAAATGCCCATTTATCCATTAAAAAGAAAAAAAAGCCCTGAATTGTCAAGAAAAAACCATAGTAATTTTCAAAACCGTTTTGGTGACAAAATTAAAAGTGTGACAACATAAACGAGTCCTGCCGGGTGGTGACTGATGTGGCTCTCAACCCTTAGTGCAATAATTCTGACATAGGCTTGGCTTTGGAGTGTGAGTGTTCCCTGTGTGTATGAAATCAAAATCACCAGGTGGTAGGGATTGCACTGCAGAGGTAAACATCTTGAAAAAGGTAAGGAGGGAGAGGGTAGGGGAGTGACATTACTGAAGAAATGGTGAAGATGCTGACACGAATGAAAAATATTAGAAAGGGAAAGACTAGACTTCATTCTGTGAGAAGAGGTTTTTTAATAGAAAAAGGTCACTCAAAATAGTTTTACATTCCAGTGCTGATAAAAGATCATTTGCATTATAAAAACTAAAGAATCTATAGGTAGTTTTGAGATATATCTCAGCAAGCTACATTTAGAATTGTCTGCTATTCTACTTGCTTTTAGCAAGATTCTCAGAAATATCTATTTTCATGTAGAAAAACCATGTGAACATTGTTTCAGTCAACTCAGAGTGAATAATAGAAAGCTTTTATATTCATAAGATCTCAGTACAAATTCTTTTTTAACTTTTGTGATCTTTGTCTCAGAATTAGTAATAAATTATGCCTAGCAAAATCCTCCTTCCCTTTTTTTATTTTTAAAGTTTTTGGACAACAAGACATCACAACTTAAGATTTCTTCTTCCTTTTCTCCATTCCAAACACTTATATTGTCATCTTTGAAGCAGTTACACATCCGAGAAGATGTTTTTTTTTTACTGACTGTGTTACTGAATTTTGAGGGTGCCCTGTTTGGAGGTACTGCTTTTGAGTAGTTGTGTGACTGAGAGATTTGAATATGTCCCAAGAAAATCTGAAGCATCCCATGCATTCTTGCTGAAAACTTGTACATCTAGTTATTGTTCATGGTTTTAGCCTTTGTAGACTTTCAAGAGGTTTTTCACACTCCATTAGGCAATTATGGAAAAGGATTAGGTTTTTTTCTTCAAGTTATGCATTTGGTTTTGGTCTTATTACAACATGAATGAAGCTCAAGGAAGTAGGCTATTATTTATAGTTATAAAGCAGGGAGGATTAAGTAATGACATTCTTATTAAACTTTTGATAAATTAAATGCCATAATAAATGTTCTTTTGTTCTTACCTGTGGAACACAATTGTAAGGTATTAACTTGTCATATAGATTTATACACCTTAATAATTTTAAGCAAAACTTTTCAACAATTAAAATATAACCTTGTTGAAATTAAATATTAGTTCTTTATGCCTTTCTTTGACCGTGTTTGGAACAACTTCTAAAACAAAATTATGGTGGCAGATACCTTGACAAAAGTATTTGGAAAAAGAATTAGTGTGTGCTAATGTCTATATGCATAAAGGATGTGCCGCAAGGGAAATGGATCGGTGGGACCAGTGAATGGTTGGCACTGATGTTATCCTTGTAACAACACGGGGTTATTTCATCCTATCTCTGTGTGACTGCTTGGACTGAATACCCACTAGTGGTTGGAGCCCATCAGGTGCATTCTTGGATCATGTCTGTGTTTGGTTTTATCCTATTTTTCATCTCTAAGCCTGTTCTGTGATTGCTTCAAAAGTGGTGGGTGGGGCTGATTCATCTCAAAAGCCCACTCTTGAGCCAAGCTACAGCTTCCTATGCAGGAGGTTATACAAGATGATTAATATGAACCTCTTGATCTTTATTACTTGAATTTTACTTAGTTTTTATTACTGTTATATAGAAAGCTTCATAACTTTCTGAAAAGAGGCTAAAGTGAAAGTCACACTGCATATTTGTCTGATGAAAGGGGAGTGGAAGTAGTAAAGGATGAATAAAAGCAACCCCAGCCTCTGCTCATGGGTTCTCAAGTGGGCAGAGAGGTGATCTCAGATTCTTGCCTCCTCCCAGAACTGTCTGGAGATATCACAGCACTTTGTTTTCTCTCAGTTTGTTTTCTGCTTGGTTTGATCTATCAAAGTCCTTTGTACCAACTCCCTTCTCTTCCCCAAAATTTTATAGCAAGCATTTTGTACAGAACTGTCCTTGAGTTCTGGCTGGGAAAAGGTGGAGGAAAGGCTGGTTATTTAATTACAATTAGTAAGCAGTTTGCCCCTTAGGAGAGTTGTGCTTTTACCTTCTGTTTTTTTAAGAGGGGTGTGTTTGGCACATAATGGAAGCGCTCTAAGAAAACAGAATAAGGGAGTGTTGTGTAATATGGATGCAAAAAATATTTTTGCATATTCTTTACAAGGGCTAAATATCCCCTACACTTCAGTACTCAAAGCCCTTTCAGCACTGATCAGAGTGTGTGATTTACTTGTCCTTCATTTACCTTGAGAGATTACATTGTCTGGCATGTCATCTCTGTTCCTTTTTTAATGCATTGGGACATCTTCCTGTTGTTAGACAGTAAAAAGATGCTCATTATTGAGTAGTTGTTCACTGAAACCTGTGCCTGTTGTGGATTCTGTAGGGAGTATTAAAATATAGAGCAAGTTTTCAGTTTACTGCATTTTTTTTCCAACACTTCCAGGTCTTTGCAACTTTGCAGTGTTGTCCAGTGTCAAAGCAGAGTCTTTTGTATGAACTGGCCCATCAGCTGTGCAGTTGGGCTGCACTGGTTGTGTGTAGCCTCTGTGTCAATATGCCTCATGCTATGAAAACTGACCTGCTTCCTTGAGTGTTGTCAGTCGAAAAAAAAACCAAAACCAAAACAGGTGGAAAAAGTTTTCATAATGACAGCTGGGGAAGTCCCACCTAGAATAATGTAAGAGTAGTTGTTTTCTTTACAAAATGCTAACTTTGTATGATATGTAATTTCTCATTTTTTTTGCTTCAAACCTTCACAATTAAAAAATTTTCTTGTCTATACCTGTGGAATCAATTACTCTTTAAGACTGCAGTGCATGAAGCTGTTAATTGCTGAGATCTTTGGTAGCGAAATTTGCAAATTTACAAGCAATGTAAGCTTCATTTGCTTACAGTGGATTTCTAAGAGCCAGACATGCTGAAGTGCTTTAGAGAGCCCATCATGACGTGCTTGTGCCAAAGTGAGTTTTTGCAGGCTAACTGGCTGCCTCTGCTTCCAGCTCTGTCCCGCTGCTGCAAGGAAGGCTGGTTAGAGATCTGAAAGTTAAAAGACAAATCACAGAATCAAAAAACGGGTCAGGCAGGAAGGACCACAGCAGATCATCTGGTCCCACCTCCCTACTCAAGCAGGGTCCCGGAGCACACGGCACAGGATTGCCTTCCAGAGTTCTGGAATGTCTCCAGCGAGGGATACTCCACACCCTCTCTGGAAAACCTGTTTCAGTGGCGTGGTCACTTGCACGGTATCTGAAGAGGGGTACAGGGAACCTGGAGAGGGACTCTTCAGCAGGAACTCTGTGTGCGTATGAAACTCATGCTGAGGTATATTCCAAGTAATGTGGATCTTTTCTTTGTAGGGATGTGCCTTCCACAGTATCCTGTTCTACTCTGGTTCTGCAGCTGGCTGTAACAGGACTTGGCTGTAACTTTCCTTCTCGTGAAGGAAAAGGCACACGTGGAGAACGCCTCGGGCTGGGGAGCACACGGAGTCCACACCTCACCACTCTGGGTGCTGTAGGCTGCCTGTACACCGTGAGTGGCAGCTGCTCTCTGCTCTGAGGCGCTTGTCTGAACCTGAGGGAACTACCTGGGATGTGGGAGAGCTTTTGAAAATGAATCCCACTTTCACACTGAGGCCTGATGCGGAACTATAGGGAGGTATCTTAATGTAGGCGAGACACGGCACCTGAGACAAGCCAGTCTTTAACATTCCATTCAGTTTAACTTGCCTTTCAGTTTGTTTGCTGTGGTAAAACCTGTTTTCAGGCATTGTATTTGCCCATGTCTCTTAGCATCCCTACATCCATCGGTAGAGCTGTAGCAAGTGAATGTTCAGTGACATCAGTCACCAAGTGATGCAGAGGAACGCTTTAAAATTTCATTAAATCTATTGGTTGTCAGCACAGATAAATAAGTGTCCTACAAAGCAACACATTTTTATATTGTCCCTTTAGTAAAACAGGCTGACGTAACAGGAGGAAGCTTTTGATAGTGGGAGCTTTCTTCTAAAATTACATTTACTCTTTCAATTACCATATTCATTTCTCATTAATAGAGTATTTCAAGGCCTTGCATTTTTGAAAGGGAAAAGGTTAGAATTATGGGCTAGCAGCTGGTTTTGATAGGGCGCAGTGAGCAAGTTAATGCTTACCAAACATTTGAAATTGCTTTTCAATTTCTGAAATCACTTTGCAGCTCTTCAGCTATTTTTTGGCTGGCTGCACTTTATCATATTAATATAATACTGTGCAGGAAAATATTGCATTTAAGTGTTGTGATGAAATCAAGCTGTTATGCTGCATGTGTGTGGTACAGAGCATATTTTTAGTGGGTTTTTTTAGTCTATAATTATGTGAGTTTTTGTGCCTTTCAGAAGCTATTTGTCAAGGGATGAGGTTCTGGTTGGTTTTGATAAGGTAAAATGCATTTTACAGCCTTATTAAGCCTCATTTAATGGAAATAATCCTCATTTTAGCAACAAGTGAAAGTAATACCTAGTAAAAACTAGTTGTGATTTTTTTCATTTTGATATATCAATTTGGTCAATCCTCTTTCTCATCAGTTTATTGAGCTGATTTCTGGATCCACAAATACTTAAATTCCATCACACCACATATGCAGTCTTCTGCCAGGACCAGAGAGATAATTCCAGATGTTTTAACAACAGGATGCAGAATTATTTGTAGCTGATACTCCTGAGAACACTACCAATATTGTGCTGCAAGGAGTTCTTGAAGATTTCAGCTGTTCATATAATTCAGAGAAAGTGTGTTCTCTGTAATCCCCAAACCAAAGATTAAGAGAAAGTAAATATTTTAAATTATATTTATATAGATGAAAATTCTATTAAAAAATAATCATGATGGGAAGAAAGAGAAGGAAATACATGTTATAAATTTTAGTAAAACATTTACCTTTATTTAGTCACCTCAATCAGATGACATAAATATGGTAAAAAGGCCATGTATCTTCATTATATGGTCAGAATCATTATCTGTTCCCTCCAGTACCTACTGGCACTCTTTTTTCCCAGTCATGTATTTTCCGCTTTTTTAAACAAAAACTGTATTTGCCCCTTAAAAATCCACAAATGATCAAAACTAATATATGTGTGATCTCAAACAATTACTTCTGCTTACTCTTTTGGGCTCTTCACAGAGTGATTTTTCTGCTGAATTTTACTTCCAGAATAGTTTTGTCTGGTGCTGAGGTAGATCATTTATCAGGACCTTGTATTTGCTGCATCTCATTGGTGTTTATATCTTTAAAAACTAAATATTTCAGGTCTGACAATAAAACCTGGCTCTTTTTCAGTACCTTTAAATTATTGTTACTGTGGATGGTTGTGGAGTTGTTCCTTGCAATCTTCAACCTGTTCAGTAGAACAAAATTGATTATTTTACTTTTGAATCCAGCAGGTCTTTTATTTTGTGAAAGCCTAGCAAAAGCTCATTGATTTACACCAGAGTTGGTTTGCTGTTTTCTTCAGTCAATACTGTCACATAATAAAAATCTTGACTTAACCAGGCAGTTTCAGCAATGTCTTGTTTAGTGTCTGCTGCTACTGCATACAACCCTGCAGCTTCGAATTAAATAAGAATAACATTTTCTTCATACATTAGAATTTGATCACTGTATGTGATGCATCAACAGGAATATTAATAAATTGTTTCAGTCCTGGATAGTATTACCTTGGCAATTCTATTAGAGACAGAAGCCACTACGACTGGTTTTATTTTTATTGTATTTCTAAATGCTTGCTCTAGGGACAGAAATTAACCAATAAGCAACAAAATATGAATCGATTATAGCAGATATTTGAGAGATGTTCAGATGGCCTAAATCTAAGTCATGATGTATCCAGTGTTAATGTTTTATCAACTTGGTGCCTTTGAAGGCCTAGAATTTAAAAACAGGAAACCCTCGACACAAAGTAGGTGGAATTTTGTTTGTCTCTGACTGAGCCTCACAGTTTCACTGAATTTATTTGAACTCCAAGTTTGCTTTGAAAAGTTTTCTGCAAAAATTGTAGGTTGAACACTGGAGAAGAAACAATTAACTATTTTAAGAATGATGCAGAGGGAAATTAGTACAGCAGCATTACTGTGCTCAGTAAGCTTGACCATTCCAGAGGTGCAGAGAAAATCCAACTGCTCTGTCACCTTCTCACATAAAAATGCAGTCAGTCCCCAGCCAGGAATTGAGCAAACATGTTTGACTAATTTGAAAAAGAGGCAGACACCACGATTTTTTTTTCTTTTGTGAAAGTAGCATTAGGTTAGACCTATGGATGTCATTGAAAGATGGAAAGACCTGGTACTACATAATAAAATTCATACTGAGATCGCTAAGTAGAGCAATGAGAAAATTTCCTTTGTAGTATAAAAAAAAAATTGATCTCAGGCTGCACATAAGTGAGCTCTAATCTTTTTCAATTTTTTATGAAAAGAATGTGGTTTGGATTAAAAGAGTACTTATTTTTATTTTACCCGAATTTTCTCTTTCAGTACACCTAAATTTCTTATGAAAGTTGTACAGTTGGATTTATGAATGCTCAGCAATTTTTCATTTTTAATAGATTATTATCGTATCCAATTAATAAGCTATAAACTCTGAACCCTGTTCTGTTTTGTCAGTTACAGTCTTGATTTGTAGAGTTTTTCTTCTTACACGTAACGACGGGATGAGGAACTTGGATCCAGCTTTTCTCACAGGATTTGATAATAAACCTTACCATGTTTAAGGCATGCAAAATCCCACCCTTTCTAATGGGTGATGGGATTCATTCATTTCATTTGCCTATTCTGAAAATGTGCAAAGAAGTGAAGTTTCAGGTGTTCAGAGTACTAAACACTCATTTAACAGCAACACAAAAAAAGCTTGAGAAATATATGCAGCTATGATTAATCTACTATCCATGTAACATCATTACTGCAAACATTGCTTTTATTCAAAGTTGTAGTAATTTCAAAGGGTCTGTTATCAGAACAGCTGTGGCTCAGGTTCAGCAAGCCAATATGTGGGATTATATAGCACTCAGGGTCCTAAAGTCTGCAGAGTGTTGTATTCATTTTACATGAAGTAAAACAAAAACAGCTAAACAATGGTTCTTTCTATTTCCTCTGTTTTATTTTATATTAGTTTCCCTTAAAATAAAGTGGGATGATTGCTGATTTCTTGTCCAAATTTCTCTGTGTGATAGTAAACATGCAGAAACCTTTGATCCTACTAAAATGATAAGAAAGAAATTAATATGTTTTATGGGGTTTTTTTGTTGCTTTGTTTTTGTGTATGTTATGTAGGGATGTGCATATGTAAATATACACAGTTATTAGGGACTTCCAATGGTCAGATAAAATAGATCTTGTATAGGAACAGTGGAAAGATCAGAAATGGAGTACTGACATGGGACACTGGTTATTATCAGCCAGAACTCATAATGAATATTTGAAACAGGGCTATGAACAAGTTTGAGGGTTCAAAGATAGGGTATCATCCTTTTCTACCCTTTTCTGTAGAGAACCTATTGCTGATGCATATCTCTTGAAGTCAGATGCTCTTTCCAAAGTAAAACATAAAACAAAATATTACCCACAGCATGAGCTTAGCTGGTGGACAGTGAGATGGCCCTGCAGGAGGGGTCTGAACACTGAATGTGCATTACAGTTTTAAGGTCTAAATTTTCAAACAAAACTCACATGCATGATAAGCTCTTTTATTAAGTGTCTTGATTGTGTTTGTGGTCATGATCCTCGTGAGTTTCTAAGTGTACCTTTACTTCAACTTCCATTTTGTCCTGAAAGTACAGATATTAAATTTGAGAAACTATCCTAGCTGGAATTTCCATCAATAGATGATGAGCAAGAAAGTAAACATAAGCTGATCACGATACACGATGCCCTTGCCCATGTGGTGACAATGTTTAGATAAAGGCAATTCATAAAAGATTAAAGAACTGACTTTTCAAGTACTTTTAACATATTTGGCTAGATGTATGAGTAATTGAGTGTCATCATATGGTTAAGCCTTTCAAACCATACATTAATTGAGATATCCTAAATGTTGACTGAATCCTCAAAATATGGAAACCAAATGTGAACCTCACTACTATGATCTAATTACATCCTCCTTCTCAGATGGTTTCCTTAATAACTTAAAGGTTATTGATGCATTCCTCATATGCTGTAATACTTACATGTGTAGGTCGAGTGTGTCAGTGCATTATTTTGGTGGTGGCTTCATTTTATCTGGTTCTTTTCAAAGCTTTCTCTCCCTTTGGACAGCTTGTTAAAGCAGGAAAGGAGAGAAATGCAACGTGCTTTTATTATTCATGCACCACCAGGGCCATAAAACAGGCTGCAAAGGTTTTGAATGTCCTGCCCAGCACAGCAAGCACCCTGGCTAAATATTGTAGAACATCACCTCTTCTAAGACATGGTAGGTAGAAAATGCAATGCACATTAGTAGCCTTTAAAATCTGTAAACAAATTGCATATTTACTTCAAAAAATGTGAAAGCAGTTATTGATTAAATGGCATTAGAGTGCCCTTGGCTTTAAAAGTCTTTCAAAATAGGAGGCAGTGCACAAGATCAATAATAGGTTTTACATATGTGACCTGAAAAAGTAGCAGTACCTCATAGTTTAAAATAAAATGTTTCCTTGTGATTCTTGCTCATATATTAAGATTTTCTTTTGTGTCCTTTACACATCTGTTAAAGCATCTGTGACCAGCTTCCCTTCTGCCAGAAGATGACAGTAATCTCAGGATTTTTTTGAATATAGCATTATTTGTCCCATCATGGACAGCTTTGATTGGGCCAAATTTCTCATATTCTACAAGCAGAGAGTAAATGAAACAATAAATATTTTGTCACAAGTCAATGCAGAATGTGAAGTTCTGCTGGTATAGTTACCTAAATTCTGGTTTGTGTAAAGTAAGGCTGATACATATCTGTTTTTCTAAAAGCTATTTGTGCACAAAGTGCATATACGTTATCTGGGTGTCCTATAGCAGAGCAGGACCTGTTGGTTGCAGCTGCAGTGTCTGACTGCTGAGTTTTATTTTATTTTGCCCAGAGCGAAGCAGACTTTTTCCCACAGTTGAAGGTTTGTGTATTTGCTGGATTTCTGACTCAGTCCAGTGAAACTACCCATTTTTCCCATTGCTTTGTTTACAAGTGTACAGAGTACCAGGGCTTTTCCTTTAATTTTCTCTCAGAGTAAAATAGCTAATCTGTTTTGACATGCTATCTAAATGACACTCCAACTAGTATATGGACTAACTCATCCATAAGTCATTTCTTTTATACGCATGTACTGCTGTGTCCAAGAAAAAGAGTTATATTGGCTGCAAGAGTTTGAATAATAATGGTCATTAATATGTCGAATTGAGGGTCACCACATTCATCCCACATATCAAATCCCCTTTCAATGAGATCAGTTCCATCAGCTGTCAGATTCCATTAAATATATCCCCCAGACCTACTGACCAGCTGACAGTAGAGAAACTCAAAACCATACACCCACTATTAGCATTATAAAATGTGAAATCAGCTGGAAGGAATGATAGCAGAACTGAAAACAAAATAGATGAAAATCTATAATGCCCTTGTGTCTTCCTAAACAGAAACCCCTAAGAGTTAAAATGCCCCCATAAAACATGGAAGTAAAAACAAAGGTTGTCACATTGTTTTCTTCATAACCTATAATGATTCTTTTACCTTTTGTTAATGCAAGATTTGCATAAATGTTTCATGAGGTTAATACAATGCATAAACTGAGCAGTTTATTAAGCAACATCTGTGCTGTTTTCTCAGATAATGCAGTGTTGTTTCCAAGTCACTGAAATATAACCTATCATAAGGTTTTGGTTGTTAAAATACTTGTTTTGCAAGGCCTGTGATCACATCTGACATTTTTAGCAGATGCCACAGTAATACAAAAGAATTCCTTAATACCACAATACGTGTTAGCAAAGCACCCAGTAGGAAGTGGATAATATTCCATGAGCTGGTATAGTTCAGTACCATGCATAAGACATGAGAACATCTTGTGTGTCATCTTTCAGCTAAAAATACCCCATTTCAAAACCAGCACAACTGCCCATGAGACTTTCATCAGGTGAGGTCTTTTCATACTCGACAGTTTTTGACTTTGCCATAAGTCACTTTATAGGTTTTTTTTAAAATTTAGAGCGGGAAAAGCTTCACACGACCACAATTTTATCTTGATATTGGTGCCATATGGGAGTCTTTTGGAAGAGAGAAAAAGTTATGAGACCAATAATTTTTAATGAAACTTGGCTTAGCTCTTGAAGTAGGTCATGCAGATAAAAAGTGGGCACATGAGTTCTGTATCCATATTCTTCTGTTTTTCTGGCAAGGACTGGAGAAATGTAGTTTCAATTAAATCAGGGCATAACGGAGATATGTTTTATATTATTGATTCTGATTTCTTTTTTTTTTTTTTTTCTGTTTTTTTTTGCCATGTGTTTAACTTACTCTTCACCAAGAGGTATGGTAATTCTGGTCTTTAATATTTGGATTTGTATCTGTCTTCCTTCACAAATCTCAGATGTTTTTGTTGTTAATTTGACATAATTTCATGTTTTTGTTAAAAGACATCCTCAAACTGAGAGTCGGCAGGCCCTAATAATGTATGTATATTTCATCTTTGACTTAAAGGTTTTCAGATTACTATTGAGGTAGAAAAATAATATTTTTGGAAACTTTTAATGTTACGTTTGCAGCAATTACTTTACCCTTTATTAAATTGCACACTGGAGTTCATGCTTGTGTGTCCCTGCAAAATGTTCACGGAGCAGCAAGGTAGTCTCTGTAAGAGCAATTAAGTTGATCAAGTATCCCAGCTAAATTCCAGGTTGGGTGATAGTAGTCTGGAACCTGAATGGCTTCTTGTGTTTCCATTTGAGGAGATATGTTTATTTTCTGATCTATCTTGGGCAGGGTTAGTTTGCTTTTGAACAGTTGCCAGGTCCTACAACATGGAGGGGAGAAAGTTTCTCTGCTGTCGGAGGGCAGTTGCCTCGGCAGGAAAATGTACCAAGGTGCACAAAAACTTAACAAGTCGGAACAAAATTGTGCAATTTTATATGGCAAAACTCCTGTTGAAGGCTTTGGCTCATAGCAGAAAGTAAAATGCTGAATCCAAATGAAACAAGGGAAATTTAGGTAGTAATAATGACACAATTATCCCGTTAGAATTTGTCTGGAACACTATTGTTAACACACAGTTAGTTTCAGTGTGAACTTAGGATGCACGAGGAATGCAAGATCAGACCCTATATAATGAAGGGATCATTTACACACATTATCCCCACAATGAAATGCTGTCACCCTTTGGCAGAAAACACAGCTGCTTTTTAAAGCTGCTTTACTGTAATAAGAGTGTAACTAGAGCTGGTTGAAAAACACGAAAATTATTTTGAGAAACATTTTAAACTTTCATAGTTCTTTCCATTTTGCAGATTCACAATAGAATATTTATTTCTCCCACAGATTTTAAACTATTCTGTTTATAATTGTTAATCATTTTGAATTTTAAAAGCATTTTTTTGAAAACCACATTTCAGTAAACTAAAAATATTATGATTTTAAAATTACTTTGAATTCTGTAGGATATTTTTATTAAAAACAAGATGTGTTGGTAGCATATAATTTTACAAAAAAAAAATTGAAAGGGAAACTGATGGCCAAAGCTTCAGATAAAAGGGTTGATTTAATTTTGTTTTTGATTTTCAGAAGTTACTAGGGATTCCTTATATCAGAGGACCAAACAGCCGTTGGTATTGATGTAACACGTAGAAGTCAAAGGCTGCAGCAGACCTCTGACAGTTTAAACATAAAGATCCCTTCTAGCCTGGATATGGGACTCAGAAAGCAGACTTAGAAGAGAAGAACACAGGAAAGAAGTGTGACCAGTACTGGTTACCCATATGACAAATTGTTACTCCTATGTGCCAAGATTACTTTTCTCATTCCTCTAGAAAGCAGCATATCTTACTTTTGTTTTCTGGTTAAAATATAAGTAGTGTGCTAAGGGCAGTCTATTAAAACAAAAAAACCGTGAACATTAGAGGTTTCACACTTAGAACAGATGTGATTTTTCACCCTTCCCGAGAACAATTTTTCTGTTTTGGGGGGTTTTTTTCTTAATTTTTATTATCTCTGCCAATAAATGCTGTCCCTCAGCTGTGAAGGTGTTACCTATCCAGGTGATCTTTGTCACTGGTCTGTACTGCTGTTGATTCTACCATTTAGATCACCACTTACACTTCTTGGTACATTTTGTTTGCCAGGAGTCTGTCCCTCCTGGCACGAGGGACATGTCAGGAGGGGACACTTTTGTTGTCATCAAGTATTTGGACATCAGCTTTGCTTGGACATTCTGTTCCTTACAGTGACTCAGTTACTTAGGCCACTGGGAAAATACCGTTGATGACAGGTCTCCTTACATGTTCTAGTTTCTTAGTAAATAGTATTTTCATTTTGGTTAAATTGCAGTAGACCTAAGGAACAGGTCTACAAATTCATCACAGCAGAAGAAATATGGTCCTTATCTGTCTTTCTGTTGAGACTTCTGACACATCTTCCTGCTACTTATTTGAAATAATTTGAGTCATAAACCTGGCAAAAGCAATTCCCCACCCAGAGAAAATCATAATTTCCTGAGGTCTCACAAGTTGTACTGATGAAGAAAATTCAGAAGAGAGAAAATAAGGGGCAGCATATGGAGGGAGAGGACTTACCCTCAGAAGAAGCAGAGAAATTAGTTCAACACAATGTGAAGCTGTTTCTTAAACTCTTGAGGATTATTTGGCTGGGGTTGCTGCACGAGCTAAAATCTTGGGTTTGCTTTCTTATTGTCATCAGATTTTGGCTCTTGGGGGAGGGTTTAATTCTTTGTATGGAACAATACATCTCCACAGAGTGAGACTTCTCTGGGCATATTTAGCATTTGAATTGTATCTGTATCATGTTCAAATGTATATGTTGGTTCTTATAGGGCTTCTTTTCTGTGAATTGATCCACATGATCAGATAAATGCCAGTGCTGGAAGAAGCACAGGAATAACAATGTATGACCAGGAGAAGGGATGAGGTAGGAGCGCCTGGGACTTCTGCAGTATTTGTTTAGATAAACTGCAAGTGCTTCTCTGTGAGTCAAGTTTGTTGTTGTGCATTAATCCCAGGATCAAATCCTGGAGCTATGGGATCAGAATTAATTGAGTTATAGCATTTGGGGTTTATTTATTTATATTTTATTTGCAAGTTGAAGACAATGAAAGGAATGGCCGAGTTTTTTACACACCTCAGAAACATATCATGATGTGGATGTTTTCGTGTGTCTTTGGTTTTAGTTGCAAATGTCTGATGAAAGAAATGGGATTTCATATTAGGCATTTTGAATAGGATATGAAGAAGTCCTGAGCACTAGCCTAGCCCTGGGCAGAGTAAATTAATATGAGCTTTGACTCCGATTTCACTCAGAGCATGCTTAACATGCTAGCAGCCCTTACATGACTCTCTGGCAAAGACTGGAGCCTGAAAACAATCTGGATTATGGAGAGATGGCTCTACATTACACAGAGTTCTGTTTATAAAACAAACTCAAGGCTTTTTACAAAAGTGGAAACCTTTTGAGAGTATTCCTCATTAACATTGCCTAATTGGAGCTCTTTGATCTTTAATTCCCCTGGCCCTCTCACCTCCTCTCCTCTCTCTGTTAATGGATGCTCTGGCCCTCATTTTCCAAGACAGGATGAGACTGTTTCAAATACTCAGAACTGGCTGTTAGCAGCCATCTGTTGCAAAGACATACAGACATGACTCTCTTGAAGTCACTGCATTTTTAGATTGATTTTAGTAAGCTTCAGGCCATACTTTCTGTAACAAATCTGCTGCAGCCCTTGGTGAGGATGGGTCCTGGCAGTAACTAGCACACTGAGGAACACATGCAATCATATGTGTAAAAGTGTTCCTGGGCTTTTGTTTCATTAATTAATCAACACCATTGTCAAATTATTTACATTTGTACTTTAAATGTGTTTCTAAAGCAGAAAACATTTGCATTCTGGCAGTCCCATAGGAACAGAAACAAAACAAGAAATACTCTAGCATTTATGTGTGACAAATAAAAATGTTATTTTTGGTTCATCTTTGTAAGCTACTAAGAACCACCAAGCATTCCATAAACAAATCCTAAGATAAGAGGTGACCCCATAAAAACACTGCTAGCCCCATACAACCATGGTTTACTCTTTTAAGCATTGTATTACCCTACTTTCTCTTTATGAAAAATGGCACTAAAATATTGAAGGAGTTGTTAATGCAACTTCTGTGTAAACTTGGGCCAAGGTCTAGTCAAAATTAATGGCAGGTTTTCAGTAGTTGTGCTTTGCTCTGACTCTATCTCGTTAAACCTCAACTGGAACCCTACCTCACCTAAACAGGGTGACTGCCTGAAAGAATCCTCATAAAAATAATAATTTTGAGTAGTTTCTTTTATTTGTATTTCATGTCCATTTCTGCTTATCCCAGTCTTAAATCTATTCAACATTACAGAGGAAACCTTCTAATCCAGTTTGAGGAAACACTTCAATTTGCACTGAGGGTCATAGAAGATTAGAGGAAATAATGTGACCTGCCTACTTATAATTTATGAACAGTTCAGCTAAACCACATTTCTGGATTTTAAAGAAAATTCTGCAATATAATAATTGTATCTATTCATGCTATTTGTAATTTCCAAATGGTAAATCATCATCTGTAAGAAATGCTCTCAATCAAGGGAGAAAAAGACATATAATTATGTCATTTATAATGAATTCTAAAGGAAACAAAGACTTTAAGAGGAAAAACTCTGGAGAAAAACAGGGAAGAAAATCCACACAATAATATCAGTTGCTCCTAAGAAAATGCATAGCTGATGAAAAATTTGCATTTATTATATGAAACTCAACATCAAACAATTCAGTGAGGGAACTGTCAAAACTCTGGAGTCTAGGCAAACAAGACCTGACTTTTATTAGATAAATTACATACTCTCCGTCTTTTGTAAGCATCAATAATATCAACTTTTTGACAAATAGCTATCTCCTGGGTGCAAGTTCTGAGGATTGCTGCTAATCTTCATCTTCTGAAGCATCCAAAGGATTAAAGGCATATGTCAATAACAGTGGCCTATGACCTTTGTGTGGAAGGTACCACTGTCTCTTTGTAACAGCTGAGTCTGTGATGTGAGAGGATATGTAGAAATGCTGAGAAACCCTTGAAGAACCCTTGCTGTGCAGAAATCTGTAGACTCAGGCAAGAAGCTTTCATACTACAGGGTCTTGAATGGCTAATATTGTCCAGCAGAATGAGGCTTAATCCATTTTTTTTAATGACAACTTTAACAAATAACTTCGACTGAAAAAACATATATCCTTTATATAAAGTAAGTAGGAAGAGAGAAACAAAATAAAATATCCTTGGTTTTCTACTGACATTTTTGTCTGCTGTCTAGATTTGCTACAAACAGAATTAATTTTAGTGCAAACAGCTTCTGTGCAAGCACTAATTGGTCTTCATTCTCACCCCGTAGATATTTATTAGGCCAGACTGTTCTGATATTCTAGAATAAATCAATAACTCAGTTGAAGGAAATGTGGTTGCATCATCATAAACCTGGTAAGGAAATAGCTTACTGGATAAGTGAGATAATAATAACAGCAGTAGCAGAAAAGAAGGAGTGGAAACTTAGGTTTCTGGGTTAGATTTTCTGTCTGCTGTGGATGTTAAATACCTCACTTTCTCTTGTCATGGTATGCAGGGTATTACCAGGGCAGAAAGTCAAAAAAATCCCTCTGAGATTGTCGGATGGACCTGTATATTTGTATATGATAGTGAAATTAAGTCCTAAAATCTCACTTTCCACTTCTGCTGCTAACATTGATTTCAAAGGCACACATAGCTCGAATAAAAAGTAAAGGTGTAACTGCCTTCTCTGTAGTCCTTGGGACAACAAGAAGAAGCTACTCAAAGTAGTATAAACAAATTTGAGATTTGCTGTCCCTGAGAAAGGGGATTGAGTCATTTCCATAAAGGAAAAAGAGAATGTGAAGAAAGGGACATATCTGGGGCTGCAAACTGTGGAGCCTGGTGCCAGCTGCTGACAGGGCTCCCACAGAGGGCTGCAGCCTCCTCTCACATCCTGACTCTTCCTGTAGCGCTACCAGTACCAAACCTGGTTTTGTGGGGTTCAGGCACAGGCAAAGCAGGTATTGCTCTGCAGTTATTTTACTGCCCCAGGTTAGTCCGATGCTTTGGTAGTGGCCTGATATGCACAGCTGTGTGGGGGTTTGTCGCTGTTGAACTGTCTGCAACATATGCCAAGTGCCAGGGACTCTTTAACTTATGGACTCCATTACAGGCACAAACTCCACAAAACAATACCGAAGGCTATCAGAGAACTTTTGCCAGCTTATTGTAGCAGTTGCAGAGTGGTTGTGTGATTTAGGGTTTGCAGGGTGTGGCTTCCTTATTGCTTCTTCTTGGGCACCGCCACTGATCGCTCGCTGCGAGCCAGGGGGAAGGTGGCCCATTCAGGCAGAGAGAGACAGCCTCTCCTAAACAAAAAGCTTCAGAAGTTATCACTTCTTATGCTCACTCTTCCCAATTTTCATGCTTTCCAATAATCTCTCTAAGACTTGTAATGACAAGTATTATTGAGAGAAAGTTTCATTCGTCAAGCAATTTTTACTACTTTTTTTTGGATTAATGTAAATGAAAACAGTTGTACCTTCCACAGTTGTTAACTTGCCAAGCATTCAGTAATGCTGCTTTTAGCAATCCTGCCAAAATCCTTTCTTTGCTGAATTTCTTTCATTTCAGTATTGTACATTAGTATTGCAACATTCAAGAGTTAAGAGGCTCAGAAATTAGTTCTCTGTAGTTCAAGGCACAGTCTTAATTTTGTTTTGTGTATTGCCCAGGAATTTTTCAAGTTATGTTGGTTTTGATATTGAGAATATTTTTGATAATTTAGTTAGTTCTAGAGTACAATAGGGATCTTTTTTTTTTTTTTTTTTTTTCTTTTTTCCAGGCCTGCTTTTTTTTTTTTTTTTTTTTGAATTTTTTTTTTATATTTTTTTTGTTTTTAGATTAAAATAGGTTTTTTTTTTTTTTTTTTTTTTTCTCTCTGTTCCAGGCCTGCATTATTTTTTCTTTAGCTTATCTCATTTTGTGTGTTCTGTCTCTGAACTGTACATCATTTTCTGTCATGAGTGATCTGGCCTCTCTTCTTACAACATGATATAGAAGGATTTATATTCATAAGTATTGTAACTGGGCTGAGGAAGACTGAAGTCTGACAAAAAATGAGTCCAGTCAAACCTTTTAGAAAAAACTGAGACCTAGTGTGAGTCAGTCAGTATTGACTAAATTGTGATGAAATCATGCTTGATCAGGCTGTACTTGCATTTAGCTGTTATTCCTTTCTAATACATATGTTCTGGGTTTTGTAATTATTTAGTTGTCAACTGGGATTTTGTAATTTTTTAGTTGTCAACTGAGAAGGCAGAGAGTCTTTGGAAAGACTTCTTGCTGGTTTTGAATTGACTCTATTTCCACCTTCCTATTTCCTCCAATGGAATGGAGAGCCTAGTATTGCCAGGCTTTGTCAAATTATCTCTTGGTTTTTTACATAATTGGCTATCAAGAATAAAATTCACTGGAGTTTTTCTAAAATTTCCGCAGTTTTTGAGATTATTCATTTGCTAGAGTCTCCTTTCTGTTAATCAGATATTTGTGTTTGCAGTGCAGTCTTCTCCTTAGGTGTGCTGTTACCATATTCACAAAAGGCAAAAGTGCTATAATGAGCAAATACTCACCTTTCTGGATGCCAGTGGCTAGGATTGCTTTGTAAAGAAAAGCAAGAAATATAATAAGAAGCTAAACCTGTAGGGTTTTTTTGTGGGATTGGGATTATTTTCAGACGCTAAACTCTTTTCCAAGGCTAGGATATGTTCTGTGTACGAGGACCTGTTTCAACATTTATCACAAGCAAACCACTGTGCTATTCCAAACATGATATATTTCACTTTAGTACTGCTGACTTCAGCTTACTAATTGCCTGACAGCATTTTCTTTGTTAAGATTTAACTGTGATCATCACACTTTTGTTGTACTGACAGTAGAAATATTCAGTAACCGACGACCTAAATACATCATAAGCACAACTGTACTAATCTTTCATAATGGGTGTGCTTTTGGAATTATATGGAACACGTGCATATAATCATTGTCAGGAGTTCCATGCATTCAAGTCTCCAAAAGCATCAACTGAAAGCATTATCTGACAAAGCATTCTGATGCTCAATGCACATGACTTACAAAAAAACCCCCAAAACACAAAAACCAAAAAAGCAAACAAAACAAAACAAAAAACCAATAAACAAAAAAACTCCAAAACAAACAAATTAAAAACCCAGACCCATAAAGATGCAGTTTTTATTTCATGGCCAATTGATGCTTCTTATTATATCAGAATCAGCAGGATAGACCTATCATCACCTGCATATGGGCTGGATCAAACTAGTCAATTCCTTTTGTGATGATATGAGCCCACAGAAATCCACAGGCCCTCTTTCTGCTGAATTGACTAATGTTTCCTCTTTTTTAGAAAAAAGGCAAACTGCATACATCACGTATGCTTGAAGAGATAGTGTCCGGAGAGATCTAATTTTGCACAAAAAAGAGTTCTGTAGCTTTGGCTGAACAGAGACTGAATTGCTGCTGCTATCGCTTTCTAATTGTTTGAAAGGGAAGGTTCAGTCTCTTGGCAAAGGTGTGGGGACTCAAAGGCCTGTGCTACGTGCCTGCTTCCACACCAGCTTATTTGAACTCACTTAGCAAGCTTTTGTTCCTTCATGTTCTGAACTCGGCTAATGGCTAAGACTGCCATCAACTTCTAAATATCAGTGAGAGAACCTACATTATGAATCATGATGTAGCATAGAAATGTTGTGGTCACTCAGCAGCTGTGTTCTGTAGCATCCCAGAGCACTGCAGATGCTGCTCCCTCGGCTTCTCAGCAAACACCTCTGAACCAGGGAAGGGCATCTCTGTGACACCCTGTATTCGACGGCTTTATTCTTTCATCAGAAGGCCTGAGTTTGTCAGAAGTTGATCTACAACTTCAGCTATTTTTAATGTGCATTAATTTCTCTTCCTGACAGTAATATTGTGCTAACAGTCTTTCAGATAGCATCTGAAGTTGAATTACATAAGCAATGCTAATTACATGCCAGGGCAATTAAAATGTTCTGGTATTTGTCATATTCAGATGCACAGACAGGGATTTTCGAAAGTACCACCATGTTTAAGTATTTATCCAGTTCAGAATATCTCATTCAGTTAGGTTAGAGTGTCATTCCTGTCTAGTACTTAATGATCTCTCGTATGGTGTTTAATGAACCCTCAGAAATAGATATACACCATGGCAGGTCTGTCACCTGCTGTTCACCAAGTATTTCCAAAGGGAGCACCTGTGTTCTTACAGGCACACTGTGTATATATCAAAAGGGCTTTGGAGAAGATACTCTTTCCTGAAGTATTTGAGGAGGAACTGTTCATGAACGCCTCCTTTTTTTTTTTTCTTTAAACTGTAGTTTAGTGCCAACAGAATGGATAGAAATAGTAACTCAATTCTATGGTGACAATTCAACAAGAATCTTTATTTTTATAAGGCACCAACAACATTTTATGTGTAAGATTCAGCGTGCTGTGTGATAAAAATGTCTAACGTCAGCCAGTGACTTTCATCTCAATGAGTACTAAAGGAACAAAGGGAAAATAAGAAGGTTCATTAAATGCAACTTACATTCAAAACTGAGCAGACTGAAATTTTAAAAATTGGGTGAATTTGTTATAGGGTTCATAGTTTTGCATACATCACGTCACAATATTTATATCTATAAATTGGAACTACTTTTCAAGTGAAGATTTTTAGAACCATTATAAAAAATGAGAGTTAATTTTGTGTTATAATGGACACACAATAAGTAATAATTCCTAGTAAGAGCTACCTGTTTTCTGAAAAACTTTAGATACATGTTGATTAGACACAGTTTTGCACTGTTGATTTGCCTGTAGGCACCTAATTTGCAGCCAGGTTATTAACTGAACTGACAAATGACATTTCTTTTTCTAAATATTCATGCACGGAACAACTCTAGTTGTGGACTTGTGTACATATTTCATGCTGTAGCCTTCTTTGACAATAATTCTTTCCAGGTCCAGGCATGTGTATCTCCAAATCGGTTATATTCTGAAATAAAGTAGGTATAGATTTGAAAAAACATGATCTTCCAGGCTGATTTGACAGACCACTCAGAGGCTGTTAAGGTTGAGATTTTTTGATTTCTGTTTCTAGTTGATTATTAATATTTTGCTGTACTTCATGTATACAATAATTTAATATTAATTGAATTCTAACTACAATTACATTAATAACTAGAAAGTATTACATTTAGGTTTATAAGTAGTGTCATTTATTTTAATTCTGCTATTTATGAGCAGAAAAGGTGTCAAAGCAGAATTAATACCAAATTCATGGAGAAGAAGGGTCTCCACACTTATGCCAATGTAGGGGAAAAGAATAGTAATTTACCTCACTATTTTTGAAATATTTGTTATCAAGCGATATTTCTGACTCTGTTCATTTAAACATTGGTATACTTTTTTTACTGTTTATAATTTACAGTTACTACTTTTCTTAGTAGTAACTTTTCTTGATATCCAAAGGAAAGCTTTCTTGTCTTTTTCAAATGCACTCATCTTTTCATAAGGAAACAAATAATGAATTAATTTTAAAAATAGGACCAGCAGTAAAATTTTAAAGTTTACAGCAAGGCGACTTCACACAGAAATGGAAATTTGTGGTGACCTTTGTGCAGTACATCACTATGGCATTGGTCCTCTTGTCAAGCTTACAGAGCATATTTCAGTCTCTATGACTTTGAAGGATGTGTTCTCTTAAGGCTTAACAATGTCAAGCTTCATAACACAAGAGCTAGTTTGCTTACTTCCTACTTTAAATTGCTCGTAATTTGAGACATGCAAACATTTCCACTTTATAAAGCAAGGCTACTAAACATATTATTGCTCCAACCTGCAAGTTTTATAGCCTCTGTATATTTAGAAAGCTGTGCTTTATTAAAATAAACTGTAAAGAGGCTTAACTCATTATGGAATCTGCTAGTGTCTAAAATGAAATATCTTCCATCTATTATAGGGATTTAGGAAACTTTGAAGAAAGAATATAATGCTGTCTTTGCAGAAATAGGATGTTAACTAATTTTTAGGCCTCTGAGGTTTGTAGCTGGATGTACAGTTTATCATGGGATAGGTCTGTCTGCCCTTAATCTGAAAAAATCACCATTATGTTTTGTGCAATCGTCAAAGCTTGAAAAAGGGTCATCACTCTGAGTTCGAGCACAAATCCTTTAAAATACTTTCACAAAATAGATGTATAGAGCATCACTTAATTTTATATTTCAGTGGATAGAATACTTACTTTTACACAGCTTTATCTCTCTGATGAATCCATCCTAGAAGCCATAAATGGAATGTGGAACTCCTGACTTCACAAAATTTTGCAACTTTTGCAAAGGTATATTTGGGTGAAAATGCAAGGAGATTCTATTTCTCTCTTTATTTGGAGAAATGATGCTTTAACTGTTGACTTGTTGACAGTAATATTTTGCTATATTTACATTTCTTATTCACTTTTGGGCCCAGGACCACCAGTGCTTAGAGATGACAGTTCCAAATGCTTTTCTTTTTCACAAGGCTAAGTCATGGTCTTTATGTTGCCTGCTAAGATGCTGCTTGGCTTTTACCATCGGAATGTGTAAAATGCACTATACATCAATGACATTATTCAGGGCTGTTCCTATGCTGAACAAAAACTACTGTTGCTGAGTTTTGATAGCTCTTGTTCTTGTAGGAGCATCTCAGAACAATGTTTACTATGACTTTACAACAGGAAGCTTGACTTGTCCAACCAGAAAATTTCCAACAGGAAAAAATTAGAGCTCAGGTCTTAATGGTTTGCCAAATCCTAAAAATCATTGAGTCTAATAGGAGCAGGACTAAAAGACCTCGCAAAGGTGCAGGGAGTTTTGCCAGCAGGAGCCCTCTTTAGCCCTCTGTTACGTTTGGTAGGACAGAAGCAGGAGCACCCCTGGGATTCTGAGGCTGGGAAGGGACTATGTATATATGCACTATTTTGTTTAGACAGACATGTTTTTTGTGCTAGCCAGAGTAAAAAAAAAGTGACTGGCTTTTAGAATAGTTGCAAAATGCCTGGTTGTTTCAAATACTGTATGTCCTAGCAGATATAAATAGCAAATCCAGCGTGCTGACACAGTCGAAGCTCTGGAAAAGGGGTGGGGTTAAAAGAGACCTGTTTTACTCTCATGGGTCTATGGCAGCTGGACTTCCCCACCCTGCCTGTGAAGAGATGGAAAGTCTGTTGCAAGAAAAGTTTTGACCAGATCCAAAGGTGCTGCACACTCATACAAAAGAAGGCTTAAATCTGTGTGGGTAGTGTGTAAAGGAACATAAGCAGCAGCCTAGAAATGTGACAAGACCTAAATGAGGGGAAGAAACGATGTCAAAATCTTTGTCTGAAATGAGACTGCATAGGGTAACAATTTTAGACACTGGAAAGGCATGGAAAGTTCTTCCTTTGCTACTTAGTACAAAATGCAATCCAACTTTTTTGGATTCTCCCCAATTAAAGAAGGTTTTGAACATGTGTTCATTAACCTGTTGTATAAAAATGGACCTGTATCCCTCTTTGATCACACCCTTCTCCCATAGGACATTGGACAAGTTCTGACAGCCCCTACCAGACTGATGTGCTTTGGAAGCCCTGGTTCTTAGGGAACATAAGACAACTGCCTTCTTGTCAATCACATCATTTTAGCTGCTAGAAAATCTCGAACTACCTCCTTCTGCTGGTGAGAAGGCTGTTTCATCAAGTGCAAAACAGACTATTAAGCACTTAGTAAATGTTATTAAGGGACTTGTAAGCAATTATAGACTTCTAGCATCTGTGGGGTCAGGAAGGAGTTTGAAGAATTACTTTAGTGGATGTAGAAGCCCAAAGTCATCTTACTCTCATTTTAGATGCTGAAAACATTTTTCAGATTTGAACATTAGCTTCCCAAGTGTATAGAACTCAGGTGCTTAAAAAATGTAATCTGTAGATTATATTTTGTATATCCTGGAACATATCCTAGTTCAGTTATCAACCACAACTATTTTTAAAGTGCCACTTTCTCATGCTTTGAAGTGGCGATAATGCCTTTCTTGATAATGGAGCTAACAGGCATAATTAAGAAGTTATTCCAACTGTAACACACATGCAATGTTTCTTTGTTTTGTACTTGTTGCTCTTTGATGGCTGTTTTAATGAATGTCATATGCTAAGCAGTTAATTCTGTACCAATTTACACCCTTAGCCATAAATCAGCTGAAGTTCTGTCCTGACTCTTTTCCTCCTCATTCTCAAACACTTATTGCAGTTTCCCCACTGTTTTCCTGATAACACAGAGTGGGGTGCATAACCTGGATCAGGGAATCAGTTTTGCAAAAACAATTAAATTAAATAAAATAATTTATGTTATTTAAAGAGGAGCTTGTACTTTCAGTGAGTATCTGCCATCTCACTCAGAGTCCAGCAGCAGCATTCTGCAAGGTCTGAATGGCAATGGTTCTGAAACATGGCAGGTTTCAGCCTACCTTCACCCCATGTTGTCTCTGTAATGGGGAAGGAATTGATTCTGGCTTGCAGGGATTGCAGTTTCTTGTTCTGTCTGGAAAAGACAACCTGGTTAGGGCAGTACTGGTGTAGAAAGGGCAAAAGGGTTCTCAGAGAGAGGGAGCACCTGAGGAGGGCTTGTCCTGAGTTGTGAGCAGTTCTGGAAAGTTGGTATAAACTGCTGTAGAATTAAAAGAACTTGGTTCATGGTGCTAAGGGAGTTTGGGTCAGTAGCAGATGGAGTAGTGACCACTGCTACTCTTAGGGGTGAGAACTAACTAGCCTTTCTGTCCCTGCAGCCCCCACAGTATCACCTTCACCTCCAGAGCCTTACCTGTGGTTGTCTCCTTTGCCTTTCCTTTCTCTTGCCCTCCACTGGGTAATACAGCAGTTATCAGATTAATTCATCCTCCAATATCTGTCTTGCCTAATTCGGGATGATGTGCATTTTTGATGTGCAAGAGGTCATGTGTTCCTGATATTTCCTAGATCACCTGAATGTAGTATCCATACCTCAGCTGAATGGGTTTGTTTGTTCAGCTCCTCTTGTTTAACCACTAGTTTTCTGTTCATATGCATGCTTTTTTCACTTTTCATATATGCGTAAGCTTTTGGAACTCTGGTCATGAAGGGGTCAGAGAGGTGATTACAAGTTGTAAAATGACCTGACCAGTAACTCTTTAAGCATAAGTAATGTTCTGAAATTGCCTAAAGCAAAAACTGCCAATTCAGAGCTGATTGTAATGAATCAGGTGCTTCTATACAAAATAATGTGATCAATTTCTCATTTCACTGAATAAATAAGCTGGAAGATAGGGAACTGTCTATGACCTACTGTTAACCTTTTCCCTCATTATTCATATCAAACCTATGACATGCATGTAAGAAATCTCTGGTTCAATTTTAGCTAATTATTTTTTAGAAGTGAGGACTCTGTGAAGTGTTACTGATTGTACAAGTGCCCAGGGACCTTATGACATCTGATGAAAATAATGCCAAAGCAGCTACTTGGGCCTGTATGCTTTTTGTCTTGCTATTTTTATAACTAGAAATACTCTATTTCTAGGCAGCAAAACCTGTGTGTCTGTTGGTTCTGCTTCTCTCAGGTGTAAGATACTGGTAAAATTCATTATAGCTCAATTATTGTTGCAAGAAGGGCATCAGAGAAAAAATGTGGGGCATGCTTTGGAATAAATTCTGAATTTGTGCATATACTTCGTTAATACTTTACAATTTAGTGTCTGAAGTGCTTTGTATGTAAAAACTAATTTTCGTTAATTTGCTGCTTGAGTTTTATTGACTGGTTAGGATAAAAAAACTTTGCTAATATGCGCTGAATACAATTAATTTCAGATGAGATTTTTGGTGTAATTTATTGCTATTTTTAAAGATACCTTGATTTGCAGTGCAGGGCATTTCTAAAATTTGTATAGGAATATAGAAGTTAGTAGCTCAGGTACTGTGCTGCCCACAGGCACAGGGTTTTCAGAACTGACACTGATGTCACCAGTCTAAATCTACAGGAATTCTGCACCAGAGTCCATTCACAAACTATAATTTTTAATCACAGTATTCCTAAGAAATTCCTGATATCCATCTTGCAAGTGGGACAGAGAAACCTGGTGAGTTTAAATATCTTGCTGCAATTTACGTTAGAGACATGTGAGTGCTGGGAACCTTCTAACTTGAAAATATAAGACCATCACGTCCCTACCTAAGTGAGTGAGGTACACCTCAGGAACTGAACAATGTTCACATCTTAATATAACTTTCCAGTTGTATTCATTCTGTCTGAAGAAGTCCCTGGAGACTGCATCTTTCCAAAAGTACATAATGGGAAGAAGAAAATCATCAAGGATGTGGAGAGTGAGAATAGAAAGTCTGAAAAAAAATCCCAGGGCTGATCTTTCTAATGTTTAAAACTGTAGAGTTGTTGAATAATCCAAAAAAAGTATTGTTTTTAAAGGGCAGAAAAAAGAATTGAATCTGAATCAATATTTTAAGATCTCTTAGAACAAAATAGTAGTCTGTCACAGAAAGAACATTTCTCCTTACAGATGGAATAACTATCAAGAAAATAGAACTTAAAACTAGTTGATAAAACATGAACTGTTTCATTAATAATTCACAAATTTCTCTCTTTCTAGAAATCCATCTTAAATTATAAGATATGATTCTATGTGGTACATAATTTCCAATATCTGTAATTACTGCCTCAAAGTCAGTCTCTCAGGCCAGCAGATGCAAACTTCTGAAGGCTGGGGACTGGGAGGGGTGTTGAATATTGGCCACAGAAAGCTCTTTGGAGTCTTATATTTATGAATATATGAAGGTTTATTATTAAACATGGCTCATTATGTTAACTGCCAGTGGTCTGAGGAGGAATGAAGTGAAAGTGAAATGAACCCTCCTAAGTCAGCTGGATGCTACTACAGTGTGTATTTTCAAAACAAACTGGCAACAATGGTGTTAGGGAATTTTAGAGGTAACGTCACAGATGATGCCTCTAATGCCTGGAATGATGCTGTGTTTGATTCCTACTTTTCTCTGCTTTTGCACAGGTATAAATAACTTTACAAACTTAGAGGCAGTGGTGGTTCAGGCCAGTGAAGTTATAGCCTTGAAGGAATTTTTATAAAGAAGCCCTCAGTACATGGGTTTATCAAAAAAGTGGTGGCAGACTCGTGGCTGCACCCAGCGCCACCAGGCACGGCTAAAATGAAGTTAGTGAGAAGACAAATGAAGGCTGCTCCCTTTTCAGCTGAGTCGGTCCATGGTCTTCCTTGACCCTGGGGCTGGTGATTGCTGACTGGAATCTCAATGGCTATTTTCTAGTGACAATTTCAGTGTCTGAGCTCATTAATCAATTTCTATTCGGCAGAATCAGTTTGTGGAAAACTTGCAAAGGTTACTTAATCCAGAGGGAACATGTACTGTTAGACAGAAGAATTCTCAGCCACAGCATTAAAACAAAATTTTCCAAATCTCTGTCTTGTATCACATTTTCCACAACCTTATCAGTTACTGATAGCAAAGAACAAATCACCAAAATCCTTCATAGTGATGTTAGGAAAACACAACCTCTGCCTGCTTTCTTTAAGAAAAGAAGACTTTCTTCATGGTTATATTATAAAAACTATCACTTCTCTTAACCCCTTTGTTGCAACATGAAAAACAAGAACAAGAAAACAAGAGTGCTGCAATAGTCAAAAATGAAAATGTGAGAGAGGTTTTTCTTTAACTCTGTCCAGTAATATCAGTTATCATCCAGTCTAAGAACTGGATTTGAAAGCAATTTATAGAAACCCACAATCTGTTTAAATCCTTGAAAGGTTAATCCTTACAAACACCTGCCATAGGACTTGAGTGACTTAAAGGAATTCCCTAGCCTTTGTAGCCTTGAACAAGGGTGCACAAGCACTGTAGCAGGACACCCAGGAGGGAAAACAGATATAGCAGTGGCTTGTGTAAGTAAGAAATGTTTTAATGTGGAAGAAACTGGCTTAATAATTTCAATATTAAAGAATAAAATGCTGCTTTATTTCTTAAATATGGTAAAACTATTTTTAAAGCAAACTTTCAAATATTTGGGTTTAATCTCTCTTGCCCATTGTGTGTGAGTGATTATTAGCTGCCCATGGCAATATCCTGGCAAACTGCCTCCTCAGTGACGTGCAATGCCACCGTAGGTGTGATTCAAAAGCTGAGTACAGTTAGTGGAGTAATTTTGTGCTCAATGTTTGGAGTTTCTTTGGGGTTTTCAGTTTTTTATTTTTAATATTTTTTATTCTATTGTTTCTGTGCGTTTTTCCTGTGCTTGTAATGAAATCTTGTATGGACCTACTCTTACAAGCGATGATGATGATGATGATGATGAACTGCTTTGTGATTTCTCTGGAGTGTGGAGCCTGATGGAGTAACTGGACAGTGTAGCAAGCAGTATAGAATCTTTACGCTCTTCTGATCAGACCAAGGAATGAGGCAAAGCAGGCACCACAGCCAGCTTTCTTAAAGCAGCTATGAAAAAATACTGTGGCTTTTCAGACCTCTTTGAGGGGAGTATATAAGAAAAATGGGGACAAAGTCTTTAGCATGTCTGTTCTAATAGCACAAGGTGTAATGGTTTTAAACCAAAGGAGGACAAATTTAGATTGGATATAAAGAAGTTTCATACAATGAGAAGGATAAAACATTGTCACAGGTTTCCCAGAGAGGTGGTAGATGCCCCATCTCAGGAATCATTCAAGATCAGGTTGGATGGTGCTTTGGGCAACCTGATCTAGTTGAAAATGTCCTTGTTCATTGCAGAGGGGTTGTATTAGATGAGCTTTAAAGATCCCTTCCAACCCAAACTATTCTATGATTCTAAGACCATATATGTCTTTAATTTTATTTTTCTTATGGAAAAAACCCCAATAATTTCTTTCATTTATCTGAACTTTCCTTGGATTAAAACTTTCTGGAGCCTGGTTAGTTCTTCTATCATGTTCCTACTCTGCAAATCATTTCACAGAATCACAGAATCACCAGGGCTGGAAGGGACCTCTGGAGATCATCCAATCCAACCCCTCTGCCATGGCAGGCTCACCTGGAGCAGGTTACAGAACACATCCGGGTGTGTTTGGAATGTCTCCAGAGAGGGAGACTCTACGTCTTCCCTGGGCAGCAGTTCCAGTGCTCTGCCACCTCAATGTACAGAAGTTCTTCCTCACATTGAGGTGGAACTTGTGTGTTAGTTCATGGCCATTGCTCCTCATCCTGTCACTGGCAGCATCCCCTTGACACTCTCGACATTTCCTCATAGCAGAGCTGATCTCATCTCAGAGCTGATACAAGAAATGCTGTCAGAAACAAGAAAGAATATGGGTAGGGAGAGTCCTAGTTTTGCTCACTCCAAAAGCGGGCCCATTTGTGCAGGTGGTGTTGAGCTGTTTTTCCGAGGATCTGGACTGAAGTCCCTTTCATGGAAGGTTGTGTGTTGCAGAGGTTAGCGCCTGTCACAGAACATGCCAGGGTCTCTCTGAATTACTTAGCGTGGTATGGAACAGTGGGAAAGGGAAGGACTTTTCTATGCTATGAATCAGGATGACTTGTAGGAGATGCTTAAATGTTGAGATAGCAGTGAGTTTACAGAGAAGTCCAAGCATAAAAACAGAAGTCTGGCCACGAACCACTCAAAGAATCCTCTTTGGAATTAATAAAAATTAATAAAAAATAAAAATCCTTGTTTGATTTCCAGAAACATTCTCTTCTCCCAGCTTTCTTTTTTTTTTTTTTAACAGCCTACCCAGGCAGTTGTGCAGTCCTCCATGCTTTTCATGGGAAATGATTGTTTTGTGAATTTTTGATGTATGTTACTTAGTGGTAATCTTAAAGTCAGGAAGGTATTTCTCTTTATATAATTTCCTTCTGTACATTGGGTTTCTATGGTGTCCTGGTAGATTCCCTAAAAAGTAACAGCAGTTAACTGATGTAGAGGTTGGTGTATCAGCGTCTAGGAAGGTTTTTTTGTCATGGCCAAGTTTTACTATTCTGTAACTCTTCACACAGATACGCGTGGATGAGTGGATTGGAAGTGTTACTTCAATTGGTTCTGGAGGCATTAGCTCACAGGGTGATTGTGCCCCATTCCCACACATGTTAGCAATGATCTAGTTGCATCAGTATTGCTGGAGATATTGAAATGAGCCGACTTTGTGAGTTCTTCCTGAGTTTAAATTCCTTAACTGTAAAGCAATATCCCAACAGTTATATGCTACTCAGTGAGGGAGGGAAAAGGGAAAGTGTGATCGAGAGATGCATAATAATTCTGATTTTTTGCCACTGTCTTGATAAGTAGAACAACCACATTCCATGGCTGTGTCTGTGCTGCCTTTTAGAAAGATCCTGATTGTGATGTTTATGCAATTTCCCCTTAGTGATAAAAGTTTCATTTCCTTACATCTACTTCTTACCACTGTTTTTAGTAGTGGTGTTGATACAGAGGGTGGCATGAATAGAACTTTACCTGTCCTTTTTTCACCATTATTTGGCTGTAAGCATGCCCGTGTTATTGGGTAGTTGATTGGAAATTGTTGGAGTTAAAATTCCACCCTAGGTCCTTGTGTGTCAGTGCATGTTTAAAGCAGCCTCACACCCTTCAAAACAGCCAAGACCAGTTTTTGCTGGCTGCTGCTAAGGCAAACCAAGGCCTCAGATTCCCTCTGGCTCTATGTGTGAAAATACAAGTTTCACTACTCTTTGTGTAACAGATGTAGGGCGTACCTGAGGCAGACTGGAAATTGACTTTTAGGGATTGATATTGCTTGTGTGAAGCAGGGGTGTTGTGCTGAATAGAGAAGTGCTGTAAGAGCATCACTAACAACATTGAATATCACAGTTATGTCATTGATGCCAATATCTAAGTTCTTAACTGAGAACGTAAGTTCTGGTGTTATATTCCCTTAGATGTAGGTACCACCATCGTCAGTGGAAATTAACGATAAATAACAGAGGAACAATCAAAGAAACCTGATTAAAAGCCATCTCTTTCAATTTATACTGTCTTTTATAGGTGAGAAAATATATAATCGAGTCTGTTGCATAAAAATTCTATGTGCATGTGGAGAGACTTAAGTTTCCATCCCAAACCTTGTGCTGTAGAGAGGTACCCAAATGGTTCATTTCTTTCTCACAGGCTATCTTAAGATGTAAACTTTTCCAAAGTTTTCTTGCTCAAATCAAATAACAGAATCTCCTGATTGCATTTCCGTCCTGTGTCTCAGTGCAATCTGGAACGAATAAAAAACGAGAGCAAAATTTGACACACAGTATTGAGATGCCATGCAAAGCTCTGGAGGGCAGAACAAAAGGGGAGAAAACCCAAGCATTCCAGCCATGAGAACATCTGTACAAAAGCACTGCAGCAAAGACGTGCCAGGTGGTGGTGTGGCCCCTGAGAGACAGTGCTGCTCCTGGGCAGGGGGTTTGGGGTGCACTGGTACATCTGGTGTCTCCTTGTCAGGGCACAGGGAACGAGGCTGGTCTGTTCCACCTCTGGTGTTACTGAGTGCTGACTGCACTGGACCTGTGGGTTCGAACAAAGCATAAATCCACTTGTGTGCAAATACAACTTCTGTCCTACTTCTGTATGTGCTGATAGCGTTACTTATAGATTGATGGTCCAGGTTTGAATGCTAGTTTTCTAAGAACACGAGTTTTGCATGTATGTTCTTTGTCCTTCAGGGCACGTACAGTACAAACCTCTTTATTTCTACTTGCCTCACTTCTCTTTGATAAAAACACGTCATCTCTGAAGGCTATTGTTTTAGAGCAGTGCTTTTATTTGAATTCTGAAAGTATCATTTGCCACTGGTACTCCACTAGATGTAAATTAAAGTCATGCTCCTGACTGTAATCCTGTATTAGAAGGTGCTGAGACAAGTACTACTGCCATTAACTGTAAGTTTCATTTAAAATATACACAATTGTCATCTTGATCATTTATTACAGTGGTATTTTGGTCTCACTGTACCCTTTAGTTGGAAGACATGGTACTTTTATGAAGTATTTTCTGGATTTGCAGATAGCACAACCACAAGCCCTAAAAGACATGAATTAAAATAGCAGAAGCTATTCCCACTGAGACAAACAATGTGTCTCTACTGACTAAATGGCATATATAACCTGGTTCCTAAACAGCACTTTGGACAAGTAAGAGTAGTAATTTGCAAAATTGGAATTGATCTCTGAAATATAATCTAAGAGTGGAAAATCTGAGCATAGAAGTTCTGGATATACTGCGTGTCGTGGATAGAACTGTTCAGAGGAACACTCTATTCACCATGACTGGTTTTGGTGGACTAAATATTTGAAAATTCACCTTGATTTCGACATTGACATGCCATGCAAAGCTTTAGAAGTCTGAGCCAGATAGAAAATCCAAAAGTGCAACTGAATGGTTTTGTAACTTTTTCAGGGTCTGAAATAATGAACATCACATCTTCATTTGAAAACAAGAATTACAAAAAAACCCCCCAACAAACCAAAACAAACAACAACCTAAAAAAACCACAAAGAAAGCAAAGAGGTAAATTTTAATTTTTAAATGAAAATGTCCTTGTTACATATAAAACTCCATAATTTAATTATTTCATATGTCTACTTTCTCTAGAAGTTAGTTTGCCAAGAAAAAAAGTATTTCAGTTCTTGTTGACCAGCATCCAATGGGAAAATCAGTGACTCACATAGTTGGAGACAGAACAGTGGGATGTGACTGTCAATAGGAACAGGTTTTTGATATTCAAAATCGCTTTTAGCAGCATAATGCTGTTTGATATTTTATGAAAATGAAAGCAAATGTAAAGTGTGTTTAAGTCTCTAGCATCATATGTAATTCAAAAGAAGTTCCCTGATAGAACTTCTGGTTTAAATCCTACTTCTCTGTGGTCCTGTAAAGAATGAAAAGAACAATAACTACTGTCACTGAATGCTGTTACACAGGTGAACAGTAATTCCTGTGTACCTTTTAGATGGGAGAGAGATTAAAAACATTTAAAGGCTTGGTTTGTGTAATCCCTTTGTTTGCTGCTTGTTGCACACACAGTAGCAACAGAATGTCACTTTTCACAAACCCTAAAGTCTGGTTGTCTGATGTATCAAAAATATCAAAAATGTTACCTAAATAATATTTAATTGTCAGACATTTTGTTAATTTTCAAATAACTGCGCTAAATTGCAGTGCTTAAAATGTAGTTAATCTTTGCTGAGTTTTGCCAGCCTACCAGCAGCAGGAGAATTGTAGGCATTTCAGCAATAAGAGGCAGATAAAAAAATTAACTGTGGCAAAGTAGCCTGAAACAACTTGTTCTAATACAGTGGACTACTGACTCCCCAGTTTAATGTTTTTTTTGACATTGATCACTTTTAAAGGAATGAGTCACAGCCTAGATTTGGGTCATAGATTTGGATCCTCAAAAGATCTCTTTAATTAGAGATCTATGTATCAGATAATGAATGAAAACTTGCAAAGAGGGAATTGTACAAATCTCATGCACGTGAGAACATCTCAGTTCTTTGATTATCAGTGAGCAGACAGCCATTTGAAGGTATTTACCAAGCTAGAGCTGTTTTTCTGGATTCATGTACTTTAATTTCACACC
This sequence comes from Atrichornis clamosus, assembly GCA_013400975.1. Taxonomy (NCBI): domain Eukaryota; kingdom Metazoa; phylum Chordata; class Aves; order Passeriformes; family Menuridae; genus Atrichornis; species Atrichornis clamosus. The sequence continues at coordinate 83,695 of WBMZ01010838.1, forward strand.
TTCTGGTTTATGGAAAGTGTAGGTCTGTTCTTTACGTAATCACACAGTAAAAAAAGCTTTCTGGAAATCCTTATTCCCTAGCAGAAGTAGGTTAGACTTCACAATGATTGTTCTCTGATCAGCATGAACCAAGGCTAGACTCAAATGCCTGATGTTAAGCAGCAGTGTGCACTCCTGTGGTCACCAGTCCTGCAAGCACAGCAGCGGTCAGAGGGGCTCCTCCAGAACCCAGCTGTGTTCAGAGCTGCCAGGTCTAACCCTGACCCTGACCCTAAGCCTGACCCAAAGCCCCACCCAGGTGTGTCTGACACACGGACTGGGAATGACACGCAGGGGACAGGTCAGCACAGCTGTGGGTGCAAGCCAGGGGGAGTGGATTTGCTTAGTGTGGTTGTAAGACTGAATATTCAATTGTATATGAATTAGGTAGCTTTAGATAGTAAAGTGCAAAACCTGACCTCGTTCTGTAGATCTTATGTCTTTCATTAATCTGTAAGTAATACCAAGTAACTTTTACCAGTATTCAATTTGCAAGTAGTATTTACTATTTAGGTGACACGTTATAACAGCATTTCTATCTAGCTATCAAATAATTTTATTTTGTGCTTTCTATTGCTTTATCTCAGTGTAACATAACAATTTTCAAAGGAAACTATTCAGACATATATTTTTATTTTAATAATAACACTCTGAGTTAGAGCTCGTAATAATTTAAAATCAGTCCTTTATAATTTTACTTCCATGATCATTTCAGCCCTATTTGTGTCATCTTATGCTCATTCTTATTTTAGGTGTTCTTCCCATCTATCATCTGCCCACAAACCTTTTTTTTTAAAATTCCATCAGAAAAACAAAGTATTATACATGGTAAAATAAAACATAATCTCCACACAAGCTACCTCCTTTCCCCCCACACTACTGAAATATTTTTACCAGATGTGCTTGGCTGAAGGGCCAAACAGAGTAGATGTTGATCACATGGTCACAGCTGCAAACACAGTAGATGCTGATCACATGGTCACAGCTGGAATTAACTTAAAAAATTTTTATTCAGTTGGTATTACCAGCTTTTTTTATTTTTCTCCAGTAGCAAAATGGTAATGTAGATGACATCTGTCTTTCCAGCTGTTCCTTGGGCTCAAAGAACCACTCCTCTCTCTCAGAAGTTTGCCACTCTTAAAACTGAGAAGCCAGATAAGTATAGAAACAAACTGATGTGGGAATAGATATAAAATTAATCCAAAAGAGGTCATTTGATAATGATGCTACATTTCCAAGTTTTCCTTTAGTTTCCTCATGTTGAACTAAACTCCAAAAGCACTTCACAGATTTCACAAGTTGATTGTAATATATGTTAAATAAAAGAAAGTAAAATTGCTTTGATAAAACAGTAGAACTATTTGTCAGACACTTTTGAATATCTCTTCTGCACACTGCCTACTTGTTGATCTGCAGTAATATAACTTTCTCCATAGTTCAATATTCAGCAAGAGCAGCTGTTAAGACTATCTCAAACATTCCTAATTTGCACTGAATTTTTTAACTTCTGCACCATTCTATTAGTAACCTATGTTGTATAAGTTTTATGTAATATTTGAACTTGAACAAGTGAAAGCTCCATATTTGGTGGCTTTTCCTTTCACAAGAGATCTCTTTGTGCTCCTGCTAGGTGTCCTTTTTATCATGTGTCTGTTGTCACAAAGTTGAACATCTATGCTTTAGAAATAAAGACCTCTACTGTTTTAGTAGAAGAAACTGCATAGGTTTTGGTAATGAACGTCTCTGGTTGGAGGATTGTGTTCTCCTGCAGATTCTGTGGCATCTGACTGGGTATTTAAAAAGGGTTGTGATTTTGAAAGGCAACATATTCTACATTTATTTGTGACAGGAATTGTTAACTAGGTAAAATTTCTGCAGTACCTCCTAATAATTACAGCAAGAATGTGAACCTCTGGGTCTTCCTTAAACTGTGGTATCCCTTGGATTTTATTCTGAAATTCCACTGGCCTCTTAACAAAATAATTATGTTCTCTGAGGTATCCAGATTTGCAAAATCATTTGGTGTGTGCTTCCTCAGAGCATGTGCAAAGGCTATAAAAAAGCTCTTCTCAGTCTCCACTGAAGATGCAGATGGTATATACTCTTTTGTATATCCTTATCTATGTCTATCTACATAGAATGTGCTTCCTAAGGTAGTGCAGAGGATTCCTGAGCTTTGCCCTTTAAGAGACATGACCCTTTCACTTCTGCAGCTGTTTGCTCCCATGTCCAGCATGTTCGTTTTCCAAATGGGAAAAAGCAAAACAGGATTTTTGCAAAAACATGTAATTTAGTACAGTACAAAATTTTGCTGATGTTTGGGCCAGTACTACCAAGTGCTAAATATGAAATATTAATATTTAATTTGTGCATACTGAGTAACATGGATTCTGCACATAGGGCTTTTTTTCCCATCCTTTTGGGTTGGTTTGATTTTCTGTTCTGGTGTTTTTTGAATTTTTTGATTGGTTTTATTGTTGTGTTTTGGTTTATTTCTCTTTTTATTTTTTGGTGATTACTACAAAATAAGAGGCTTCAATTTAACCAGTTTGATTTAAGTTATATTCATATTGTAAAACAAAGAAAAAGGATACATATTAGGTGCTGAAGAGAGTTTGCATCATCTGGATTTCCATTACAAGCCAAAATATAGGACAATTACCGGTTTTATATGCAGTTGTGTGGGAGTCTGCTGGAAGAAGCAAAAAAGATTTGGTTCAGTAGCTCAAATTGCCTTTAAGTTCAGTCATCTCAGGCAAGCCCCTAATTCTAACTAAAACCCATCTGTGTGCCTAGCACTTTGCCATAAATATTTTGTACTGATTGTCTCAACAACAATGATATGAATAAAAGGAATTTTAGTGTATTCCCACGCTACCTTACTGTCCATAGGCAGTTGGGAGTTTTGTGCATTGCTGTGTAAGCAAACCACTTTCAGTGTGTCTTTTAAAGCACCAACATTTACAGGCAAAGATGGGGAGGGTGGGAAGAGGAGATTGTAATGGATCTCTGGTCCTGGCACGGGAGAGGCAGATAGGACAGAGTGTTCTGGTGTGGGCTCACTCAGATGAAATGCTGGTTGATTTATATCTTCACTAAACCAGGGTATCTGTTAAACAAATCTCCTGTTCCAGAATAGGCACAGAGTTCAGTACTTTCCTATGCTGGGCAAACTGCTCCACACTGAAAAGACACGTATCAAATAGCTGTGCTGCTAGAGTGGAAAGGACTCAAATGTTGCTTAAACTTGCTAATATATACACTTCCTTCTTTTTTTTTTAAATTTTATTTTCCCTGTTTAATGTCTCCTACTGCTTCTTGTTTCTGATTGCTGTCTGGGATTGCATTTCTGTGTTGATGTTTTGCTTGCTGTTTTATATTCAGATGTCATTTTTCCCAGAGTCTGCAACCCTTGTTAAATAAAAGAATATAGATTATTTTTCATTTTGTCAAAATACTGAATATTGATAAAGAGATTAATTTAAAGTCGTCTTTAATCCTAGGAAGATAGCATCTTTTTCTAGAGGTTTCATTTTTGTAGTGTTTTTTTTTTTAATTTTATTTTACTTTTGTTTAAAAAAACATGGTTTTATTTACTCCTGTCTCTGACCTTGCAGCTGACCACCCTCATTTTGGCAAAGCAGAAGTTTCAATAGCACTACAGAGAATGATCAGTCTCAGGTATATTTAATGTTCAGTCCCAGAGATATTTAATGCCCATTTTAAAGATTGAGATTTAATTGGAAAAACGGTAAGATTTGGGTCAGGTTCTGCAGCTGCTAATACATTTTCCAAAGTGAATTCCAAAAGTAAATTAACTGAAATAAAAATGTTGACTCAAGAAGTAGAATATTTCTCAATGTGAGTAAGAAGGGTTATCCCACTTTTAGTTTCTTTCTATAAATGGTTTCGCTGTAATTATAGCATGTGTTAACTTAGAGGCTGGGCTGGATAGGAATATTTATAAAAGCTGACATTTCAATAAATTGACCTGGTTTACAAGTTTCTAAAGGAACAGCAAGAAATATGGAAAAACCACCTGACATGGCAAACATGCTAAAACAAATCAAACAAGTCCTGATTTGTGAGCCCACGAGTGCTCTTATATAGTCAATGGAGAAAACAAATCAAATGCTTGTAAATGCTGTTTAAGGGCTTACACACAACTTGACTTGATTAGAAAACTAAATATTTAATTATTTGTGGTTTTGATTTTATGAATGTTGCTTTCCTTTACTTGTGCTCTCAAGATGTTCAACGTCTGGTGAGAAAGATTGTGAGCAGTGTTTCCGTGTGCGGTGCCCATAGAGCAGATTTTGGTCCCCATGCACTGCTCACAGAGCTGTCTTCCTGCTGGAGCCCCATCAGTCCATGGGATTTTCTTAATGAAGAACCCAGTAACAAAAATCCAAGATTAAATTTGGCTTGAGAGTTCAATCCAGGTTCCTCCCTTCAGCCAGTATGATGCCATCATCATTTTGGTCTCCTGCTGCTTTTAAACAATGTAGGCCTAAAACAAACCCCAATTCCAGTGCCATCCTGTCAGTGTGGCCACATTTTGAAGGTCCCTGTTAGCATTTTTTTTAGTTCTCGTGCTCTCCCTTTTCCCCCCTTCTTTTTCTTTTTTTAAATTGCACATGGGCTTGGTGGCAAGATTGTCAACAAGATTTTTAAGACCCATTTACTATTGCAAGATGAATGGGTGTATTTGAGACAGCCAGAGCAATCAGACATGCCAAGAAAATGACCAAAAAAAACCATGAGAGTCTAAAATGGTTGGTGAGACAGACTTCCTGTGTCTTTGGTTTCAGGTCCAGAGCTGTGCCACCACGAGAAAAACATGTGCATCCTACTCAGTCTTTGTAGCTAGGTCTCACTGAGGAGTGAGGAGATCCTTCTCCTACACAGAGTGCACTGTGACTTTCTTTAAAACTGTCATGGCTTAAAGGTTTACAGTAACAGAGGCTTTGTTCTGGTAACGCTTGCAATGTGGGTGGCAAGGCAAAGCCAGGAGTGGCCTAAGGCTGTGGCATGGGCTTTGACTCTAAAACTGAGAGAACTGTAAAAAGGCAAGGAAAATAAGTGGTTGGGTAATAAGAACCTGGTGCTGTGAAAGAGAAGACCCTTCCACAGGAAGAGCAGGACACTGACCCGAGGGTCTGGGTGAGTCTGCCCCACTGGAGGGGGTGAGCAGCACAGGGACACTGCTTAGAAAGGGCCTGCATGTGGGAGAATGAACAGAAAATGTTTCCACAGGCATTTTGGTTTCTTCCAGGTGTTGATAAAGATATAAATCCTCGATCCTCTCCTTCCGAGAGATCTGGTTTTACTTTCACTAATTCCTGCTTTTCTGAATACCTTAATGCAACAATCACCATGACTTTGATGCTTTTCTAATTATGAATGAGTTTTAAGCTTCCATTTGGTTTTGTACATTTTAGGAACACTTAACAGAAATTAATATTATACAAAGTTAAAATATTTTACATTTGTGCAGGAGACATCCTGGTACAAGAGGAATTAAGGTACAGTCTTGAATATGTTTGGTGCTGAATATCCCATTGATTTCCCCTAAATCCACTGGCTTCTGTGTTTCTGTGGAACAGAACGGCTAAATAAACTAGCGCAGTAAGTCACACAACCGGGCAAAAGGCTGCAGCTATTGCTGCATGGATTCTCAAGTCCTGAAACGAGCTTAGGGACACAAAAAGCCATTCATATTACAAATTACCCTTTGCTTTTGAACTGTAAATTATCTTTATTATTAGGCTGGCCATGGTACTGCAATTATTAGGTGCCCTGTGTCTAAAGGTTTGAGCAATTAGAAGTCTGGGGTGACAGTCTCATGATACAGAGCGATAAAATATGTCCAGTCAAGACAAAGAGATGGTCTATATTCGTGTCTTCAGCATGTATCACAGGGAGCCTGGAAGCTGTGCTGCTCTTAAACATTTCAATTAGCCCTGACATGGCCAGTGTGAGCCCACAGATTATCTCTGTGTTGCTGTTAAGTTTTTATGAGGCTTTCCCCTCAGATTACCCATTTTCACAGCAATCTATAAATCTGAAACTGCAACATCTGATTAATCCTCCCAGAAGAGAATAGTGAAGATCTAGATTTTTTCCTTAATGAAGTTTGTGCTGTTCTGAGGTCTCATATATTTCAGCCATTGTATTACAGGTTTTTTTTCCATTCTAATCTCTTTCCTAAGGTACCAAGGGAGGCAGGAGCTTCAAAATCACCCACTTTTTCGACCTAGCAAATTAGTCTGAGTTTTCTTGTAGCACCATTTTGCAAACTGCTGGCCATTCTTTGCTGTTTTCAGAGTCAACAAAGCTGTAGTGCACCAATAGTACTTCTTCATTACTAACAATTGCTTGGCATCAATTTTCTATTGAGTATTGTACAGTCTTCCTTTTATGCACCATATTCCAAATTAAACATCATGTGGCTTTGCATATTTCTGAGCTTTGAGATCAAATGAATGCAAAAATGTGAAATGAAACTGAGCTGAATCTGCTACATATTTTCTGCTGTCAAATTGAAACTCAGAGAACCAAATACGCCTTCACTCTTCACAGATAGGGAAGCTGAGGCACAGATGTCTATTTAAAGGTATTCTGGTGGCAGACAAAAAAGGAAATTTCCCTCTCAATGGCTGCCTTATCTAGTGAAGAAATCTGGATGAAATTCATGTGGTATTTTCTTCAACAAAGAAATTCTTTCACTGTAGTTTTAGTAAATTAGCTGAGTGGTAAAAGAGAGATAAGAATCCAGATGTCATGTGTAGCAATATCCTATTAAATAGCTTGTGAGACCTTGAAGTAAAGCTTCCAGGGTTCTGTATCACAAAGGCCATCAAAAAGGTGTTGGATGAGCAATGAGATTTGTATGTTTGCTTCCATGATTCTCATGTAGAGATAAAGAGACACATGGGCATGATAACATCAGCTCATAGAAAGTATTTTATGAGTATCTTTAAATGCTTTTGTAATGTGGCAGTACCATGGCAATGGTGCTTAAATTCCTGTTACTTGGAATACTCTTGAAGGAATGACACTCTCCTCCAACCATCCTCTGCTGCCCTTAACCTGGGGCCACCCCTTCCTGAACTGCCCAAAACAATCAGCTTATAGGGGAGTTCAACTAATCTGTTTCAGCTATTTTAGACTTTCCACCCTTTGTCATTAAGTGGATACTGCCCTGGAGTCAGGGCAAGGTTTGCTTTTGTCTTACCCTCTCTGTGGTATCCTGCCAACAACAAGTACAGGAATGGGCCTGAAGCACAGGGGAGAGTTAGATCAATGAAACAGGTCACACTGTGGCCCATAGATCATTCATGAGCCCCTAGAGAGGAAACATTCAAAATCCAGGAAAAATGTTTTCTAGGACGATGATCTGTGAAACACCTTTTTGGTTCCGTATAAATGTTGCAAACCTGTGGCCAAAGGGAATGACTCATCTTCATCTTTCTGTTTGCATCTAGTCTGAATCCTTACGTTTCATGTTATCCATGTGGATTTCCACTAACATCTATCCCAAGACAATCTGAGATTGTACTCTGCCAGAATATTAAACACACCTTGAGATGCAAGAGCACTGGAGACAAACATCAGTGCAACTCAAGCAAGGAGAAAGTTGGATTTGCTGCATTTGTGAGCAACCTGGAGCAATGTAGACAGATTTGTGGCCATTTAACTAAGCTTTGCTTATAATTTCTAAGGAAGAAAAGAGCACATTTAGTTTCAATTATGCAAATTTCATAGGAATCTGGATATTTTCTTTGCCTTTACTGTTCTGTGAAGCAATGTAGATGAATATTGGTGCTTCCTTCACATGTTGTATGCAATAAGAGGTTTGTGTTTCTTTTTGGGTTATATATGTTTATATAAAGGATATTTACCATATTACTCCGCTCAGCAGAAGAGAGCCTGAAGCAGCCTGCCATGGTTTTTCAACCATGTTAAGCATATTGGTAGGAATGCCTGTCACCTCACATCTCATACCAAATCTATAACTGCTTCATTTAAATTCTGCCTCCATTTGTTGTTCCTTCATATTCTCTATGTTTTATACTTTATAAGAATCTCTTTTAATAATACAGGATGTAAAATATGGGCATGTGGGCTTTCATCTTGTGTATCAACTACTCAACAGACATACTGGGCATATATTCAGTATACAGAATTTAGAATACGTGTATCATCACATTCTGACACATCAACATTTTCTGCATAACCCATATTTTCCACATTCCTCAGCCTTCCATAATTATGATCATACACCTCTCTCCTCTCTGTCGAACAAAGCCCAATTCCTTTATTGGTCTCTTCCTCTTTGGCATTCCCCTCTGCAAATCCTAACAAGCCTTTTGTCTCAAATTGCCTAATAGATTAACATAATTAAGCTAAATCACAGGAATCGTTTGCAGTCTGTATTTATCTCCAAGTTTGCTGGTGTTGCTTCAGGTGAGAAGATACTCGTACATGCCTGAAAGAAAGCTTATCCACAGCATTGGTCTTTAATACATGTTCCTCTTCCTTGCACACTTTGCCTCTCCTTAAGACGTTTGAGATCCTTTCCCAAACTGAGGATCATGTCAGACTGCTCTGTAGTGGAGCAGTGTTTTATGACCATGATCATCTCAACAGATTAGTGCTGCCTCAACTCGCAAAATGTATTCTTTGTGAATGATATAATTGTTAGAAAAGTCATCCTTTGATAAAGAGACAAAAAACCAGTTCAGCTTGTGCAGGGGTTGGAAGGGGGATCTGCATCACTAGACTGATTAGAATGCTCCAGAGGGTCCTGGGTTTTGTGAAGGACTTAATGTGTCCCTTCTAAAAGGGCTAGTGAGTTCCTCTGTCCCTATCTCATTACTGTTTAATTCAACAAATCTTTTTTTCTTTTCCTCTTTATTTCTTTATCCCTCACAATCCTTTGCTCCTTTCCTCTGCCAGCTGGCTCCCTCAGCTGTTCCATTGATCTCTCAGCCACTCTGGCACTCCTGATATCAGACACAGTGGGAGGCAGAGTAGCTCAGAGATCAGCACAGAAACCATTATAGGAGTGAATCCCGGAGCCCCAGCAAAAAACCCCGAATTTGTTCCTTTGCTCTCTTTCCCTGTAACAACCCTTTGTGAAATGGTAGACTGGCATTCAAAAGTCTGATGTGCTTAGTAACAACAGAAATAGCTACTTTCTGCGGTTGTTTCTGTAGGGTTGGAGTTCTGACTAAGCTACAGAAGCCAACATTGTCTTGTCATGAGAGAGAGTCCTGGGTCTGTCACCAGTGTTGGACAGTTACTCTGTGCACTTCTGAATGCCATGTCACTGTAGGACCAGAGTGAATCTGAGAGGTACCTAAGAATCAGTACAGGGTAGAGGAGGAGGGTTGTGAGAACGGATTTTGGAGACAGTCATGATGAATCACGTCTCGTTTTTTTAATATTTTGTTGATTGATTGTTGCTTGTGATGTGTAAAACAAATGGCATAGCAAGAATGAATGCAGATATGTCAGAATGATTTTGCATAACTATGTACACTTTCCACCCCCCAGAACATGAAAGACGAAGGTGGCAGAGATAAGCTGTGGCAATTTAGCAGACAGAACAGTGTTTGTTTCTAGTGTCATTGACGGTTAGGTACTGCAGGTCCACGTTCACGCTAAGGATCAGTATGTCAGCAGCTCTTGTTTTGACAGCTCTCAAGAGCAAGCAGCTGAATTTATTTTTAAATTTTGATTCTAATGCACAGTGCCAGTGGAGGTGCATCACCATGACTGTTTATTGAAAGCAGCTCTTGTAAGCCTGGCCCTAAACTTCTACGGCCGGTGATGGTTTTGGTTGTCCTGACATATCAGTCCATATTCTCTCTCCTCTCCTCCTGTCTGTCCCTGTCCTTCCTCTCCTGACTACACCAGGTTTTTGGAGACAAACTGGATAAGTCACCTTATTCAGTAAAGAAGTAGTGAAAGATAACTTGTTACATGACAGACCCTAGTTTACACTACAGATCACAATAGTGTTATTGTTCTCTCCACAGGAAGATCTGAGAATATTTCACAAGAATTATTTGTATGGTTACCATTCTAACTAGATGCAGTACTTTGCTCAAGTTCACCCAACAGGTCAGTGGCAGAATCAGAAATACCTCAGTCATCATCCTGTGCTTGTGCATTAGTGAGAAAACTAGGAGTAAAGGAATGCCAAGCTTTGGGAAACCAAAATCTGACTGTGGATCAAAATTTGGAATGTAGTTCCTTTTTCAAATGGGCTGATTCAGATAGATCTTACAATACCCATCTACGTTATCAATATCTCAATATAAGGGTTTCACTGATTTGTTTTCTAAATAAAGATACCTTGGAATGGCAGAAAAAGAGTGTCATTAGAGTAAGCCACTTATTCATAAAGAGCTGTAGGAATGGGGTATGCTAAAAGGGAAGGAAAGTAGTAGTACACAGTTATAAATGCCCTTAAAAAATCATTAATATTACATAAGTGGTATTGGTAACAGCTTAAGTATATTTCCATAGGTGTTTCTTTATATTTACATATTAATTAGTGGATACCGAAGATATAATGTTACAGGAATGTCTGTGGTGTTCATGTTTTATTGACAGATTATGGCATCCAAAAAAAGTCACCGGACATTATGGAAAAGTAATTTGCATGGGATTAATAGAATGCAGAATTTCTTCTTTTGCCAAAAGTTTTATTCTTCGCAACCCTGCACCTGTTAAGTGTGCAGTGCTGGAGTAACCCTGCCACTGATGTGCTGCACGAGTTGTGTCACAGAGTGGGGGATGAGGGATGGTCTCTTGGAAGCCGCTTTCCTGGCTCCCCCCGCCCAGAAACTGTGCCTGCCTGCTGCCAGGTCCTACTCTGTGCCCCAGTGGATATCCTCCCTGCCCCATCCCTTCTGTGCTGCAGGAGGTCTCAGCCCTGCAGCCAGGCTTCTCTTTCTGAGAGAGCAAGAGCTTTTTCTCTGGGCTGCTGGAGCCCGATGTGCCAGGCACAGAGGCTGCTCTTCAAGCATTTGTTGGAATATATTTGCTTAGTTATCCACCGCTCTCAATGTTCAAATCTGTAGCCTAGTCACTTTTGCTCATAGTGGATTTGAGTTTTTGAGTTCAGTTCTAAATCTTGAGTGCAATTCTACCATCAAAAACTTTTCACATTTGTGCAGAGCAATTTTTTTTTTAAATTCGATTTTCCTGCAAAAACTTATATAGAAGTTTGGAATGAGATTTTTGCACTTAGAAACAACACTCAAAGTTTACTTTTCCTTTGGAATGACATGCTGCAAGCCACACATGATAATGAGTTGTAAACAGAAGGTACGGTTTGGATTTTTCTGAATTTTGAATAAGATTTCTTATATCTGGTCTTGCACATATCTAGGATTCAAAGGGTTTGGTGAATTAGTCCTGGCTTGGGCCTGTCTTCAAACTGGTGCTGCTGTATTCAGCACATTCAGGAATTTACCTCTGTGTTACAATATATTGCCACAGAAGATTTGATTCAGTTGCCTGACTGTAGGTGTCTATAGCCCTTGAAATGTCCTATGTTGCCTGAGAAATCTGTATATGTGCAGGCCATGGGACTATCCTGTTTGGAAGCAGGAATTGGGGAGCTGATGGGAACCCCAAGTGCATTTGAAATGGCACTGGGTATCTGTGCTGAGGCACCATAATAACAGTAGGGTATAGGTGAGGGCCAAGAAAACCCTTTATTAGGACTGTTTGGCAAAATTCAGGGCAGGGAATCCTGATTTTTCTCTTAGCTATGCCATTGACTCTGTAGCCTCTCTTTCCTCATATAAACAGAAATAGGAATTCCTACCATATTTTCATCTATAGTCTTTGTACAGTGCTTTAAAGATACAAAACGCATCATAAATATTATATGCAACACACTAATTTATGGCAGTTGAATAACACAACATGATGAAATTGCCTGATTTTTCATGCAAAGCATGGAATTAACAGGGGTGATTCATTGCTGGGGTCTCTGTGCTCTGCATCAACTCCAAACCAATGGTGTTAGAGGGAAACTCCTGCTGGCAGTGAGCTGCCTTTGTGGAGATGTGAAGCGAGAGTCTCGAGCACTGTTGTTAAAGAAGGGTGGTGCTTTTGGTTAGCACCAGTGTTCAGGCCATCTCCAGCTGAGACCATTTGTTATTTCTACACACCCATTTTCTCCGTGGAAGTGGTAATTGCATAGCTGGTCAAATTAAAGTAATCAAAAATTATGAGATGTGATTCAGACATGTTAAAAATTTAATTTTTTGTTATATGTGTTAGGTAATTGTTCTCTTTGTCCCTTATGAATTGTTTCCGTACACCACTAAAGAGTTCTCGTGGTCAAAACTGAAAGCATCTTAATTCAATTAGCTGTATAAAGGGTGCATTTACAATTAGCTTGGAATGTTTTGAAAAAAGAAAGTTTTTCAATATCCAAAGAACAAGCAATAACTCTCAATTTCAACACGTCCTTATCTTTACATGGCAGAAGTAGGATTCTTTGCTTGCTCAAAAGTTGGATTCCTTTTAGGAAAAATCTCATTAAAACAAAAATAATTTAAAGGTCCTCTTTTTGTGTCATTTCCTTATGAGAATGTAAGAAAGATCATTTGCAATTTGGTGTCAGTGAGTTTTGTGGTTTTCGTTCCAACTGCACCTTAGATCATCTACTTCTTCTAAAAATGCATTGCAAAGTGGAACTGGCATGTAGGAAAGTAGGCCTTAATTAGCTGGAGATATTTTGGGGGGCAGCTGATAGTAATGGTATGGACTGTCCCATCTGGTCACTGAGGTCAGTATCATTTAGCACTATAGGCTGTGTAAATATTTGTCTCTCACGCTGATGCAGCCAGATATAACCGGTGGGATTATGCCCTTGACTGATCCAGCTATTTTCTAATGGCAGAATCCTTACCTAAGTTGCCTGATGTAACTTAACAAAAGTTATGAACAAGCTTTTCAGATTTATTCCAATTAAAGTTTAGGACTTTATATTCAAGTACTAATTTGTGGCTAGATAATACTAATTTTGTTTGCATTCCTTGCTGCACTTTGTTTTACTCTATCATAGCTCGGTGTGATAAATCAGAAATAAAACACCTTTGACACAGCCCCCTTACTTCACAGAGGTGAGGAAAATTATTATTTTCCCTTGGGTTTTTCCTTTTTCTTTTTTTCTAGCTACATAAAAGTTATCAGCTACAGTAACATCATGCTGTAAATCAGAAAACAAAATTATATGTTTCCATTTACGTTATAAATTAAACAATCTGGAAGAATTATATGTGAAGCATATAAATCAAACCACAAAGCCCTCGTCACAAATCTTTGGATTACAGAGGTCTTTGGATTTTATTAAGGGACGGTCAGAATAATCTGAATGATGTTTACCTTGAATGCTTGTGCTTTGTCTATGCCAGACTGTAGCTTTTGGTGTCTTTTGGCTTCTGTGAGAAAAGTAGGTTTTCCATAGGAGACTGGTTCAATAGAGACTTTCTAGATTACTTTCTAAGGATCTGTCACAAATATTTGTCTAGAGCTGTAGATTGGTCCTTTGGACTGTTTAAATGTTGCTGCTGTGTTTCACTGAGATTCTATTTCTTTTCAGCACCTGAACCTCCAAATGAAACACAGGTAATGTAAACTTAAGTTTGCAGTGGAAGATTTTCCCAGAAGATAGTTATATTAAAAAAATGAGCATCTGCAGGCTTTTGCAGGCATCTGCAGGCTTCTTTTCTTGGATTCATTTATTATTGATTTAAAAAACCAGAAATAGGATCATGCAGTTTATCCTAATCTCTGATCTCATCAAGCTTCAAGGCACCATCTTCACATGAGGATTTCTACTGATGATGGGCAACAACTTAAGGTGTCCACCTATGTTGTTGAAATTAAAGACATGGAAAGTTCTGATCCTCTAAAATAATGCATTGAAATATCCTTAGAACCCTGCATTAACTGTTTAACTGTACAGTTAAAAAACCCTCAAAAAAACTATCTCATTTTTTGTTAAACTATAAAAGTGTGAATTTTCAGTGGATGAATACAGATTATGCTCTGTGAACCAGAGAAACTGAATTGTCTAAGGTAGAATTCAGAAATACCTACCTACATTTTTTTGAACTTTAAAACCAACACAAAACAAAAAATTGTTCAGCATTAATTATACAATGAAAAGAAGAATGGCTTGAAAAGTATAATCTACTCAAACCAGTGGGTTATTGAAACGGAAAAAAGTTAGGAGGCTGATCACCTATTTTGCACAAAAATCACATTCTGAAACCATAACAAAATAAATGAATAAGCATAAAGAGGTGGTTGATTTTTGGGGGGCTTTGTTTTTTTGTTTGTCCATATAGGTCTTTATTCCCTTTTAAATGGAAATATAGTATATTTTCTATTGCTTTGTATGTAGGGTATATACAAAAATGTCACTTTAAATCCAAGTAGTACGCTTTGGCTGTCTGTGAGAACAAGTGACAGAGCAAACATGATGGGGATCCTCACTCAGCTTTCGGAGTGTGGTCTGCCTTCCATGTAACACAGCAGCAGAGCACGAGTGTTCTGGAGGCACAGGGATGATGGTTTGCTTTACAGTCTTTTAGTTTATTTAGCAAACTAAAATAACAGTTGCTTTGCAGTCAACTTTGTGGAACAGATAAACAATAGTGACAATTTCATATGATGTATATAGACAGACGAGGTTATCTGCAACCCCTGAGTGATGGAGCTTGTCATATTCCCTTCTCCAGTAATGCACAAGGTTAGAAATCAATGTCTTAATCATGGGCAGCTCTGGGCAATTCAGATATATCACACACAAACAGGCTTCTAATTACATTTAAGAAATACATATCATACATATATAAACTGACATAAATATCAGAGTGGTGTTGCTAGCTGTCAAAATGGATAAGTATAATTCCCTCAGTGGCCCTTGACAGGTTCAATACCTGCTCCGGAGGTGCTATGAACAGCATTATACGGCTGATTGAGTTATGACAGCTCCAACCCAACAGGGAAGCCAGGCAGGAAGGAATAGCCTGGGCTGCAGACAAATGATGATAAAGTGATCACTTTAAAGAACAATCTCCATAATATTTCATGCTCACTGCACGGTGTAAAGGCAGCCTTGACTGCGGGGCTAACTGCTCTATCAATTGATTTGATTCACTGCTGCAGCTACTCCCAGTCATAATATTTCAAATAAATGGTACCGTGGATAGAAATAATATCTGCATCAATATTAACCCTGAAAGGACTAATGGACACAAGCTATAATTTCCTGGACACCCTAATAATGCATTTTGACTGGGCTTGGCATAGGATGATTTTTCTTTCTTTTTTCTTTCCCTTTTTTTTAAAAAATAAAAACAATGCATTGTTTACTTAAACTTTCCTTTTATGACCATAAAAGAAGCTTTGCACCTCAGGCCTCATTCCTAATCTCAAATTTAATTTTAAAGAAAATTCTGCTAAATGTTATTTTCAAGTGTTTGTTTATATCTAAATATCTTGTATTAAAATTGCATTAAATATCTGAGAGAAAAAAGGCATAAGCATTTTTTGGGTGTATTTTACAAAATTTATCTGTGCATGTGTGTACAGACTGAGGTACTAGTACTCAAATTATTTACTAAATTATATTTAAAACAAACCTAAAATTAACTATAAATGAGAATGAAGTCAACCAAGTATTTTCTGAAAACACAAGGAACCAATAAATTCTAATGATTACCCAGGATGTTACGGGCTTTCTTTTTCTTTAGAAATAATAAGTACTGTATGAGACAGACTTAACATATAAGAAGTGCAAGTGAATTTATGGGTTCATAATCCTAAATCAAACATGATTTCTATTTTCTATGCAGTTTTTCACATACTCTGTAACATAATGGATGTTTATTCTGTTCTTTCAGTCATAACACCCTGTTGACATTTAAGTCCCTTTTAAAGATCTGCTGTGCTTATTGTGAATCAAGTTGACATGTATAAATTGTATAATTTTATTATTGTTATTCTTTTTCCACTACTACTGACTACTTGACTATCATTGGATTGTGTATTTTCAGGTCAGAGCCATTTCCAAATATCCGGAAATTCTTTGAAGAGATATTATCAATGCATGTTAGCAAGAAGTAGACTGGATGGGCTTATAGAACTCTTTCTCTGATTATTAGTTTGTATCTGCTTAAAGATTGTCTCTATCAGATTCATTTTTTCTTATTTGTCCCTTAAACATTTACTGTAAATCAGAGCAGGAGATACTTAGGTTTGAATCTCATGAGGCTTGTTTATATTTAAAGCTTAAGCAGAGAGAGGTATTTTATGAACAGTCCTTAGTGAATGCTCCAACTGCAACACTTCACCAACCTCTGAAGTGGTCTTAAACAGACTTCAAAGGACTTCAATTTATAGTTCTCCAGAAGATCTGGGGAATAGTTCTATTTCTTAGGAGGCAGAATAAAACCTGAGAGTTCCAAGTGGGTTTGGAAACTAAAATTGAAATTGAAGATTGTGGAAGATTGGTGTTGACCTAACTCCAGTATTCTCACCAGTCTAATAAGCCACAAAAGCACAGTGTTTTCCTACGTTCTAGACCTGAGTAATCAAGCAAGCTCATGTTTGCTGCTTGCTAGCATGCTTGCCTAAAGATCAATATCAAATTTTACCAGAAATGAAAGCAAATGTCTTTCATAATGTATTTCCTTTTTTGTTCTGAATTTTTCTTTTGGAGCCTATGCCAACAGTATAGGTCATCTTTATGTTATTATTTCTCAAAAGCCTGCTGGAGTTCATGTTTCTCCAAGAAAAATTGAAACTACCTCTTTGCCATTCCTGCTTGCTTTCTCCTTCCTGAAAAAATTTCTTTCTCCTTGCTTACACTGCATGAGAGTGGTTTTGTTTTTCCATTTCAGTCCATTTCCTCCAACTTCATCCCTGTGCCCTTTTTACACTTTTCATATCATAGAATCATAAAACGGTTGGGGTTGAAAGGGACCTTGAAGATCATCTCATTCCACCCCTTGACATGGGCAGGGACACATCCCACTAGATCAGGCTGTTCCAAGCCCCATCCAACATGGCTCTGGAGACTGCAAGAAATGGGGCAGCCACAACTTCCCTGGGCAAGCTGTGCCAGTGCTGCCCTCACAGTAAATAATTTTTTCCTAATATCTAATCTAAACCAACTCTTTCAATTTGAACCCATTCCTTCCTGTTCTGTCACTAAATGCTCTTGTAAATAGTTTTGCCCCATCTTTCAAGTTGACTTCAGGTACTCGGAGGCTGCAATTATGTCACCACAAAGCCTTCTCTATTCCAGGTTGAACCATCCCAATTCTCTCAGCCTTTCCTCATAAGAAAAGTGCTGCATCCCTCTGATCAACTTGGAGGCCCTCTGGACTCTAATACTTGTCCTTATTCGGACCATGTCTTTCCAATATATCTCTATGTTGGTGCAACCCTTCATTATAGAAACAATTTAATTTTGTCTGTGAAAAGTTTGTTCTGGACTATTTTCTAGCACTTTTACTTATTGCTTCCTTCTCTGTCTCTGTTCTCAATCTGTTGAAATACTTTCTGACGATGTTTTGTAAATAGCTTTCAGTCTTCTTCATTTAATTCCAGTGAGTCTGTCCTTATAGAATCAGAATAGCTGGGGTTGAAGGGACCATTTAAGTTCCCCTAGTCCAGCCCCCCTGCAATAAGCAGAGAGGTTGCACAGCTCTTCATCTTTACAAGTGTGTTCTTTGCTGGCACTTTGCTCTTCTTTCTGTATGTCTTCTCTAAGGTATAGTCCACAAATACCAACTCAACAATTATCCCTCTTAAGTATATTTCTGCCCTCTTTGAAGTATAATATGCTGTCCTGTCGCAATCTAATATTTCTCTATGGATATTCAATGTATCACACAGAAAGCAGAGTTTTAAACTTTTGCTGTAAACTGTTTACAATCACCAAATTCTTTTCAATATGTCTGTTGACTATAGTGTCCAATGTCCTGATGCTGTCACATCCAGTAGACAATTTTGATGTCTACGGCAAGTCTTGGTCCTGTTGATTATTTTGGAAAACTATTTCTGAAAGAGAGTCTGTCTTGTCCCATCTGCAGCATTAACTTTTACAGGTTCACACCATCCCTTAATTTATTGCTTGAAATGCAATATTGTTTCCCCTGCGCATGATCAGAAACCTTTTGCAAAGTCTGTTTACCTAGACTATTTCTTTCCCTCCTCCCTTGTTTTTCTTTCATTAGCTCCATCACACTTGCAGTAAAATACTTGTTTTCATGTTCACTCTTTCCTTTCCTGTTATCTATCATCCTGCTATCAATATCAAGATATCATATGCCTCACCAATCTTGATGAGTAATGAGTGTCTAGTTTCCACCTCCTTCTTGTTACTTTTTCCTGTGAGCATTTCTCTTCTCTCAGCCTTTCTTATGCTTACAAGAAGCTTGCCATGAACATTTGCAAAGGTACTGTTGTCTTTCAAAGCCCTCCTAAAATTTCTCTTTGGCTTTAGGTCCAAAAATTGATGATCAAACTCCCAGCCTGAAATCTTACAGTCAAGTTTACTATATATGAGTATTTTATTTCTTGTCTTTCTTGTCACTATTGTTTGATTTTTTTTTCTTTGCATACTCTCCAATTTTTCAGTATCTTTTTCCACGCTGGGATGATAAGTTATTTTGGGTGAAGATTGTCTTTTTCAGTGTTGGCGCAGTAGCAAACACATTAGCACTGTAGCAGTACAAGTAGTTACGACAATAATGATATTATTAAAGGTAAGCTGTGAGATAGCCTTGTGTAATTAATGCAGCCAAGGTGTGCCCTGGCAGCCAGGAGTGTCCTGGTGGGCATCAGGGACATGTTGTGACTCTTGGGGACAGTCCTGTGCAGGGCCAGAAGTTGGACTTGAAGTACCTTAAGGGTTGCTTCCAACTCGGCATATTCTGTGATTCTGTGAAAATCAAGAAATAAAATTTTAAAAAGTAATTTATTTATTTTCAAATATTAATTATTTAGGAGATCAAACTTCCACAGTAGAGTCTGAGACTTAATACTGGTTTCAGATGTGACAACACAAAACACAGCTTCCGGACTGGGCCAGCAATGTGCTTTTTAAGACTGATAAATTATAGAGTTGCATCCATTTTCCAGTTAATGTAGATGAAGTGTAAATACTTGATGATAACTGAAATGCATCCCTTTACAGTATTGTAAATGGGGAGGTGGAAAGACCCTCGATATTTTAAGGGCCAAAGAGAATCACGGGAGCAGCTTTAAAGATTAATTCCTTGTGTCTAGTGTAAAACAAGATTAAATTAGCTTGTGTGAGCTGCTGTTAGCAGATGCACTATTACATTATGCATGATTCTTGACTGCTCATAGCATGAACAAACTGCACAGTGTTCCATTAGTGATTTTCAATGCTGTGCTAAGCTTTAAGTCACATAGACAGGCCAGTGTATTGGGTTTACTTTGTGGATGTGTTTTCCAGGCAATTTCACAACCTACCTGATCACTGTTATTGATTGACCGCATTTGAAATGGATAAAAGAATTAACCTGTGTAAGGGTAGCAGAATGGGGTATATACAGTATCCTATATACTTAGGAAAATCAATAGTGCTCTAATGTAGAAAATTTAACCAGACAAGGCAAAACAGTCTTCCCACCTGCATCAATCCTCACACTCCCTCCCAGAGTAAAACATTATAGTTATACCATATATTTTTAATGTGTTTTATCCTTTGACGCTTCTCTTTGTACTATGCTCTGTAATCCTGTGGATGTACTCGCGTGGATACTGTAAAACAAACTGAGGAACTCCTGGACAGGTACATTTTTCTCCTCTCATGCCCACTTTCACTTGAAGGGAGAAACAGGAAGCGACACACATCTAGAAACTTGTATCATCTTTCAAGGTGTGGATGTATTCCTGCTTTCTGCCATTTTAATTCCTGACAAGACATCTTGTCCCTCTGCTCTCACATCCATTGTGCCTCAGCAAATTCCATCTTCTACTTATGACATTTTCCCACCCTCTTCCACTTTAAATGAGGATGGGATGCAGGCAAACATATTCTTGGTGCCTTTACCTCATCATACCCACTTTTCAGGCTCGCCAGCTAAACAGTGCTGCTTTTTGTATCCGAGTTAATCTTTCCAGTATTGGCTAATGAAATGTTTGTCACTGAAAACTTTACAAGTCCAAGCTTGTAAACCAAATATTTTTGTGGAAAACCCCCTAATGTTATGGCTATTTGAAATCTTTATGAGGTACACAGCTGAAGCTCACATCAGACTTGTTATTTATCCTTAATACTCAGATAGTGAGTTTTTACATTTTATTTTTGTCATATAAGTGGATTCAGTAAATAAGCTTTCGTCCAGATTCAATTGTATTATGCTTGTTCCTCCAACACTGAGAGAACGTTAAACATACCAAACCTCTGGGCTTCTGGGAATTCCTGCCTTCTTGGCCAACTCCCTTTCCTTCTTGGCTAACTTTCCCTATTCACAACCTCTTCTAAAGGAATAGTCACCCAGAATGGCATTTCTGCCTCTGCTTTCAAGAAACCCAGGAGACTTACGGAAGAAAAAAGTGAGAAGAAGTAGTGCTGCTTAGGCTGTGCTTATTCCAGAAGACCGGAAAAAAAAGGGTAAAGAAGGGGACCTGCTATGCAGTTTTAGAATGTGCTTCCAGTCTACTGCAATTGTCTTTTTTTTTTTTAACAAAGCTAGAAATCTCAATTTTTTTTTTCTGTTTTGAGATTAAAGTTTCTTTGTATCCTTTCTTGGAATATGCAATAAGGTAATCTGTAAACTGTATTAGGAAGTTGATTATAAGGAAAAATATATAGCAAATCATGCATTTGCTGTCTTTTGCATAGAGCCGAGCCTAAACTCCATCCCTGTCTTTGTATTCTGTTGTATAATTTTGCAATAATTCCTCCTACAAGCTGTAGATACTTTATTTTCTGTTGCCTTCTGAGCCAGTGATTTGCAGTTTGGAAATATTTTGCTAATTTCAGCACTGATGGCTATGCCCTTGTTCTCTGTAGACTTTCCTTGTAAAATGACGTTAGAGTGGTTGCTCACTGAGCTAATGTTGTGTTAGCTAATGACTTTAATACGAACTAATAAAATTACACAAAACTGGTAACATTTCTTGGAGGTAAAATTGATTGCAGAAGTTACTGCGTGACTTCAAAACGCTGTTACTATTGTTTAAAGGAACCAATAACTCAAGACCTGTTTTTCACCCAAGCCAAAGGGACGTAGAAATTAGAAAAGGCAAGTCAATCACATGGCTTTAAATATGAACTTCTTCTGCTCAAATGCCTGCCCAGACAGGATCAGCTTGGGTGGTAAGGTCAGCAGGGTGGCAGAGCTGGCCAGCAGTGTCACTGCTTTACCAGGGCACACCGTCCAAGCCCTGTGGAGCTGTCGCCAAATCCCAGCGTGATGACAACCGCACTAACAGGGAGTTAGCAACACGCCGAGGAATGCCGTGAATGGAAGAATAGGCTTCCCTCAAATGCTAATATTGCTAAAAGGGAAAACAATATTCTAGTTCACGGGCATTTAGGAGAGACCTGTGCATTTCCTAGGCAGTCAATGTAAACAAATATTCCCACAGAAAGATAATACTTTGTAAAAAAATTCACTATCGGCATTAAGCAGTTTCAGAGCAATCCAGTAGATACTGAATCAAAGACCACTACAGTTCTTTATTGCTGAGGGGGAAAAGTTCCAAATATTGCTTGGCAAATTACTGTTTGCTAGGGGCACTATTACCAGTTGACACAATCATTGGTCAGCAAATTGGTCACATTATCGGTTAGTAAATTTGAGCGTGCAGAATTATTTATTGGTAAATTAGAGATGGCAGAATTATTGGTTGGCAAGAAAAGAATTGCAGTGATTGGTTAGCAAATTAGAGATGCTTGGTTTTGTCTGTGGATAAATCAAGGTTGGTCAGATATTGGAGGCCAAATTAAAGATGGCCATGTTATTTTTGGTAGCTCTGGTGAATGTTGAAATCCTGCTTTTTTTGTTACCAGCAAGTTAACATTGGGAGGGTTTGTTTCTTTATTTTTTTCTGATTTATATTTACAGTTCACAGTTGAAGAATTTTTGTGAGTAGTAATATGGAAGCAAACATATACTTTTGCTCTCTTAGTTTTTAATGGAACTATGTGTTGGCTGAAATTGTGCAGAGTGCCAGGGGACTTCTGAAATGGTTTCTATGAAGTGAATATTAAAGAAAAGTGTTAGATTTCCAGAGCTAAAAACTGCAGCCTTTGCAATTCCAGCACTAAGCTGGTGCAGTGCAGGCAGCACGAGCTGTTCCCCATGGGCTGATAGCTGGCACCAGGAGATGGGAATCCCTTCATGAGAGGCTTCCTTGCTGCTGGTTGAGGGTTGTAGGTCTGCTTTGTCTGTGAACCAAAAGCAGCAAAGATATGGGACAATAGTGCCTTCAAAGCAGTGATACCTCTGGGATGTGGGGATTTCTGGGGGCAGTGGCCTCCAATGACTCTTCTTGCACAAAACCTGGATTGCTGTGGCAGAGCCAGTAACCAGGGGCTGCTACCATGCAATGACAGTTTTTGCTGAAGATCTGCAACTGAAATCGCCACAGACCTGCTAGGCAGCTCTGAAAGCAGCTTTTTTTATGTCATATCGCAAATGACACAAGCTTCCCATTCACCTAGAGCACTGCAGCAGAAACTGTTTTCTGTCATTTTCATATTCTCAATTGTTTTGAGTTTCTTCTGCTCTTTTATGTGCAGAATTGCTACTTAAAAGCAATCCTGCTTTAGTATAGAGTGTTAGAGCAATTCTGAAGAAAAAGTGTGTTTCGGTATAATTCTAGAACACTATAAGAAAAATTCTGTTCACCTGACAAACTTTGCAAAAAATGCACAGAATATGATTAAACAATTAAATAATTTTAAATTTTAACAACTCTGAAAACAACAGAATATGTGTTAAGAAAAGTCTATGGCTGTTTATATAGCTGTTGAATGCTACAATGGAGACTGATGCTAATTAATCAGATTTACTTTTCCAAAGGGACATTATATAATGCTTTTGACAATAGTACAGATGGAGTCAGGGAGGATGTATTTTCAAACTTTAGGAAAGTCTTAAATTTTAAAACATTAAAATTTGCTTTTTATATGAACTCCTATAACAACAATGCCCCTACCTTTCTTGTCTACTAATTCTGCCAAAAATGATGTGTTTATTTGGAAACAGTAAAGCATTTCTGACATTTTTAAGGCACAGCTAGGGGGGAATTTTGCAGAAGTGAAGGGGGTGAAAAGGAATTTTTATCCTGCTAAAGAAACAACACAATCACAAGATATCTGAGTTTTATAAATCTCCTGGATTGAGATAACATGAACTTCTCATTTTTTGATATTTTCCTTGAATCAAAAATTTAGGACTTGGAATATACCAGAGCATTTCAGTAACACAATGACTGTTCAGTGTTGAGCCCAGCTGGAAAGTTTTAGCTGAAACCATCATAATTAATTAAAAATGGTTTAACTAGTTCAGAAAAACATAACTGTAGGATTCCCCCTTCCCTGCGTAGAGGCCTGCATGATCTTCTCTCCAAAAATGAAATAATCCTGTCGGTGCCAGACACGTTCTGCTCTCCACACTCAAGATCAAGTGGGCTCTCACTGTAAGGCATTCTGGTTGGATTGTTGCATCCTTCGGAGTCCTTACAGTGATGATCTCTTTCAGCATATTTGGATCCATAATCAGACTGTCTCAAAACCTGTGGTATTCAACTGGGACAAATTGTCTGCAGTAGTTATTCAAAGGCAGCATGAAATAGGAAATGCAAATGAGCAAAAGAACAGCCATGGTAAAACGAAGAAGTGAAGATGGTATGGAAATAAAATAGGACGTGTGGATGGCATTTTTTTTCCTCCCAACAGAACCTAATAACTTTTAACAGAAAACAGCTCAGTGCAGGAAGCGAGAGGCAGGCCATTAACCTTTAGTTAGAAAAGACCAGACTTCTGGTCTACCACTACTGCAAATACAGATGAGCACAGGATTTAACAATAAACTGTTGGTTGTCGTTTCAGCTGGTAAAATCAAATTTAGAGGTAGGTAGATTCCTCAAGCCATTTATCTAATATGTTCTTTCCAACCTCAGTGCAGAAAGTGGATTAAATCGTTCTACTTGGGCTCAGTGGGTCTACCCCCCTTTTCAACTTTTTATAACAGACAAAATCATATTTCTTAGTTTAAAAAAGTTATTGTTATTGTCAGGTTAAAATCAGCAATAATATGTCTGCCACTATTTATTAGTTAGTAAAATTTAGTTAAATTAGTTAAAATTTAGTCTAATAGTGGGAGCCTTCACAAAATGTAAAGCTTATAATGAAAAGCTTGACAACTCTTATGCAGGAAATTTTTGTTCTGACTGTGGCACTCTGAATTTCCATTTTGCTAAGCACTTCATGAACTGTTCACTAAGCACTGCATAAACTGAGAACACTGGCATTAAATGTAGGTCTTCCTATTCAAATCTGCACCCCTATGGTGAGGTTAGATATGTCATGTGATATTGCCTGTGTCCTTTGATTAAAGACATTTTATAATTTACCCCTATTTGAAACTTGTCTATGTTAAATGTTACAGTTCTCAATTTTTATATTGTTGACTGATTTATGTAGTGTATCTAGTAAAACTCTGGACATAAAATATTTCATTTACATTACCAACCAACATTATACAATTCATTTTTTTTTGCAAGAATTTGCCACTGATAAATCATTGGCAATTGAAGGATTACAATTCCTGCATTTCTAGAAAATGGTTGAGAATTTTCAAAATGTTTGTAAGACATTTCATGAAATGACAAAATGAAAAGACCTTTAGATATAATTTACATTCACAGTGAAATGTTTGTAAGACATTTCATGAAATGACAAAATGAAAAGACCTTTAGATATAATTTACATTCACAGTGTTTTTTTCTTGCCTGTTGCAAGTCCTACTTTTCGTAGATGTACACAAGTAATCATTAAAAATTTGAGGCTACAAATAAAAGCCTACACTATATTATTGTTGTGAAAATAGCAAAATAGGTGAAGTTTAAAATCTAAGTGCCTGAGATGCATAAAAATTTTTCACTTCCTCATTTGAATGGAATAGCATGAAATGTCTTCAACTGGCATACATTCAGAGATCATAAAATAACTTCTAAAAATAAAAATAAATGTAAAAATATATCCTTTTCGCCAATCGTGGACATTTGAAAAGCTACAGGCTATTCAAATTGTGCTGTGAATAGACTATTCTCCAGTGTAAGAAGAAAAAGTTCTTCCCAGGATTCAAAAAAAATATTTTTCATTTTCACTGTGAAGAGCTTTTTCCTCTGCTTTTCTTTATAGGAATAAAAGGCCCTTCTGTTCTTTCAGTTGAACGACCTCTGCCTTTTAGGGGGAAATGTAGTTTCTGCTCCACTCACCCATCACCACCACCCAGAAATTCTGCAGTTTCTGTGCCTGAGCCAGGTGAACAATTGGTGCAGGGGATAAGAAGGAAGAAAAGAGAAGTATGCAATCACACATGCATATTTTTTCCAACAAAGAAGGCAGGAAGATTGGTGACCGTAAGAAAAAGAACTTAAAACATCTCTCAGGTAGAAATGGATACATTTTGTAGTATAGCAGTGTGATCAGGATTTATTTTGAAAGCTTGCTGTTAAATGGCTTAGGCAGCTTTGCAATTGCATGCCAAAAGGATAAATACACTTTATGCATTCAGATGTGCAATATCCAGTCTGCAGCATCACTCACGGTCTGTTTAGGTGATTTTGTTGCACTGCAATTTTTTCGAATGTCACTAAAATGTCTCAGCAACTCCTGGAACAGAGGGTTTTGGTGTTTTTGTAATTTATTATATTTTCAAATAGCATTTATTAAGTGTTTTTCAAGCTATTCTGGACATACTTTAATGGACTTTAATCTTGAAATTGGAGATTTGAGGATCTATGGTGTAAAACCTAGAGTTCTTAAGCACAAAGTCATCCTGGGCAAAATCTAACCCAGATTGTTGTGATTCATTGGCAGTCGAGGATTCAAGGGATATATGAAATAAAGAACAAATGTCCACACTGCTGACACCATGCTTGTGGTACACTTGTATTGACCCTGGCAATAGATGGGGATGACCAGATTCAAAAGAGACAGAGTTTTGACAATATTTATATAAACAATTATTCCTTCATGTCTAAAGAATGTTAGTTTATAGATGTATCCTGTCTGTCAAGGACTCTATAGAGTAATTTCAGTTACTGTCATTATGAAACTGGCATCCTTCCTAAGTATTGTATATGGTGTGGTTTGGTTCAAATACACCTGTCTAGATGAAGTTTGGAAAGCTATAAGATGCATATGCACATTTACAAATAAGCAGATATATTAAATGTATCCTTTTAAAAATTGATTAATGATTGACTTTAGGCAGTGGTGCACCTATGATCCTGTAATCTGTGTGTTTTATTTAAATTGAATGAAAATATTTTCATTTTGTAAAGTAAAAATAAACTAAAGAGAAAGTCTTTTTAGGCTGCTGTTTTTATTATGTCCTAACCTTAAGTAGAAAGAAAGCCAAGCCAACTAGTTGTTCTTGCTTTTATTAAAGTTCCTGTTGGCAGTGCACTGATGGGACACATTAATCTTAGTATTAATGCTGAGGAAAAGGGACTTAGAATCCTAGGATGAATAAATCATTCCAGAGCCCATTTGGATCTGTTGGCACCTTCCCTGCTATGTTTTTGCTGGATAAAAAGGCTTCTCTAAGTGTTAAACGGTTGGATAACACAATTGGCTTATTGCAGAATGGCCCACAGCAAATTGTGAGTGGTCTGAGTGGGGTTAGAAAGCACCAGGACAGGATGGTTTGAACATGGCCAACCTGTGAGCTGGCACTGAGGAAAGTAAAGACACATTTTCTTCTGTCCCCAATAACCTGTGTAGTCTTTGTCACTGAGGCCTGTGGTGCTTCAGTCTCACTGTGAGGTGTTTGTCGACACTAAAGAAGGAGCAGAGTAGCTGAAAGGCTCTCTATTTGTGTTAAGGCGGGTCGTCTCCAATTGCTTCATTAAAACCTTTGGAGCCTTGGGGATGAGTCATTTATTTTGCAATTCAAAAGCCACATTATCCATTTATCTTTCTTTTGAAGACTGTCTCTGAATATGCAGAAAGGCTCAATCATTAGACTCCAAGAGTTACTTTTTGATTCAGTTTCTTCATATCTTGTTCTTTTCTGGACAGCTTTTGGGTTTTCTTTCAGTCCCTTTGTTTGTGCAACACACTCATCTATTTGTGGTTGGCTCAGAAGCCCTCACTGCTCTGTGTTACAAAAATGCCATGCTCTCAAGACTCTCCTGCATAGCACAGCCTCAGAAATGGGTTTTGGCTACCAGTCTCCTAGGCCCCTTCCAGATTCCATTCAGATGCAGTTCTGTACATCTTCAACGTAGGATGCAACCAAAATGTATCTCCATGAGGTTTCTGGAGTGGCCAGGGTGAAGGAGTGCAAGGGAAGAGGGAATGCCAGGCAGCACTGTGGACCCGGGAGGTTCACAGCCTTGTCACCACCCACCTCCTGACGCCAATAAACCAGTGACTGTGTTTTCACTGGGCACAGGTGGGCTCTTCTGTCCTCTGGAGTATTTTATGCACTTAAAAATTAATGGGATGAGATTGGTCTCTGAGTGAGTTTTTCCCAATTTCTCACAGCTTTAATTGCTGTTATATGAAAGAGTGGCTGCAGACTTCAGAGAAAGATTGTCATATAGTAGTAGCTAAACATTTTCTATGGCATTCACTCAGCAACTGCATGCTACAATTTACATTCTCTTCTCTGCTCTGTTCTTCTACTGATGAAGCACCTATTATTAGGCAGGCAATAATCAAATATTTGAAATGGGCATATAAAAGAAGATTTGGAGAATAATGCATGCTACCATCTATTAAGCATTTCACTCTCTCAAGAGATGCACTGAAGTGTAGAAATTCAAGCTATATCACTGTATTTTTACCTGACAGAATTGCTGTTGAGACAGCTCTATTTTCTCAATATATATTATTCATAAAAACAATCTTGTTTTAGAAACACAGATCACCTTTAATGTAATGGATATAATATACAACAATTATTTTGGATAACTTTTACTTGTTAGATAGCACAAATCACAGTTAAAGTAATATTGAAGCTGAATTAAGATGAAAAACAACATGAAATACCTAAATACATTTTATTTTCAATGAAATAATAGAATATCGCTTTACCAGTTCTAACATAAATAGAATCATTTGAAGGCTATCAACCTGTACGTGTACTGTAATAGACAGAGACATACTTTTCCAAGTCATCTGGTTGTCAGTAGGCTTGGGAAGGAAGTACTCTTTTTCATGTACACATGGTCCTTGTAAAGCTGCTGGTTAGCAACAGTTTACAATCTAAAAACTCAAGCAATGAGCAGTATGTGATAGTGCAACACCAAAACCAGAAGTGAGAGGGCAAAAATTACTTGGTTTTGTTCAGAGTGTGAATTTCCCAAGAAAGTAAAAATAATTTAGCTCATTTCTTAAGCAGGGGAACAAATCCTTGTGTGTCTGTCTTGATGGAGCATCTGATTTCCTTTTTACTTCCTTTCTTCTCCCACTGTCTCTGGCCCAGAGTTGCATTAAGTACAGTGGCTTTGTGCAGCGACCTAATGCTGAGATCAGTTTTACAGTACAGATTGTGAATAAATTGTATATCTAGTTTTGTTCAAAATCTTCCAAATTGAGTGTATATTAAAATTACCAGCTTTAGAACATCAATGTAAAAGAAAGCAACAGCCAAAGGTCCCCACCTGTTAACTTACATTGTTAGAGCAGATCTTCACCAGATGCTGAAAGTAAACTTTGCGTTCTGGTGTTTTATAGTCCTGTTATATATTTGGGCTTCTGACTTGAGTATTACAATTAATAAACTACAGAAATACATAATGTTAATGATAGATATAATAATTAAGTTTCTATCAGGTGGAATACCAGAGTATGTTAGCTCTCAGGTATTTGGAGATCATGAAAACTGGTTGTTGTCGGTGGATAACGTCTGTCGTGTTATACTATGTCACATGTTAGTCCTCCACCTTTTTTATTTTGAGGTGTAAGATGTGATTCTCCATTTCAGAAACCCTACAAGGATGTTCAGCTGCAGAGAAGTAAATATTGAAAGTCAGGACATTCCCTTTCAAAGCACCCCAGAGGCAGACACACTTCATGAAGCCATTTCTGTAGTGCTCTCCCAAGGAAGGTCTGGAGCTTCTTCATTTGAAGGAACAACGAAAAAGCAGAAGCCTGCACTAGGGAAAAACTGTTTTGTATAGCTTACTAACCCTGTTAGGAAAGAGAAAACAAAGTCCTGCCTGATCTAAACCTGTGGAAAACCTTGAACTCACAAGAAATTATAAGCTCTAACCATATAAGACAAAGTCACTCAAACTTTTGATGTTTAAAAAAAAGAATTTGTAATTCTGCATTGATTTACAAGTAAATCTTGTTATAACTAAAAATCCCTTTCTGACTTCCTCACTTATTTCCAGCATTTTCATGTTGGGGTCCCAAAGTACGAGGGAATATTCATGCCTGCAGTGGCCTCATCACACTGTGTGTCATGTCAGAGCAGGTATGTGAGCCTGGATCCCTACGGAAGGGCCAAGTCTTAATGCTGGCATCTTTTATCTTAGAAGAATGGGATATCCAGTGCTTGCTACCAACTGGAAAAGTAGAAACTGGCCTAGTTAGTAAGAATATTTATTATTAAATTGCACGGTGGGCCTGAGCCTAATTTCACTTTAATTTTATAGAGCCATTGACTTTAGTGGACTTGTTCCAAAATTTTCGCTGGCATAACTGTGAGCAGAATTAGACCCAATAACTGTCGTGTAAAACAAAATCATTCCATCTTGTAACCATAAAGCAGGTTGCGTGGTAGTTAAGTGTGGGCCAAATACATTAATCTTTCAGATGATGTGTTTAATGGCAGCCTTGGATGCTTGCAGTCAATTAAAATTTCCTGGCACTTTTTCGTAGGACAAGGAATGTTTGTTACTAATCATGTCCAAAAGAAATTCTAGCTAGTGTAATTGTATTTTACTTAGCTAAAATTGCCTTTGTGCTTATAGCTAGGTTGTTATTCTTCACTCTATCTTTTAGAAAGCCCACAAAATTGTGTAGCTTTGGTGTAGACGATGGCTGAGCTATCACCAAGAAGCAGCACAAAGAAGAGTTTCTCTTACTCTGTAGTGTTGAGCTGCAAAGTGTCCTTGAAGTCCAAAATTGGAAGATGAGAAGGAAATGTCAAGATTGTTTTTATATTTAGGGACAAATCCTCATCTAATATAAATTACTGTAGGTGGGTGGAAACATCATCTTAATTGATCTGCCTTTTATCTCTTAAAAAAATGCACATTTTGAATGGACACGCCCCTTTGGTTTTATTACTCCTACCATAAAATAAAATATTTTATGACACTTTGGTTTAAAAAAAAAAAGAAAACAAGGTACAGGGAATTATACTTTTTCTGATTCTTTCTCATTGCGTTAGTTCTGAACTTGGCCAGAAGTAATTCTGAAGCTCTTTAGTCTAACTTCAATTTATTCTCAAACTCAGCCAACAAACACAGTCCTCCTACACTTGTAGAGCTTCTGGTTTTTCTTGGCCCATAAAGCCCTTTGTCCTCTGGGAAAATTTCACTGGAAACTTCATGCAAATAATGTTTGATCTTTACCAACTCATCTCAAGGAAGAAAACTCATGTTTTAGCTTCTTTTCTGTCTCCCAGTGAGGAAAAGAGGAAGGTAGAAATTTTAGGTGTGGAAACAACTGTGCACAGATTTAGTCTCAAGACCCTCAAGAATTCTTGGACTGTGGGTCTTCCATATTTTCTTCCATATTTACCAGGATAACCAGGGACTGTAATAAGTGTAATGTGTATTCTGTGTATTCTATCTGTATTTTCCATGCAATTTACCCAACAGTCTTATCCTATCCAGAGTGAGAGGACTCTGAAAACCTCCTTTTTATTAAATTCTATTCATTGTCTTATAGGAATAGGAATCACTGCATATCTATGTAGGGGGAAAAAAAGTAAGGAACTATGGCACTTTTTAATCACTACCATCCTTGCTGGTCAAATTATGCTTATGTGAGATCAAATATTCTTTAATTCTTTAGAAATCTGTTCCAAATTCTCCAAATTCTGACTCCAGAATGGTCCTGAGACCATTAGAGGAAATGAATGAAAACACAGAAATATTAAAAGGCCAAAATATAGGAAGGATTGATGCAGAAATACAAGTGACTGACATAAATTAACAATGAGGCTTGTCCTGCTGCTTCTCAGATATACACACTCCACAACCATCTACCTACTCTTCTGGAGTCATAACTATGTGAGATAGAATGCAGCAGTTTTGCATGTTTGGCTGACGGCTCCTCTCTTTGCCTTCCTTCTTTTCCTCCTACGCGCTTTGACAACAAATTTTAATTGGCTTCAAGAACTCAGGTTACAACCTTCTGCCTGTATTCAACTGATCCATAAGTACCTACTTTCATTTACTCTCCACAGCATCCTCGTTGTCTCACTATTCTGACTTTTGTTGCTTGCTCATGCTGAAGTTTTGAATATGCCAGATTAATTATCCTACCTCTAAATCAGAGGAATCTGCATATCTAGTCAACCTTTTTTTTTTCCTCATATCAGAATGGCAGAGCTACTAAACATCAATGTCCAAGCAGAGAAGAGGAGTAGACTGGAATAGCTGTGCACTTTGTTAATAGAAGCATGAGACTGTGAAGAGTTTGTGCTGAAAGGGGTTGTGGCAGCTTGACAGTTTACGTTCACAGAAACAACATTAAAAAAATGGTATAAATATCTTTAGTGGTAAAATAAGGATGCTGTCATGGATTGTATTTTCTAAAATATGAGCTAAAAGAGCAATACAGGAACATTCAGAAGCCTACTATTAATTATTAATAGAAATTAATAAATACACAGTGCATTCTAATTTCCAGCTCTGTTCTGAATTCATCTTTGTTTAAGGCTTAGAAGGCTCTGACTCAGAAATAAACTCATCCTGTTAATAAATCAAGCTTTTTTTAATAGTGCAAACTGCTTTCCTTTAAAAGATTGTTTTAAAATTTTCTCTGATTTCAGATATATTCATATATCACACTAGATATGTATCCCAGATATCTGAGCTGTGTGGGAAATGAGTGTGCTCTAACTTACACAATGTTTTGGAAAGGCAACTTGAAACAGGAGAGGATTAGATATTACAGTGGCAGGCAAAGGAGTGTCTGGAGCCAGCTAGTCACAAATAGTCTTTAGTTCAGTGTCTAGGCTTAAAATGAAAACTTGTAAGTTTTCCATTTTAGAGAGAAAAAAATGTTATTTGCTCTTTGTTCATCTCCCATGAGGAAAACGGTTTAAAAAAAGCCCCAACAAAGTCAAACAACAACAAGAAAAACCTGCTATCCATTATGTATTTTCAGATAAAATACATTTCTGTTTAGACATCTTGTTAAAAGAGGAGATGTTCCTATAAAAGTACTTTGGTCACTGAAGTTTTCTTTTTCTTAAAATATTTTTGCAAGCAAACTAATTTGGCAGTTTGGATTCATTTAGTTTGGTGCATTTTTATTCATTTTTCTGGTTTTTGTCCTTCCTTCTGAAATGTAGGAGAGAATTGTATGATTCTGGATTTGGCAATCCAATTCACAGAAGGGCATCGAGCAGTGGTTTGGTCCTTTCATAAACAAGTTATTTGCTCTTGTATCATTGCTTATTCATTTGGACTATTAACATGCTTTTAAAAACTACGAAAGCTTCGCCACTCATCTTAAAACATGCCTCTAGGCATCTTTGACTTATGTGGTCAGCATTTACTCCCTAAGGTCTCATCGACCTTGGCAGTGTTAGAAATCATATTTTCACATGCATGGATTGCCCTTGACTAATTTCACCAGTACAGTTTGAACATAAATAACCTTCCTTTGAGCCATTGCATTTTTTAGTTTTTGCTTGTTTATTTTTAAGAAACTTGGTGTGAGTGTGTGTGTGGAATATACTGCACAGTAAATCTGTATTGAAGTTTGGTTAAGAATGCACATTATTGTTCACCTTGAATGTGTTAATGTTAAATGGAAGGAATTGTTTTTCCTTTTTTTTTTTTCTATTTTGAGTCCTTTTTTTTCTAATCTCTCATTCAGAATCATACAATTCACAATGACTTTTGGCAGTAATCTCCCCCATAGTTGTTATGCATTTCTAAGAACAGAATGAAATTAATTTTTTCATTGTGACATGGGACATGTACTCCATAATGGCCCTCCCTATTTGGTTAGCATACATAAAAAAAGACAAAGGTTAAGAAGGTTTTGGGGGTTGTGAAATTTGGCTTCCAGTAAAAAATGTGCCAGGGCCACTGACACATTATTGAGTGGTTACATCAGAAAACAGCCCAGGAGAGAAATGAAAGAACAAGGCTTCACTATCAGTACCCAAGCACTAAGAAAATATGCTGTGTAACCAAGTGGCTTCCAGACTGGGAGCACGGAATATGAGCACTACATGCAGTTCCCACATTTGTTGTAGACGTGGGATGTGTCCTGCAAGCCAAACAGCTTGGCATCAACAGAGATGATGAAAAAGTTTGGAAAGTAAAATTCCTCAGTCCAAATTCAAGCTCTACAGCTGAGCCATGGTGTGATGGTGTGTAAAGGGAAGGAGTGTGTTAGAGAATGGGGTAACTGCCATGGCATCAGCAAACTCCTGTGATCTGGGTGGGATTTCTGAAACTTGTAACACTGCTAGCAGAAAGCAGGTACCCATTTAATTTTCTTGATCGAGGTAAGCCTTACATAACTCTAAATAAAGAGAGAGTGGTGAGGTGAATCTAACACCAAATAATTATTGAGTCATTCGGGTTTTTGAATCTGCTCCTATTACCTGCCTGTTAGAAGTGTACGGAACAATTTGCTGGTACTCTCTGATACAAAGTTTACAACCATCTGTAGATGTCAACTTTTGGAAATGACCTGGGAGTATTCAGAAAGAGTAATTTATGCTTAGTGATACTGGCTTTGCTGTAGTCAATAGAGAAAAGGAGCAAAGAGGGTTGGGGAAGAAGTTCAGAATGGAGAACTAAAAGGTGTGAAACACTGTCTGGAGCGGGGCTGACTTCACAAGGTTAAACGGAACCTTTGTCTCACATTCCCAGGTAACACAGAAATTCATAGCCTCTCACATGGAATCAGCGCCGACAGTACTCAGCACTGTGCAGAACTGAGTGCAGCCTTAGTTGGTTGAGACCACCTGAGAATTTCTAGTGACTAAAAATACAAGTTTCTGCCTAATAATGAGCATATGCAGATTTTTGCAAACACAGATATTTACAATAGTAGAGACAGAGGTGGAGGTATATGATAGCTTTATTAAATGAAACACTGGAGTTAGGGTGAGTTCTGTAGTTGTACACTTGGAATGATACTGTTGTTCATTTCTATGCTCTGTCTGAGCATTCTTAACATACACATTCTCCTAGGCCACACAAGAACACAGAAGGGTTGTCAAACTTTTTTACAGATGGGAAATTAAGTCATTGCCTGAAGCTACCTAGGAAGTCATAAGATTCAAGAGACTTCCATCTTCCATTCCATGCTCTAAATTACAGAACCATCTTTCCTCCCTCATTTTTTGTAGCTGTCCAAAGTGATCCACAAAAACAATGTACTTGATTTCTCAGTGAAGTAGATTTCATAGACATACAATATAGGACATTTAACAGTCTTTCTACAGTTCAGCTAATTACTCAGGCTCTTGAATATGCATTGCAGAAGTACCTGTGAATTCATCAGTCTCACTGCTCAGCTTTAATTGCTTTAGTTTTTGTTGTTTGATTAATTTGTATTGTTCTAGCATTGATGTTCTCATTGTTCTATTTAGAATAATTGACAACGAAACCTTAAAATTCTTTGCACGTGGTGTCTGTAAATTTGCACCTAAAATACCTTGAATATAATGTTCCCAAGCCACCTAAAGAAGAGCAATTCACACATGCCTGTGCAAACACCTATTGTGGTGTTTATCACAGTGAAATTGTGGGGTTTTTTATTGAGCTATGTGTTCTGAGCAAGATGCACAAGTGCATAAGAGAGGAGAGCCCAGGGCTGTATTTGATCACAAACTTCACACAATCTGACTGGGTCAATGGGTTTTTTCAGCCAATTTAGACAATTTTCTCTGTGCAGACAAAATCCCTGGATTTCTCCTTGTGTTTATCAAGGTAAGCTTCACAAAGTATTTCAGAAGTCTTTCTTTTCCTTCCTGCCTTCCTGCCTTCTTTCCTGCCTTCCTTCCTGCCTGCCTTCCTGCCTCCCTCCCTCTCTCCCTCCCACACAAGATATTGATACTAATTTAGGACTGATGTACACTTCTGTACATCTATTTCAAGGTCAACATGGTCACTACCACTGTATCTTGTGTTTAAACAGAATAGGATTAGCTGTCCACAAGAATATCTGGACTGCCCAGGGAATCACATGTAATCTCTGCTGTGCTTAACTCCACACAGAGTGGGAATGCAGGATATGCAGAATGGTTGCCAGCACTACCTGAAAACATCATAGCAAACGTTTTTCCAGTTGATGAAGACAAGGTTCTACAATTAAGCCTTGCAGCATGACAGACACTGTTGGAATGAGTTTCACTACTTAAATTCTTTCTTCTAGTTCACCATCACAGTTCTTCATTAATCCCTCTTTATGCTGCTAAAGTGTAGTTTGAATTTAGAACTTTCTAATATTACACTTTTCCATGTTCCAGTGTTTCAGTACTATTTTTTTGAAGTATGTAAATCTGGCCAGGATTTTTGTTGAAGCACTTGGCATTTTGGTACAGAACTATTAAATGTAATGAGGTTTGAAGTACAGTTTGGAAGGAAACCATGTTTGCAGACCTGATTTGTACAGTGCATCAATTATTTGTGCATCTGAAGTGAAGCAGTACTAAGTGTCGAGGTTTTGTGGGGCATGGGGTTATATCATATTATATTTTCTCTTCTTATTTGAATAACAATTTTTTTAGTTTTGATGTTTATGTTGCAAAATTTCTGAGCCTGAGCCCAAATAAGGCTTTGCTGTGATGCCACTGGATTTAGTTATAAACTGAAAAGAAATAGAAATAGTTCAACAGAGCTTAATTTGTTGGTAGTGGAGTAATC
Source organism: Atrichornis clamosus (assembly GCA_013400975.1). Classification (NCBI taxonomy): domain Eukaryota; kingdom Metazoa; phylum Chordata; class Aves; order Passeriformes; family Menuridae; genus Atrichornis; species Atrichornis clamosus. Next base: position 120,088 of record WBMZ01010838.1, read on the forward strand.
TGCTTAATCTTAGAGTCAATGCCTGTATGGTTCATATGACAAGAAAGAAAGCAGTTAAATTCTTTATGGTATCCATGAAAACTAATACTGGATTGCCAGAAGCTAAACTTCTATTCTTAATTTTGGCAGTATTATGCTGTAGATAAAATTAGAGCAATTACTTAAGGTGTAGTAGAGATCACTAAAAATATTACATGAACTATTTTTTTTTTGTAGTTTCAAATATAATTAGAGAACAAGGGTTTAGGGGTTAGTATTCATTCATTTGGTACATCCATATGCTGATGGATAGTGATGCATTTAATGAAAGATGGCAAGAGTCTGACAATTGGAATGTTTGTGAGGAAGGGAACAGATTAAGGTTTGAACTGGTGACATAAATACTGTCATTTCTTGCATCTTGAACTATTTAATTTGGAAGCACTATGTTCTCCGAATGAGATAAGAATTTAGTATGCTGTGCATCTTCTCTTAGTACCTCTGTTGTTTATACAAAGCAAGGTGGAAAGAAGCAACAATAAACCCATAGAAATTGTATCAGTAGCACTTAGTTTTACATCCCATTTACTGCAAAAACAAAGCAAATCAGCCCATAACAGAAATAACCAAAAAGAAAATGAATGGCTCTAGAGAAATGGACTATCTGAAGCACTAAGTGGGCTACAAATAAGCATTTCAGTAGTTTTATAGGAGGGCCCTAAAAAGGGTCCTTTCCCAAGGTAAAACTAGTTTGTTAGGTATATTTCCCATTAGTATGTGGTATTCATAACTGACACACAAGTGTTGGAAAGTTGGTGCACTGTTGACCACTATTGTGCATTGAAAATAATACACAATAAGGTCATTATTCTTTCCTCATTTTTGCCACCCTTTTCTGTGGTCAAACTCTTCCTTGAAGATCCTTTGGAAAGGAGAAAAATAGTGCTTTCTTTTATCTTGAGTCATTTGGCTGCAATAAGTTTTAACAAAAAGCAAAATAATGATAAAGCAAGAATGCACTCTCAGCAGAATCAGACTGTAGCAGGGATTTCACTGCTCACCATACAGAACTTGAAACAGATTTCCATGTTTCAAGCCAACAATTAGAGCATATCCATCTCAATGGGTCTTATTATAGATATAATCTAGGCATTTCATCCACACCTTCTGGAAGGAGCTACTATTTGTGAAATGAATTCACGTACGAATAGACACATCGGCAAAAGTGTGCTGGGAAATGTCGCCACTGATCTGTTGAAGGTTTTGAAGACGACCATTTCAACAGTCAAATTTTTCACTTCTTATGCCCCTTCAAGTGTTACATTTTCAGTTTATTCAGGTTTGGTATTCTCTCTTTCAGGTTTGCCCCAGCCTTCTTGACTTTCAGAGGCAGTCAGTTCTGTAAAAGTGTCTTGCTAAGTTATGCCAAGACAAATACCAGCAGAACTGTATCCATGCTAGGAAATTGCACCAGTGTAACTATAAACTGAGATAGTTAAATCAGCACTGTGTGTAGACCTAAGTACCTTGCTGGATTTTAGTCAAAACACTTTAAAAGCAATGTTAAATTTTGGGTTTGTGCCAGCTGTGGGCCAAACTGAGCCACCTGTATTCGTATTCTATGCTTAGCCGTTGGTACACTTCGAGTACATTCAAAATTTAAGACAAGGGAGAGTCCCACTGAAGCAATTTAGAACTTAAGGATATGCATCTGCTTAACCTCTTTTCTGACTCAAGAGGGACTTAAGCGTTACTTAGAGAGACTTATATGCTAACAGTTTATGCTGAATAAATACCTTTATTTTTTTAAATGGCAATCAAGAAATTCTAATTTTGAATGTAATAGGAAAATTCCTAGATTCATTCAGCCAAAGATAATTGCTGTTTGGAGAGCTTTTCATGCTCACAGTAAGAAAAGTATTTTTATTCAAGGAAAAAAATACCTCTTTAAATTACTACACCCTACAACGCAATTTTATTTTTATTAACATGAATGTCGTAATGCTGAAAGTTGTTACATGTTTGACTCAACCCAATAAACACACAATGTTAATGACATTCAAAGAAGAGTCTGAATTAATTTTTGTGTTGCGAAGATTAATTAATCAGAAGTTTACTTCACACCATTCTTTAGGGCAAAGCATATAATTTGCTCTAAGGTTACAGCTGCTCTACCTTGCCAGAGTATTTTAAAATAGTTTTGACATTTCCTTCTTGAGGAGCAAGGAAATAAATTATTCCTCAGGACATGTTAGGCAGTGCAAATTCTGCCAGTGGATCTACCTCAAAGGTTATCAACTACAGAGTTGCCTCTTGTTGGGCCACAAGTGCTCCAGTGATTCTCCATTTTTCTCGATTCCTCTGGAGGGGAATTTCACATGCATACACTCAGGTGAGCTTCACTGAGCCCAAAAGACTACTGGTCCTCTCCCAGATCAGAGATTTCCATCCAGTTCCATGCCCCCAGGAATATCCCTTCTTCAATTCTTGTTTTACTGTTTGAATGATTCTGCTTGAGATGATAATTTAGCCTGTAGAATCTGTTTTATGAGATACTATTAAATACTTTTTACTCTTTCCATATGATGGACTTATATTTTTTTGTGCAAAAAAGGTATCCAAGAGTAAAGACTTGGGTAGAACAGAAGAGAGGGCTTTATGAAACCAACTCCCTATCAAATCATTACGCTTCATTGTCCAAGCTCTTTGGTAGGCTCTGGGGAGGAATATTTGTGTTGTACCAAAGGAATTCATACTATTGTATTTTCGACTCTGTAGTCTGGGTGCCTCAAAATGTGCTTTTAAGGTGTGTTGGAATCTGATTCATCCTGCAGCACATGCTTACACAGACCTCTGTGAGATTTTCCTCTTTCAATACAAAAGACAAAACAACTTTTCAATCTTTTTTTCCTTTCTCACAGCTCAGTTGCCTCTCTTCCTTACTGGGAACACAATAACATATTTAAGCAATGCACAACATGGCATTTTAACATTAATCCTTAATGTTATTTTATTGAAATGTTTAAACCTGTATATTTTTCACTGTCTCATACACCGTTCTAATTTCTTTTACTCTGTTAAATTCAGACGTAATGTAGGATGGAAAAATACATTTTAGAATTACACCTGCAGCATGTAGTATTAGTATGACTTTTTCATGGCATGACAGTGATGTTTCTACAATCTATACATATTGATTTAGGCTGATAATAAACAATTTGATTAGGCTCTATCTATAGGCTGTCATTTCAATCACTGTCACTGTTCCAATAGAGTGCAAGGCAGATAGCAAGACACATATGGCAAGATTTCTCAAAATAAAAACTCTGGCCTGATTAGAGCCCTAGGTTCAGTGAATTGGACAAGACAGCTCAGCTGCCAGGTTATTAACTCCCTCAGAAAATACTCTGCCTTTTCCCCGGGGCCAGCCTGAATATTCTGATCTGGATCGATAAGCAATCTCCGGTGTGTACAAAATGCCGGCTAGAATCATTTGTCTCAGTGCAGTCTCCTTACAAAGGATAAAACACCTGCAGTATATGGCCTGCTCTCCCTCCTCCCTCACCCTCCCCTCTTTAACTAATGACCCACAAAGAAGGAAGAAGTAACTGAATCTGTTCCATCATCAGGAAGGCTCTCTCAGGTTTGTTTTAATGATCACAATGGCTACCTTTCAATCTTATAAAAATTATATCAGTCATGGTTTCCCTGTGGCATGTTTATGTAAGTAATGTGAACCACAATGTAATGACAAGTGTACAGATGTCATTGTAAGAGGGCCCTTGGCAAGAAGATATCTCAGAATGTCAGAATTTTAATAAACCACGGACTGCTGGTAGGGTTCTCTTTGGTGGTTGTCTTTTATATTTGTAATGTGTGCTGTGATCTGTTGCTTTGGCCGGAGATTTTCAAGAGTGTTTAGCAATAAAGGATATTTTACAACTGATTAGAACAGAATCATTTTTTTCCAGAGTGGTGGTGTTTTCCCAGTCTTGTATATATCTGCAGTTTTGTTTTACTGTTTGTAGCAGTGGCAGATTGTAGCCACGTAAGCTGTACTTTCTTTAGATGCCAAAACATGGAATTTTTATCTGAGTGAATTCAGAACCATTCAAAGTTTTTGGATGCTTTTTTCACATGTTAATCTATTAATAAGCACCCTTGACTCAAACGAAAATCAAATAGCTGCAAAATTGCAGAAAATCCCCAAACCTCCAAATTTCTCTCCTTCCTTGGTTATTTATTACACCTGGAGTCACAAGACAGAACCTCCTATTGCCTGACAAGTCTGTAGCATCATGCATCCCATGTTGTCAAGAAATAAAAGCTGAATCTCCTTAACAATCTACATAGAATATTTACTGAGCCAGTTCTGACACTAAACACCTGTTTCTGAGTATAGATTAAGATTCTTTCAAGAATAGAGGCCAGTTTTAACATATTTTTCTGTTTCTTTTTTAACTGTTGAAATAGTTCCTCATCCAGCTGTTAATGACATCATCGTTCTGGCCTCAGTTTAGGTAACTGTTTACCTTTGTATACCCATAGAAAACTTACCTTGAGTTATGTAAACTGATCCATGTCTAGCTAAAAAATTAAACGTTTTTCTATGTCACGTTTGCTTACGACAGACAAATTAGAAAAAAAGTGTTTCATGTTTGCACTGCCATCACTTGGCAAAGGAAGATTTGAATTTACTCTCTGTCCTTTTTTGCTGCATGAGGTGCCTTGCCCTGACAATGTCAAGAAATTAGACTACTGCTTTCCAGATAGCTTCCTTCATATTTGTTATCCAAAACTTCAGGAACTAAAGATGCTTTTAAAAAAAAAACAATGTAAAGAACAACTTTAATGAATTGATTTCTCAATGTAGAAAACACATTTCCCATCAAGACACTTATTAGAATGTTTATCTCAGAGAAAATGCACGCACTTTATATGAAAAGCTGATGTTATGTTAATTCCCATTATTATATACAGATGATATTGAGGAAGATGGAACAAAGTGCCTTTAAACCAAAGCTGATGACTTTTTTTTTCTTGTTTGCTACGGTTTTATTGTAGTGAAATATGTTCATTTTAGCAGTGGAAAACTGCCCTAAATAGACAGCATAAGAGCAATAAGATGTCACATTGCAGAGCACAATTTTAAAATGATGTGCTCTAGAAGTAAGGCTTTTAGACATTTTGGTTTATGTATTAAAACTTCCCACAAATTTGATGGAGAATGAGCCTTTGATGGATATTTGCTGCAGTTATGCTGCATTAGACTCGATTTATCCACCACCTCTCATTGTTGCTATTGATTGATTTTTAAATTAGATGAAGGCAATCAGTAAATACCACCCAATCAAGTCCTAAAAACATACAGGAGATTAGACAATTTAGGGTAATCAATGAAAATATTCTGTGATTTGCTACCACTCAATTTTGACCATAAATTACGACCATAACTCGCAAGTTAGTAAGCCATAAAACAAGTGGATGTGACAAGAAAAACTATAAGAAATGAATTAAGGAGATGAAGAGGAACCACTAGTGTTATCATTTAATGAGACAAAATTACTCTTTATACATATCTTGCATTTCTAGTGGAGTCTTGCCAACAGTAGTAGAGTACAAGAGAATTAACATTTCTCTCATTTTTCTAGGGTTTTGGGTTGGGTTTGTTTTGTAATATAAAAATTGTTCTTTTGTGTAACAAATCAGTTTGAACAATAGGTAATCTACCTAATTTTATTGCAACAAATAAGTTAATGTAATTTTAAGTTTAAATCCTGCTGCTTGCTAAAACCCCTCACCTATATCACAGACACTTGCAAACACTAATTTTAAAGTCACACTTCCACGTGGTGTTATATTCTACAAACTTTAAAATGTAATTTAATGTTATTTTAGACCAACACTTTGAAGAATCTGTGCTTATACACTTTCTCTGTGATATGTGTCACCCATTTTCTATGTCTCACAACATTCTCACTAGGAACTAATTCACATGCCTTAAAAAAAACTCTTTTAAATCTTATTTACTAGTTGTAAATAGGTGTCCAGGTTTTTCTATTTATGAACTTCTGTAACTATTTGAAATTTCTGGGCAGTATATATCCAGTAGTTCTAGACTGAAAAGCTGCTTATAAATATATAAGCAACCACTAATAGCTATAGGCTATATTGGTATAAATTGGTGAAATAGAGCAAATACTTATCATAAATTTGCTCTCTTAAAAAAATTAGTACAGATGTGATAATGTTGAGTAGCATGGAAATGTCTTCCTGGTTAATGTCTTTATGTTCCTCTTTAGAATAAAGAAGAACATTTAGGAAAGGAGTACAGAATAATGTTTGGGAGTGTTGACCATAGAAAAGGTAGATATTAAGATGCTTTTGACAAGAGGAAAATTCATGTGCCTTTTTCTACAATAAACAGGAATCTGAGAGGCCTGCAAATTACACAAAGCATCCTGAAGAGTGGTGAGAATATAACAGAGGACAAGAGGAAAGAACACTCTCCCTGCACTCACACCCACTGAAATACAACAGCGACTTTTTAGAGCTTGGTGGTAGAGCAATTCCTTTGACAGCAGATAAACGCAAAATGCACAGTTGGAATAAATATTTAAAATATGTGGATTTATATTTACCATAATTTAATAAATTCCCAGGAAAAACAACTTTCATGTTGCAGCAGAGAAAGCAAAACTGCAGAGTCAGAAGAAAGCAGTAGTTATGTCGCAAACAAAAGATTAGTCAGCAAATACTGACTCTGTATCAGCAGGTGGACTCTGTGAGATAATCCAGAATTAGAACATTGCAAGGATTTCATGCAGAAATTCTGAACTCTTCCCATAGTAGACAAATGTCTGGCACTAGTGACTACCAAAAAAAAAAAAAAAAGTTTTTCTTAGCTGGTTCTTTTTTTTTAAGGTAATTTCCTTTAGCCTAACATTTTAGAATCAGGATTTACTTTTCTGTGCAGGTCTGTGGAACAGTATAACAGAATAAGTCCGTATAAATGCTGGGCTCCTTACAAAAACCTGTTTCTCTCTATCAAAAACACTCCCAACATGAATTCTGAATTTACCATTAGAAAACTGTCCAAGTCTGGTCTTTCACATTTTCTTTGTTGTTAAGTGCATCTGTTTAAGGCAATCCAGTTTGAAGAACCATGTGAATCCCTAATAAAATACAAAACTTACCCCAACTTACTAAATGTTCTTTTCTTAAATATCATTGAAATGGACTTTTCCTTAACTCCTGCATTCTATCAGTTTTCTCATGCTCATAAGATTTGAAGAAAGTAAATTCAGTGCTAACAATCCCTTTTTTCCTTCCACATAAATTTGGTAGCAGAGGAAACTTCTGTGTCTTACATCATTGGCATAATTTCTCACAAGTATGTACAACAAGACTGGAAGACACATAGTTCTTAAAAACTATATTCCTCCCTCTGTAGTTAACATTATTTCTGAAATTTGGGGTTTTTATTTTAATTTGAAATCTCCTTTAAAAATGCATTTCCAGTTTATTTCTAAAAGATTATGTATGTGTTTGAATCTGTGGTGGAAATTTGCAATATACACAGCTAAATTGTGAAGGCAGGAAATGAAACACCTCAGAGTCTGAACAAACTCTGGAGCATTTGCATTCTCATAGTTAAATATTTGCCTGAATTACACGTGAGCTATACTTTTCACTCACTGGAATTTTTTGCATTGTCTGTAATAGTGCTAAGACAAATCAACGTTTATATTGTTTCAATATATGAACATATCATGTTCAAGCTCATGTTTGAGTTAAAAAACATACAACACAAAAACCCAATAACCTCTAGCAAGGAGGACAGGAAAGAGAGAGAAGAAAACCCCTGACTTAAAACAAAGACAGGGCCCTGCTTGCAGTTCCTGATGTACTGGTGCAATGCAATGAAGCTGGTGTATTCAATATAACTTTTAGAATAATTGCCTGGGAGGTAACCAGAAGAAGTACATTTTACTTTATCATGGTACATAAATAAAAGGGCAGACTAATTAATCATATAGCTTACTAAAAGTGCTTTTTATTTTGCCATTTAGTATGCCAGAAAGATCATTTTCTTTAATGTATATACCCAGTATTAACATGATTTAATCCATCATGTTCTGTATTATGAAATTACTTTGTTTTACTCCCTGATCCAGCTGAAGATCATTAACCCACACTATTTTCTAAGTCATACATCATTTGAGTGTATTACCTCATATAGCAAAAAAGCTACTTCCCTCAGTTATACACTCCAACCAAGAAATCATTTTTTCTGGAGGTTGCTGACAAGTAGAGCTGTTTTCATTAGAAAGCAGATGGTTCACTATTTTGATTCTGTTTTACCTTCACATTTACTCCAGCTCAGAGTTTTTTGCTGCCAGTTACCTCATTACCTCTCTCAACATCCACGTCCTGTACTCCAGACCCATCCATAAAATGTGCTAAACAAGCAAGCACCTTGCCTTCCCCCAAGACCTGCTTTTTTCACTCCACATCCTCACTTATTGTAAGTCAATCTTTGAAAGGCACTGCAAGTGAAGCCAATCATCTGAACAGTAGGTTAAGCTCCCACAGTTTTGCAGGTGTTTGTTAGCTGACAGTGCCAAAGGTGTAATTCACACATTCAGATTTTGAGCTTGGAGGTGAAGTCACAGTAGTGATGAATTTGCCTCATAGAGCTTCCAGACAGGGTCTGGTCTTCTATGGTTTCTTGTAGTTTGCAGTTACGAGGTTTATGTTCTTGATATTTTCACCGTTATATTCTCTGAGTCTTTATCATTCATATTCTACTTGGGCTGCCCTGGGTACCTGGTAAGTGTCAATAAATTGTGGTCTGCAATGTAAATGAAACATGTGCATAATAGAAAAATGGATTCTTTTGAGTCAAAGTGAAGAATGGATAATTTCTGAAGATATGTCTTGCACTTTTAGAATAAAAAAGTATAAATTATGTTTTTAAATAGTTGCACTTCAGGTAACATCTCTTAAGCTTCAGACTGGTTTTTGTTATCTCTAAGCATTTGCCTTGAGATGTAGACTCTTATTTCAGTTAGGTAAGGAGACTAAAGGCTTTAATTGCTTAAATGGAAAGCCACTTACTAGAGTTTAAATCCTTAGAGGTAAACCCATCAGTACATACCTTCAGTTGCTCTACAGATGTATGTTTGCTATTGATCATTCTATACTGAAAATAATAATCAAACATATTTTACCTGCTTTGTGTAGTTTTCTCTGGTTTCTACCAGAAGCATAAGGGTAGAGTTTTGGGATGGGTATTTGATTTTGTTAGTTTGAAGGACAGCCTCTTCACTAATCTTAAAGGGCATCATAGGTAGAACTGATTTAAAACAATGTTCCTTGCAGAGTTTTCAGTGAAGTGGAAGGAAGAATAAAGGCGTGTAATGAACATGTTGACAAAATTCGAGGAAAAGATCATAGATCTGGAATTGTTCCAAGCATATATGAACACCAAGGACAATGTTTAGTTATACTTTAATAAACCACTGTACAAAGAGTTCTGAACAAGCTGGGGGGAAGCTTAAATCTACATTATTCAACAAAGCCAAAACTGAAGGTCAGCCTGCAGTTAATAACCATGATCAGTTATATTATGTTTATTATGACACAATATTTAAGCTTCTGAACTTGACACCACAAATAGCCATGCAAGTTGTACAGAGTGAAGAATATGCAATTGATTGGGCTTGATTTCTACATCTGTCTATAACATCCATGGATTCCAGTCTACTCTCTGTCTAACGTAGCCTCAGCATCCAGCCTGAATAAACCTCACAGCCATAATTCATCTGCAAATAAAACAGGGTAAAGATAGCAGGTGCAGGTGCTACTTACCCACAATGAGCCAGAAACTGAAAAAGGTGAGGCATGCAGACAGGTTATCTCCTGCAGAAGGAGCTGGGTGCAGCTGTCACTGGGGCTTTAGGGGCACTGCCTTCACACAGCAAATCTTTGTTGCAGAACTTTAAGCCCCTCTCATTGATGTGGCAAGATTGCCAAAGTGAGGAGAAAAGAGAAGACTGCACAGTCATCTGGAGGGACTGGAGTAGCCCACCCTGGGCTATGTGCAGGGTCAGAATTTGCCTCCAGTAAACTGAGAGAAAAGATGGACTGCTTGGTTTATGCCTTTGAGCTCTCCACAGAATTGTATTTAGTGTTGATGTCACCCAAGACATTTTTTTTTTCTGCTCAAGAAAGCGTTTTGAAACTACTAAATTCTATAGATGAAAGTAATTATCAAAACTGAAAAAGGATATAACAACAAAAAAGTAGTAATGTGAACTGTTGGTATGAAACTTTGCTTTCAGTATAAATAGGTTAGTGAGTTTTGCTTTAACAGTTGTGAACTTCATATGCACAAAAGTTCCATCAAATTTTTAGCCTTGATTTTGTCCCTACCTGAATGCTGACAGTAAAATCACAAAACATTATCGAGTATCATACCCTGGTAAAATAATTTCAAACAAAACAAGTGAGAATCCGTGGGAAATTATGGCATAGGATCTTGACAAGCCAAAATAGAAAACTGTAAAATACACCAGGTGTCATTCTAGGATTTGTGTGTGAGTGACTGTATAGAGTGTACCGACACTCCTGATATTCATATAAATCACATGGAAAAGCTCCATCTGGTATTCTATGGGAATAAGTCAAGTATACTCTTTAAAATTATATCAAAACCAGTTAAAAATGTAAACTATTAAAATGTATTATAATAGAATAGCAATTTATTTATTAAAATGTCATTGACATTTTTGAACACTGTTTAACTTCCATGCATGTTTTGCTGTTTGAAATAACAAATTGACCTTTTCAAATTCATAATGAGGTATGAAATAAATGAGAGGGTACTGAGGGTGAGTCATTCATTAATCATAAGCAAAACAGGGACGAAATCAAGGACACCAGAGCACAAACTGTAAAAGTAATAGGTTGCATAATCTTTGCATTTAATATTAACTACATTGTTTTTCATGTACATTCTGAGAAGTTGAGTTTTTTATGTTTACATGAAACCAATCCAAAGTAAATTTTATTTCCCAATATTATTTTATCCTAGTGGTTGCTCTCTTTTTAATAAAGTAGAAGACAACGAATTCTAGCTTATCACATTGTTTTGAAGATTTAATAGAGGGGTTAACAGGAACTTTGAAGCCTACAGAAACTTCTGATTTAAGATTTTCCACTTTTGAATAGAATGTACCAAATCATGTAGCTACATCCCCTTTTTGTTTGTCATGGCAGATGTCCCATTAAGGACATAAATTCACCTGGAATTAGTTGTTTTGGCCAAAATAAATTGCTATTCATATTCATCTGTCAGAGAAGGACAGAACAAGAACTATTATTTGAACCATTCTGTGTCTTTATCCTTCAAGAATTTAATCCACGCTGATCACAGTTTATTTACAGTTTGTAGGTGTTGTGAGTATTTAAATACTCGATGTAGCTGAAATAAATGTAATAAAAATAATTTGTTCCCCATGTCAGTTTTCAACTAAAACCGCAGGAACAAAGTGGGTTATAACAAGACAAGGTAAACTGGTGGCACAGCAAGGAGTCAACTCACTTCAGAATACTAAAAACATGCATCTCTCTGTTCCATATACATTCATTTGGATGGAGCTGGTATTGATGACACTCTTACTCATTATTTTGGAATTTGCTGGACCGGGAAGGAGAAAGAGAGGAGAAAAGTGCAGAGTGAGAACTGTGCACATCAGTTGCTGCTGTAACGTCGTGTTTAGTGGCCCCCAGAGCGGTACCCATGCACAGCCCTGTGAGCGCTGTGTGTCTCCCCTGTGCCGTGTAGGGCTGCAGGGCTGGGAAGGGTGACCAGTCCTCCTGGGAGCCCAGTGCTGGAAGCCCAGCACGGCTCACAGCCCCTCTGCAGGGGCCTCTCTGTTCCCACACAGCGCGGGTCACGCTGGGCTGCTCGCGGTCCCTTCCAGCTCATCTTTCCGAGCATAAAAGGTGGGAGTTCCCACCTTTTGTGCCTCACCTCAGTCCTGTTGGGATCACAGGGAGCGGTGCTCCGTGTTCAGGCACGTGAATTGCTGGAGTGCCCTGAAGCCAGGCCGGAGGGACGCGGATGTGCCCTGGGACCCTGCCCTCTATGAACTCAGGCTGTAATCTGTGTTTGCATCAGTCGGGAAGTGTCCTGCAGTCAAGTGGGCTCGTGTTGTAGTCCTGATGCAGCAGCTGCTCTTGGAGTGGTTATTAGTGCCCTGTGGTTGTCCCCAGTGCCACACACAAAGCCTCTGTGGCTTGAAGCCTTTAGCGAGGGACAGCGCAGCGCCTGAACCGCTGTAGCCCACGTCAGACAGGCTGCGCCTCCGCGGGCCAGAGGAGCTGCGCTGCCTGCTCTGCGACCTGCGATCTCACTCGCAGCAGTCTGTGCTCACACTGCTTCTTGGCTCTAATTAATGCACGTTGCTTCAGTGCGTAGCAATGCCTGTCTAAACAATTGCCTACATTTAGTCTGAAACGGGCATTAATATGCCAGTGTTTAATATTTAGATAAAATTAATGATTTCTCAATATTTCCATTCATAATTTTTGCAACTTAAATCTAAGTTCTCTCTGCAATTTTATATTCAGAGGGAAAAAATTGTTTGTTGGCTAAAGGCATATATTCTATCACCTTCAGATGTTTTACATAACCCTTGATGAAGAAAGTACCTTAATTTTAAAAACTCGCATTTAGCTAATTTCCTACCTTCTTTGCTTCAACATATTTACATTCTATAAATTATATTGGTGTTAAATTCACACTGTGCTTAAGGTGTTTCTTATATGAGAATCTATAGATAAGCTTTAAGATGTTAAAGCCAATAATCATTAGCGGTGCTTTTCTTTCTAAAGAAATATAAAAGATATGATCAGTGAATAGACTCCTATAGTATTAAAACTGAGGAATTTGCCCAGATCCCTTAAAAATCATACATTCCACTCACAGGCCTATGTAAGTGGGGAGATACTCATAGCATATTTATCTTCATTTTAGATGCAAGTGGTTTAAGTGTGGTGCTCTGGTTTAGACTCCAGAGCAAATAGGTCACCTATGATTTTATCATTTCCAGGAATATAATGCCAAGCAGTGCCTTTCTCAAGCCATGTGGGTAAAGGGTTCACTCTGTCCCCAGTGGTCCTCTGCTTGAATGCTTTTCCCAAGCTCCAGATCAATCTTTAACTCCTCACTTTTAAATTAAGGTGAAACACCACAGAGAAGAAAGGCAACATAAACACTTCCAAAATCCAAGCAAATAGGTTTTCTCTCTCTTCCCTCTCCTAAGCAAGACACTTAAAATGATGAAGCCCATGAAGTCTTCTCTGTGCTAGACCAGGTATTTCCAAATGTTACGAACCAGTCTCAGCAGAATGTATATTTTTTCCAAGAAATCTTCTAATGGTGTTACTGAGTCTTCCACTCAGTACCAGAAACATTTTGCTGTGGGTCTGAGAAGTCTGTCGCCATAGAAAGCTTAAAAAAATCAGTACCATAGCAGAAGGATATTCCTTTTATAGGTACCCTGCCCTGCTCTTTGCATGGTGTCTTGCACAAGTAAGTTCTCTGTATCTGAGCTGGGCTTCCTCTGTACCTCAATCAATTCAGCTCTACAGAGCTTCTATTATTCTGCTCTTCTGGCAGCAGAGATGGATGGTAACTTTATATTTAGAAGGTAAAAAGTGGAAAGAGTTTGACTTTTAGGGGGACTTAGATTTATGTATGTCTTCAGCATATTTGAAACTGCTGTTAAAATATCTACCAATGTATTCATGAAACATCAAAGCTGAAGGAATACAGTTTAAGCAAATGCCCTCTCCCTGGTTAATGATTAACACTGTGAGAACTCAGCTTGGCATTTACTGTATCATGGCACAAGTAAATTGAACTCCAAGCAAGTCATTATCTATTTTATTTTCTTTTTAAGTATGCTGTGCCAAATTATTAACTTTTGTGGTGGAAGGGTAGGAAAAACGTGGATCAGGCAGTACCCATGGAATCTTGGGAGACTCCTTTGTTCAGACCCTGTGCAGTATATAAAGCACATAATATTTATAGAAGAAGGCTGTCTTTTTCCGATGCAATATCTAAATAATTAAATACATTTTAAAAAAATCTACATCTCTGTCTTCATTATTGTATTAAAAAATTAATCCTTGCATTCACTATCATCGTCTTGGTAAACTGCACCTTCTGTTCTCTGCATGTTTCCATGGACAAATCAATCCTTCTGTTTTCCTGCCAGATTTTGGTATGATAACAAACATGCCAGAACTGTGGCTATTACCAAATCAAAATTTTAAACCTTCTTGATTCTGTAGAAAGGGGATTTCACTTCACTAGAAAAGGAATTATTTTTCTTGAAATGTAAATATTACCTTTCAGGAAAGGTACTACCTGGAAAATTCTGTCTGAAATGTGAATGCTTCAGAAAATTACAAATACCTAAAATTTTGAGAATTTAGATTAGAAGAAAAATACTTGGGCAATATTAACCATCCCATTGTTAAACCTGCAACTAGACCTCCCTGTCTGCAAAGACTTTAAGATTCTAATTCCATTTTCCAATTCCCATTTTTTTTCATGGGAAGCTAGCACTGTTTAAAGGCTAAAAGGTATTTCACCTAATTTTCCTTGTATCTCCAGATAGTACATGGTCAAGTTATTTAGATACAAATAAGCCTTGAGAATATCATCAAATCCATTCTAATTTCATTCATGCCTTGGAGATAATAATTTAAAGAGCTAGTCACTGCTTGCAATTAAGCATGGAGAAAATAGATCCGTCCCATAATTTATGTCTGCAAAGGTTGGGCTGGATTTGTAATTAATGTTTGCTCCTTTTAATGAAATACTCCAAAGGTCTGCACTTCTGTCATTCATGGAGGTAATTTTTCAATTGATTAGTAAAATAATACTTGAAAAGTAAATGCACCTGCTTTAGCACAGAAATGTCTTAGTCAAGTAGAGACAATGATTGGAGTGCTAAAAAAATATCATTTCAATACAGTAGAGACTGGAGTTTTACTCCTCCAGAATTCAGAACTCCCACTAAAGAGAAAAAAAAGAAAAGGTAATTAAACCTCCAACAACTTCTTCAGCATGCTTTCATCCAGCTTAATTCCTGAGTGGTTTTCAGCATAGCTAAATACTTTTAGGAACACACGCTTGAACTGTGCATTTGTACAAGTGAAATATGTCTGGAAAGCATATGTTATAGAAAGACATAATTTTTATATTTGTGTACCTTAGTATTTTTGGAGGGCATGATCAAATCATTTAATATTGGAGATTTGTTTCCATTTTGGATAAACCCTTAAAATTTGACAACTCATTTGGATTCTATTCTTATTTCCTTTTTAGAATCAGACTTGTTCGAGCCTGCAAAATGGCAAGACTTGAGAGTTAGTTTCCTGTAACTGCTGGTTTAAAATGGCTTGTACTGTCCTTTCCACTAAACATCCACTATCAAAGCAAACTAAATAAAATAACGAGCCATCTCTACCTGTTTTCGGGGAATTAATAAGGATTTGCTTTGAATTAATTATTCCAAAACGAGTGTTCGATGACTTCTCCTGCTTTGTTTATTCAGTCATTTTGACACAAAATCCTACTCTTCCCATGCTCCAGAGACCTCACATTTTGTAGGAATGGGCGTTATGGGAATTGACTCCAAGTTGACCAGGCAGGACGCAGAGTAGAAGCCACACTCTATGCCAGATTTCTTGAGGGCCACAAACGTGGTGATCCGAGAGGTTTTGAACCTTGTGTGGTCTGGGACAAGGATTTTGCTTTCAGAGAAAGAATCAAGAGAAGTGAATAAAGGTGGTGAAAGAGGCCCTTATCCAGCGCTCAGCCTAACGGAGCAGAGTAATGCAGACGGCCGAGCGAGGGAAGGAGTGTCATCATAATGTTTAGCTTCAGGGATAAAAGTTTATAGTTTTAATGCTACAGTTTTAAGTGTTTGAATCATCTGAAGGATCCAGCTCTTATTAAAGCATGAGCAAAGCAGCACCTAAGGACTTTTAAAATCTGCACCTTGAACTTATAACTCCCATTAAAGTCGATGGATGCTGAGTCAGACCTTAATTCTTTTTGTATCTTAGGGATTCAAAAGGTGAAAATCCTGGCACTACTGATGTTTTGCCATTGACCTCGCAGGGTCAGGATTTCATGCTAAAAGCCATAAAATGGCACTGACATTTCATCATTGCTGTCTTGGATCAGATTCATAACAGTGACCCAGGAGAGAAAAATCTGCATAATCCATTACTACTGTGCATCTACCCAACACTGTCTCACCACCTTCTACCTTCTTTAAAGAGAGGGAATCATCTATAATTTTGAGCTGCCTTTATTTTAACTCAAATGAAGAAGAATGGATAAATCATGGTATTCATTTTTAATCACTCTATTTTAACCTTCTAAGTAAATTCTTGATTATTTTCTATTTTATATTAATTTAATTGGAAAATTTTGGAAATGATGAAGTTTTGTTGGGTGGTTTTGGGGTTTTTTTCAACACATATTTTAAAAAGGCTTTGTAATAAAACTGGGAGGAAAATTTCAGATTTATAGCCCCTTGTGAATGAAGTACTTAGGATTAGCAGTGAGAACTATGAAGAGTTTATAAAATTCCTTAATGATCCTTAACAAAATATTTAATTAAAGACAAGCTGGAAAGATAATCTTGATTAATAAAAGGAAATCAAAGGATGAACTGATTTCCGTAATGTAAGAGTACTTGCAATAATATATGATAAATGCTACGTATTATTAGCAGTTAGATGTAATAAACTGATAAAATATAAAATTATTCTGGTGCCTCCTATTAAATTTTCAAGATTACAAATGCAAAATATCGGCTGTACATTCTAGATCATGAAAGTAATAGATTGCAAATTCATGGATACAAATGTACTGAAAAATACAATTTAAAACTTGTGCAGGAAATAACATTATATATAACATGGTTGCTGTTTTGCAGGGTTTTGGTTCTGTAGAAGAATCTGAACCAAAACATCTTGTCAGTTAAAGTGAAAAAAAATCTGAAAGACCTTTACTGAATTCAGTGGAGTTCCTGGAATTTGCTGAAATTGCTAAGATTTCCCATTGCCATTCTCTGCGTATTTCTCTAAAAACACAGAGACAAACCAATGAAAATCATGTTTACAGAAACAGAGAATCACTGAAAAATATTCTCATCCTATTAAAGAAGAAATTAAGCTTAGCAAAGATTTAGTAAAATCTAATTGCATGAGGCTTTGCCTCAGATTTGTAAGGTCACTGCTGTGGCAATTTCTTGGCAATTTCTCACTAAGAAAAACAGGAAATTTGTCATCTCTGTCCTTTCTGCCAGCTCCTATTGTTCTACATTGCAACTGTTACATATTTTAACGTTGCAAACAGAATTATTTTATCCATCACATAATAATGAGCTATGTCATGGACTCTTAATATCTTTTTTGGCCATATGCTGCATATTTTCCTTTTGTACTGCACACAACTGACAAAGAAGAATATTGAAAGCACATATATAAACTTGTTAGCTAGGATCTCACAATAACTACACGATCAGAAGAAAAATCATGCTTTTGGTAAAGCCCATCTAGGACAAATTGTACAGGAATTTTCTCCCAGCTGATGCTTGCTATACACTGGGCCAGCTGGAGCCAAGGCAATACTGTGGAAGCAGATCTGAAACCCAGGAAAAGATCTGTGAAAACATGAACATGTATGAGAAACTATCCAGCAGTGGAGGCAACCACAGCAGAGTTAAAGCAGTGCTGTCAAGTAATGAGCAGTAATAGGTGACTGCCTGCTCTAAGTTGCCCTGTAAAGAATCTGCTACCTGCTGCTGGTTACAGGATTAATTCTGAAACATGTAACTTAGCAAAGGAGCAAGACTTCAGACTGCTCAGTTTTCAGCAGCAAACAAATTGTTGGCAAATGCTTTGGCATTGGTTGTTGCATTACTTTGTGGCAGTTCCTGTGTCCAGTGCTTTCAAATATAATTCTGATTTTTCCTTTTGGCAAGTTTAGGCCCCCATTAGCTTGGGGTTTATGACTTTTATCCTAGTGATAGACTAGCTACCCTTCTGGAATCAACAAGTCTGATGTATTTAAATACAGACCTCGCTTGAACTGGAGTTGATCTGCTTGTTAGAGCAGCAGATGTTTACATTTGGAAATGAAAAAAAGCCTGCTTGTGAGTTTTGTTCAGACTTTGTTTTTCCTTCATTAAAACTTCTCTTTTAAATAACTGCAGGTCTTGAGACATTAGGGGTACTCGTATTCCTTAACTTTGTTTCTCTGACCTCTTTCTGAAGGAGTCTGTGGAGACTAATTTAGAAATCTCAGCTTATTCCTAGAGGAAGGTGGTGTGAACACTCCCGTTTGTGTCAAACTGCACTTCGAGTGCATGTTCTGACTTTACTGGAGCAGCTTGGGCTTTCCACCACGCAATGAGACCTCGGTGTCCTGTGAGTTTTATGTCATTGAACATCCAAGAGTGGTATAATGTTTCTAAGGAATGTGTATTTAAACACAGGTTAATAATAAGATTTTAACTGTTTGCTTTCCTGTTAACGTTAATGAAAACATATTCTTACATTGAGCCTTTGAAAATTAATTTCCTGGATTTCTCTAGGGAAATAAGGATTGTGTATCATGCATAGTTTTTCTTTGTATTATTTATGAACATAGGGGTATAATCTAGTAGCCATTCCCTTCGTACACAAATTTTTAAGCTCTTTAAGTCATTTTAGTTGCATTGAAATTTGAGACGAGAATGAAGTCCTCTTCCTCTTTATTGGGAGTTTTCCTTACAATGTGAAACATGTTTACTTCCAGAACACCATGTAAATTTTTCTTAAAGAGGTGCTTTGCAAATAAGCTATTATGGTACTAAAGAAAACATTGATTAGTTTTAAATGGCAGTAACAATTCAAGTGTATGTAAAGACAAGTACATTTTCTTTTGAGGTTAAGCCTCTGAATTTAATAATTGAAGGAAAAAATACAATAAGGCGCAATAGAAGAGGCTTCTGTGAAGTGCACTATGCAATTATGACTGCCATAACTACAATTGCCTTACCAGATCGTAGTATGTTTTCCACTTAGAGTGTTTTTAAAAACGAAGCAACTTGTATTACTTTTTTATTTGGAAATATCTATTATTTGGAAAAGGTTGTATGCCCTGTGATGATCCTGTTGATTCAGAAAACCACTCAGTTGGTTCAGGAAATCCAAAAATTCAAGACACCATTGCAATGAACACAGTATCCAGCTGAAGCAATCTATTTCCTTTAGCTTTGTCAAAGTTGCTTTCACATGTGAAAACTGTTTTTAGGAGATACCTGTCCCAGTTCCCTCAATTTTACATTTTGTTTGACATACACAAGACTAGAATTGTTAGAAGACAAATTTTGGCTGTGCAGTTTAACTTGGTGAATTGCATAAGTCATTAACAGTCTAGATCAGAGCCTGACTGTACAATCCACAGAACCTGAGTGCTGGAAAGGTCCCGTGTGATGGCTGTGCTTACACCGTCAGATGTTTTGCAAAAGGAAACACTATAACCTCTTCTCCATCACAAAATAGGCCAAGAAGTAGGGCTACAATTATAGTAGCGAAGATTCAGATTAGACTGAAAAAAATGTAGGGATATTAACCAAGAAGTTGTAGTGAATTAGGCTCAAAATTATAATGAGGAAAGGTGGTGGGAAGGTGCTTGGCTGAGGAAACAGTTTGAGTGTAAGTGGAAAACACAGTCTGATCCATAGTTCAGGGAGTTTGATGTAGTTCCAGTAGGAAGAACATTTTAATTGTGATTAAGGTTCCCTCATATGAAAATGTCATGGTTTAAGTATAAAAGTAAAGAGTTAAGAATAAATTTCTACAAAGATTTCCAAGAGCTCCTTGTTACTTATTAAAAACGTGTGGTGTAGGTTAGGAAAGAGCGATACAGTTTGATACAACTGTTTAGTTAATGTGCATCTTGGTTGCTCAAATCATAGCTGTAACTCCTCTCTGTGTTGCCGTTCTTTGTATTTCATCTCATGTTTTCTAAAGTCACTCAATCTGTTTTCCATGGATGCTGGGATGTGCACACAGCCATGTACACACTCATTTGCAGTGATTTCTGATCTAGCATCGTTTTGTAAAGACCTCTAGCTCAATAGCATTAAAGATGATAAATGAATATATAAATCTAAGGGGAAAGTACTAAAGTTAATAGTGAGGAGTTTTTTTGCACAAAATAGCCATGGTTTCCAACATCTTACAAAGAGCTCCCTTCTCAGCTTAATGTGTGCTGATAAAGATCCGTTCTATACAACAATTTCCTCTCATCTCACCACCCCATATCTGCAGTTTTTCCTCATGTCTATTCCTTTTAAAATCCAATTTTCTAGTTATACTAGTATTTATTAAAAGCTTGACTGTAAGGTCTTTGTTTACCCAAAGATCTATTTTTATCATAACTGTTTATAATGATTAAACCTCAACAACTTAAACACTTTACACAAAATAATGTATTTTCAATAAATTGAAATATTAACCAATCATATGTAATGGTTCAGTTCTAGCAAATGGATTGCTAGAAATCCTTAGGGTTTCATATAAATTGAAAACTGTATTGACTGACCAGGCTGCACTCGAATTGCATTGCATTTGGATCAAAAAGCATAGGAAAAGTTCTCATTATAGTTCCCTGACATTAATTTGAGCATTTTTATATGTGTGTCCTATTAAGTACTTTAAGTGCTTTTTGATAATTGTGCTTTGTAGTTTTTACAGCACTTCAGCCTATTCCCAGTTCAATTTCCTCTTTTATCCGATGTTTGAAATATTGATTTCTGACAGATAAAAGCAAACCTTATAATCTCAGCAGCATGCAATAAGTGAGTAAGACGGGGCTACAGAATGCATCAGGGAATGGTCATATTTGAAACCGTCTTTGTTTTATTACATTTCGTCAACAGAATTTACTTACCGCTTGCTGATATTTATGTAAAAGCAGGGCTCCTGATAGTCCAGTGATATTACCAGTTCCTGGTATACTTTTGCATTTAGTAAGATAAAAGAAGAAACTCCCTTGGTGGTTGATGATTGCAGCTGCTTAAACTGCTGTCAACTGGCTTGAAGTAACTGTGATTTATCTTCCTCAGATTGTGCAGCGTTGTGTCCGCGAACTTCCAGAGTTTGCATTAAAAAGTGACAGAACATCAGAGTGCCAGAAGCTTCTCATATCGTGGCCCTGAAGGTAAAAGCAAAAGAAACTATCTTGCTCTGTGTTTGGGAACACTGTCCAAACCCTCTGCAAAGCTCTTGTGACATGAAAAAGATCTTAAAGAAATGGGTTGGGATTTTGAACATGGACTTAATACAATTAAGAGGCGTTAAGGAGTAGCTTTAGTGTTTTGTCTTGCATGCTTTCAGGATGTTTCTTCTGCAATTTCTGAAAATGAGAAAGAAGAATTCAATCCAATCCAATTTCTAGTTGAATAGCTAATACTATGTTAGGGGTTCAGTTTGCCTTTATTTCCTTGTCATTATGCATTGTAATCCAGTTTCTCACAAGCAACATTGCCTTAAACAACTCTACTCAGCTCCACTAGAACCCACAATGAAAGAGCAGAATATACAGGGAATTAGATGCTTCATTTCTGGCAGTATTTTCTCTGAAGTCGTGAAAATTCAGAATACTGTTCTAGAAGGTGAGAAGAGCTCCTCAGGTTACACAGTAGCTTTGTCAGTCAGTAGTAAACCCTATCAAAGGGAGAATGGAAGAGTCTCCATCCTGAGCACCAGGTTAGGAGGAAGCTGAGTCTCTTTCTCTTGAGGCATATATTTTTAATCGGGATTGATGTACCTGACAACACAAACAGATGAAATAAAGGAAGGAGAATATGATTTTTAGTAATTTAGACATTTCTAAGATGAACACTGAGACTTTATTCAACCTCAAATTTGCAATAGCTAATTCAGGTACATTTTTTTTGCTCAATCCTGGAAACACTTAAAGTTGTTATCTTGCATCTAGACCTTCACACACTTGGGTATAGAAAAGTTTTCATACAAAGGACATTTTAAAATGCTATTTTAGTGAATTTTGATTATTATGGAACTCTGCCAGTCACTTAGCAGAAGTTTGCTCTCCGATCAATTCAAGTTTTCATTACTAAGCAATTAGTGTTTAAAGTTTTAAGTGACAAGCACTTAACAGAATTCTGGGAATACTGGGTTGGTGGTAGCAAAGCCTGGCAGGGTTCTGAAGAATGACAAGCTTAGAAAAGTGATTTGATTAAGGCTGTCATGGACAAAAGTGCTTCTGAGGCTCTTGATCAGAGTTTATAAATAAAGGCTGGTGGAGCAGAGCTTGCTTGGTAGCAGAATGTTCTAGAAAGGGTGTCTTTAGGGAAGAGAAAACAGTGGAATAATTAGGAAGGTTTGTTAGCCTAGGACTTGGGTTTAATGTGGTCAGAGGCAGAGGTCTAAACACAAGGAGCATGGTGCATGGCCCAGTCAGTCCTTGCTCCATCCAGATGCTGACATCAAGGTATGCCATGACATTTACATGCCAACAGGTAAGCACAGGCAGAACATGCTGTTGCTGAGAGAAAATGAGGGCTGATGGGAGTTAAGCTTTGCAGGAAGGTTTGTTCAGTGGTGATTTGACAGTTGGGAAGCTTGAACCAGCAGAATCGCAGAAATGAAATAATTAAAGATGACAGAGAGACTGAAATATATTGGCTGAAATATATTTAATTACAATGCTATGTCATTGAATATTCAAATGAAAAGCTATAAGCCCCAAATACAGCAGAAAAATCTCTCTTTCTGTTTTGAAATATTCTGGCTGTGCTGAACCCAACTTTCTGTGTCTCAACAGACCAAGACAGAAGTGTGAACATGTGCAGGTTACATTCCTATACGTTCCACATCTGCAGGGAAAGCATCAACACAAGGACTCTACAGTGGGTGATATAACTGTGGACAATCTCCATTAGAATTTCAAAGGAGATATTTAACATTTTTCATATTGGATAGGCCAGCTGTGATGTCTATTTCCATGTACACAATATAAGAAAATGAAGACATTCTAATGACAGTAAATACTATTTATAGTAAGTTTACCTTCTCTGATGATTTCTACTTACTCTAGAAAAATAACTTTAAAATTTACCTGAGATTTTTTGGAACATCTCTTTCAATACAACTCAATATTTTTTATAGGACTAAGCATCTGGAACTCCAGTAGGATGTTTGAGGAAACAGTGCTCTATGTGTATGTTTGCAGGTATTAATATTTCTTCGCAAAATTGAGGCAAAATGATAATATTAAAATATGTTTATATGATTAAAATAGCAACTCATCTACTTCACAAAAAGCGTGTCGATTGAGTTTGCTTTTTACCTCAGCCTTTCCAGCTCCCTGTTCCTCTTTATTGCCTTTGAAGTGTGCAGCTGTTGTGTGACGAACCAGGCTGGCAGTGCCTGCAGTGCCCCTCTTGTGGCAGCTGCTGAGGCTCTGCGCTCGCCAGGCTCCCGGGGCTCCACTCTGCTCAGCCTTTCCAGCCTGGGGACACACAGCCTGCAGCCCAAAATTCAGTCTTGTCACTGACTGAACACTGGACGTTCTCAGCAGCTCATGTGCTCGAGCTGATTCCTCGTTAAACGCAGTGTCCAAAGTGCCAGAAGAGTGATATCGAGCACATTAGGCCACATAACCAAATGACAACATTTCTCTCACTTTAAGTCCTTATTACCATCTTTAGCTGAGTGGGAAAGAACACAGATTGCATGACCCTGGGGAACCTTGTTTCAACATTTATTATTGGAAAAACTGTGGCTTTCAAAAGATAAAATGTATTTCAAATATCAGAACTCTCCCTGTGCTGAGCTAAATGCTGCCTTGATGTATGCCTTGTACACTCTGAGTTGACAGATGTGAAGTACAAGTAAGAGCAGAATTTGACCAGCTAAATTTAACATAATAGAATTATGAATACTACAAGGGCAAAGGATTTTGTAAACATTAAATGCCACAGTGTACCTGAATTCTGCTTTCAGATCTAGTCCTGGTCAGTCTGGTTGTAGGGCTATAGAGTAACAAAGCAGCAAAGGAAAACCTTTATTTTGTAGTAGGGATCTTAAATGTATAGTGTTTAGACAGACACTTGGTGATGTACTGAGGGCATTTTATGTAGGTTTACCCTGGTATTTTATCCCTTTTTCTCCCTTCCTTTCTCAAATATTTAGAAAACATTCTTAGAATATATTCAGGAAAGTGTTTAATTTGTTTGAATTATTTAAAGGTACAATAGGAGTGTTTTGCTGAATTCTGGGGAGGTTTCACTGATGTTAATGAAACCTGGTTGTAGCAGTGTTTGCAAATGCAGAGCAGATTGTCCATCTGAAACTTTTGCCAGTGGCAGGGGCAAAGGTTTATCGTAGTGATCCACTGTCATGGCCTGGTCTTTACTACTCTAATGGTAGAACAATCACAGAAGCAATTGCCACAGGAGATCCTGTTCATCATTTTTTCAGTAGCTCCATGTAACAAAATAACTTGGTATTTCTGTGCAAAACAGCCAGGAGCAGAGAGGGAATCTTCCAGCAATATAGGCTCCTAACAAGCTTTTTTCAGTTTCACTAATGGTGGAATTTACAGCAAAAAATTATAGCAAAAGGCCTCCTTTGCAGCAAAATAGATGTAGCCCAGTAGTTAGTGCTTATCAGTCAAATGAGCAAATTATTGGGACGGTGGATCGAGTAGTTATGAAGGACATCCCTCATAAGATTTTCCAAACATTTCATTTTCATTTAAATAAAAAACTTTGACTTTCCAAAAGCCTTTTCTCTCAAGCTCTACTTACCCAGCTTTGTTAATAGTTCAAATCATTTTTTTTTATGCTGCAATTGGAAAATTACATGTAGCATGCAGCCAAAAAAATATCTCCCCTATAATGATCAACACTTCACTGTAACCCTGCACTACTGACAGGGCACTGTAGGGGCACGTGTGCCTCAGTTGCACATTCAAGGGGCTAAATTTCAAATTTATTTGCTAAAACCACAATTTCAGTGGTATTTGACCACTTGTTTAAAGAGTAAATGTGGCTTTTAAATTGTTCTCTTGCAGCAAACCTTGCTGATGTTGGGATTTGCAGAGATATTTTACTGAAATGTTACTATTGTTTAGAGAGATGGGTTGATTTTTAATTTTTGGTGGGTATTTGTGTTTTTTTGTTTGTTTTGCATCAAAGATAAATTTGAAGTTTAGGAGATATGTTATTACTAAGGGGAGAAATAAACCACCTAAAACTGCATTCCTTGAGTTAACAAAATCTCTCTGGAAGACTGCAGAAATTGCCTGAAGCAGACCATCCACACTTCCCCTTTCCCAGTGATGGCATTAGCTCAGTGTGCATGGCCTGTCTGCCAGGTTCCCACAGTGGTTCTGCTTTCCAGCTTGGCCTCTTTCCTGACAACTTCCCTATCCCCTCTCCATCTTTGTCCAGTGACTCTTCTTCCAGCCCCAGAGCTGTAATCTCTCGGGAAATTTTCTTTAGGGCTGTTTTAGCTAAGAGTAACTAGGTCTTTATTTATATATTTTTGTTGTAGATGAGTTTGTTTGGGTTTTTTTCTCTTTGTCTTTTTAGAAATGAATGGCTATTGGTCTAGCACCACACTAGTGATCACTTACCATCAGGCTTCTTGGCTGTCCTGTGGAGCAACAAAAGCCTGTTTATGCAACCCAAGTCAGTCAGAAATGTGTTGCCTGAACCTGTTTGCCAGAGAAGGCAAAAAAGACTATTGTCAAAATCAAAAGGTTTCACAAAATCTGTTTCTTTCCCTAGAGCTCTTTCTTCATATGGGAGAAATAGAAGAAGGAAATGGTTTTTGTCAATATATGCAGGATTAAATGTTTTCATTTTTCCTTTCTAGATGACTTCTTTTCAGAATTTGGGGTTTTTTTGTATTTACACGGTGTATTTACAAGTGTGGGGGAACTGATTCCCTGCCGAGGACTGGCAGGAGAGCAGTAATGAGAGCCTGGGAGCTGTGCCCCTGGGAACACCTGGGAGCTCTGTGTCCTCACCTTAGCGAGGGAGCGCTGCGCACTGAAACAGCAGGAGTTTCACTCGAGGAGGGTGCCGTGTCTGAGCCTGGTCAGAACCAAAAGGTTGCTGACTGGCCGCAGCTCAGGGCCCAGGGGCAGTGGGGACATGCAGAGAAGTGCTGCAGGACAGGTCAGGGGGCTGGTGAGTGAGGGGCTGCATTGGGGGTGTCCCGGGGGTTGTAGCCACGTACCCTGCAGACATTTCACTACAGAGCGAGCCAGTGAGGCCGTGCGGGCACCAGGTTCAGAATAAAGCATAAAGGTTCTATCTTTTTTGTTAAAAGAAAGAAATCTGGAATAAAGGAAACTGCCTAGGATTAGCAAGGTTTAAAATTTGTGTTGCATCTGCTTAACAGAATGAAAACTGCCTGCATAGCTCTTTAGGGGCAATATCTGAGTGCAGAGTGTTGTCTTAATTTGATCCTCTTGATTCATGCAGAAAGCACCTACATACTAGAAAGAAGTCGGGTTCTTCTTCTATAGGGATATTTTACTCAGGGTTCATGCTCCCCAGGATGCAAATAGTGCTTACTAGCATTCCTGAGCACTGTGCATCCAGGCTCTGAGTGTTTAGGAAAGTGCAAAGAGATTGTCTAGGAAATGCTTCGAGGGTTTATGTCCCACTGTATTTTCATATTGCTACTAATGGAAATGACATCTTCTCATGTGAGAAAGGGCACAGTGTGGTTTCACCCCGACTGTGAGGGTGCTGTACATCCAGTGGGATAACCTGGTTTTGCCACTGTCTGATGGCATGGAGCCTTCACTTGTGCAAGTGTCGACCCCTCTGAGACCCTTTTCATTTCTCTCCCGTAAAGCACCGTTTTCCCATGATATTGCTGTCTAAGACAAGCTTACCCTGCCTTTTCAGGAGGGTTCATTGTCTGTGCTTTATGCCCCTACTGACATCAGTATTTGGATTTTTCAGCTCTGAGCACAGAGTAGAGGGAGTTCCCCTTTATCTGCTAGATATAACATAAAAAACACCTGTATGGTAGAGGGCTGTACAGTCCTGGCTTGTGCTTTGTGGTGATACTGAAATAGGAGCAAGAATCACTGGTGCAGCTCACTAACATGAAAATATGAGTCTTGTACCTTGAAGAACAAGTATTCATAACAACAAATAATGCATTTGACTATTAATGTTCCCCCTTTAAAGAGAAAAATAAAAATATATAGCGATATGAAGGAAAATATTCTAAAATAAGGCTGTCCCTGTAGTAAAACCAGACATTCAGCTGTTATAAATTGGCAATGATCCACTGGCTTCCACACAGCTATGCTGATCATGCCAGCTGAAGGACTGACCCTGAATATTATCAAAGTTTTCTTGGAGGTGGCAGGAAAATAAATCCTTTACAATTTCCTCTTTAAGAACTCAGGATTTCCGTTTTTATAACTGCAAACTTTCAGAATGAAATGTGGAGCACAGAGACAGGCAACACCACACTGACTGTATTTGATTAGGGTAATCCTTTTTTTCCTTCTATGTGGTTACTACAGCCAAGCAATTATTTATCATACTATCAATTGCTTGAAGCACTGTAGACTACAGGTTAAATATTCTCATGTCAATGTGAGCTTCTGCTCCAAGTTCTCATTGAAATCTAATGACTTTCATCTTCAAAAGAAATTTTAATGAGTTCAAAGTATCTACCCTTCTGTTTTAATTGTTGTACTTTGTACACTTCACATTCTGTAGATCAAAACCACCTATTTTTCTATTCTTTTTTTCCACCTGAAAATGCTGTTGACAAGTTCTCTCCGGAGCTGTCTTCTTCTGTCCACTTTTTATTGGTCATATTCATGTAAGATATAAATCCAGAAATATGCAACACATGCACATTTAAAACCCATAACAGATCTAGTACTTACCACTGAAGCATGGAACATGTGCTAGCCACTGTTACTTTGATTGGCCTGAGATCAGGGATGTCTCAGATGTGGGTGTCTGTAACAGTCAAATAAACCCATTGAATAAGTGGCAGCAAATGTATTTGGTACGAGTACCGAGACTTTTCCTGGATTGCACGTGGAAAAAAGCACTAAAAGAGATATTTCTGTGCCTGTGTGTGAGGCAGCAACACATATACTGTTGTCCTGTCCTTTTCTCCCTTCGTGAGCCTTCTGCATGAATGTCTCAGGTGCCATTTGTTCAGTCCCATCGGCATCTTCACGCATTCTTGTGTTTCCATAATCCCCTTTTGCTATCAGCATCCTTCTTTCACTCATCCTCATAAATATTAATTACTATGGTCTGGTTGAAACAAATACAGTTAGACAGTTTTTCAAGTGGAAAGTGGTTGGGTTTTTTCTATGAAGCTGTAGTCTTGAATTCAAAGTTCTGGTCAATATGTAGAATGTAAAAGAAACGTGTGTTACCCGGACTGTGTGCCAACAGTTGTAGGGGTTGGAACACTCTGAAGTATCTGGCCCTAAGAGTTAAGGTTCCAGTCTTCTTAACAGGAAGCATTTGATTTGTTCTGTTCCACCAGCCTTTTAGAGAGAATTATTTCCTATTTGGTTTCTTATAATATTCTTTAATCAATAACATTTTAGTAGCTTGCATTGAAGTGTGAAACATTGCTGTGTCAGAGAGTGAGCCTGGAAGTCATTGGCATGGCACAATGTGCTGAGTGGATATAGACTGGGTGATTCTTTGATCAGTTCTAAAATCCTAGAATTTATCTTTTATTGTGCTGCTCTGGTTGTTCAGTAGATGAAGAGCTGTACAATACTGTTCCAATAACAGTGGCTAGCGGGCTATTAAAATGTGGGTCTCTGCTCTTTACTAAAGGTGGGCCATCATCAAATCTAGATATAAGCTGTTAATATATACTAGTAAAAAGTTCAACATTCATGTTCTTACACAGTTTTTCTACTACATGAAACCTTCTTGGGAGAATGTAGTGGAAGAGTTCTGTGCTTGATCACGGGAAATGAGGAATGCAGCACAAAAATATTCTGCATTTTAAAAAGATATAAAGTCCTTCCACCTTGGAAGATTCAGTTGGATGTATATTGAACTCAAGAACGATTCAGATCCTTGAAGCTCTACAATATCTGTGTAGTGTTTAGAATAAGTATTAAATCTGTTTCCAAGAATCCTGAAGTAAAACAGTGAGACACAGATCTAGACAAAGATTCTGATCTGAATCTTTGAGTATTCTTAAGTTATTTTTTAGAAAATAAATTACAATCTGGTACTTGTGCTCATCCCCTTATGTGATTCTCCAGGTTTAGAACTCAGTTACTAGATATTAAGGAATTTTCAAAATTGCTCTTTTTTTAGCTACTAATATACTATCAGCCATCCAAAGACAGATTGGTAGAAAATAAATGAAATGCTATAATTATACAAGGGAGTGGGTCACTAACCTTTGGATTGCAATATCTTGTCTCTTTTGTCCTCTCCTTATACCGCCCAGCCTACAGGATGAAATTGCATCTTTTTCTTTGGTTGTCTCAAGAATGAGGTGGTATTGGAAACTAGTGAGGCATGGCACAACGTAGGTGTTCATAGCTTGCAATAATTTACCCATTTTCATTTTGTTTGATTTTATTAACACCTGTGTCTCCAGGGAACACAGGGAGCAGGGGAGGAAAGAGAGAATACTTCAACAATAATCTAATGATCAGCACTTACGCTCCCCCCCAGCCCTGCTGTTATGTCAAATGTCAAGATGCATCACAGCCAAGCAATTTATAATACAAAATGCGTGTATATCTAAAGGAAGAGGTGCAGATGGTAGAAAGCTGTGTGTCATGACATATACACGTACAAGGAGGACAGCAAGGGAGTCGTTAAATATATGGATTTTTTTGTAATGCAATGACTGTTTGTCAGCTGGTATAATTGGCATACATCAATGGAAGCACTCAGAAATATACCATCTGAGGAATTAGTGACTTAATGGAAGTTAATAAAAATTCCTTGTAGAATTCTAATTAAAAATTCTTGAACAGAATTTGGAGACAAAGGAAGAAAGCACATAAGAAAATATTAGATTGCAATCTGCTGAAGTTTCATCTGGGTATTCATTTCTGGAGTATTTCTGAAAATATTGGTATTCTAGGCAGTAGAACACAAAGGTTTGCTATCAAGTTAACCAAAGTATTCTGAGATTTGAGGGTTTAATTACAGACTTGATTTAAACATAGTCAAATAAATTCAACAGCAAACTTTTAAAGTCAGAATCGAAAGAGTTTTGTTAGTGTCATTTCCTTTTCTCCTAGTTTTTACTTGTTAGAAAACTTTTTCAGTACATGTAAATGTAGCATTGTATTGGCTTAACTCTTAGTATTGTATTTTTCTAATATTATAAAATGAAATAAATCTGCACAGAGTAATATGGGACTATCCCTATTTGGCTCATAATTGTTATTATTTAATCTTGGTTATTAACAAAGCTACTCCTCTCTTTGCTACTTAATAAATCTTATGTGAATTCTCCATATTCAGGCAAATGCTATACATTTAACAAAGCTTTTCTTAAAACTCCTATTCACTTTCCATTTCTGAATATATTTCCCTGGGCATTGTATTAATAAGACTGGTATCAATATCAATCTGAAAAACTTCTCTCAGATTATTAAAAAAAAAATAAAGCCATAACATAGCTCAGTTTTATAGTCTCTTTTCACAGGAGCTTAATATCTTCAATATCTGACTGCTGTAATATAATTTTTGTGGTTATATGCTCTGATCTTTCAGACATGAATTCTGTGTTCACAGTCTCAATGGGAGAGTTTCCTCTTTTCTTTGTTTTCCTGTGATTCATACATATGGGTATCTGGAGAGAAGGAGGTATTGAGAGAAAAAGAAAGGAAGAAAGGGTAAAGTGCAAAAAAACTGCAGAGGTAGTTCCTCCTCATCACCTGTCTTGTCTGAGGAAAAATTGAAAGTAACACAATTTTTAAGATAAAGGTATTACATGAGTTTAAAATATGGAGGGAACAAATCAAGCCTACTGCTTCGTTCTCTTTTCTGACACTTTATAATCATCCTTATTTATTTTTTTTTATCTTTGGGTGCAAGAGTAAAACAGGTAACAGTATCAAGTTTGATATTTAGCAAAACAAAATGTTGTAGTAGTGTCTTATTCTGCAGGTACTATTTCCTAATAAAAGCATTCAAGACATAAATTATGACATCATTTAAAGCATATTGAAATAGAAGGTGCAGAGCGAGGCCTACAATATAGAATTACACAGTAAAAAAGAGCTAAATTTTAAATATGTGTAAAAATTGACAAGGCTGTATTCTGTTTTGAATGACTTGGGGTTTGAGGTGTGAGGACTTTGAGCCTTCAGCAAAGCATATATTGTGTGTTGGGTGTATACCTTATATGTATAAAGCTTATAAGGGTGTGTTGCACTGCCAAGGACGGCTGACATGGGATAACCCATCTGTGCAGCCAGGAGCAGGGCAGCAAGGTGTTATTGCACTTCTGTTTCACTCACTTGGAGGAGTTTTGTAGTGCCTGACTGTTTCTGAACGCACACCTGCAGCGTAGAGGTGGCAGCTCGTTGAGGGTTACCACAAGTGTTTATATACATGGCAATGCATTAGAGCAATCAGCCTTATCAGATCTGTGGTTTAACATGCCTGTGAATCATTGGTTTCACTTAGTTGAATTTTTTAATAATCAGGCTTTTAAATTATAATTGAACATGATTAAGGTTTCAAACAAAACATTCTTTAACATTTAAAAGATCAAATGTTATTTTTCCCTGAAAATATTGCCCAGACAAGAAAAAAGCCAGCTGCAGATTTTTGTGGGATTATATCCAATCTTGTGAATTTTCTCAGTTGAGTTAGGGGGAACATGGGTAGAGAGAAAGACAAAAGGTTGCACAGTAGCGAAAAGAAAACCACAAAACACCAGAAAGTTAAAATTAAAGGCATACTCAAATGGTTGCAGGGATTTGCCATGATTGTCAGTACTCTTAAGAACAGGTTTTGTTTATAAGTTACTAGTTTTGTAGCAGGCAGTGAGAGCTGAAGGCTCTGGCAGTCCTGTATTTCTTTAGTGCTGTAGGGTCAAACTTCTGGGAAGAATGAAAGGTGGCCAGCAGCTGTATGAACAGGCAGACTCTGATGTTATCTTCCTCCTCCGTCTTGATCTCAGTCGATCATCTGTCACATGCTGTTGCTCTGTAAATATGCAAGAGAGAAGTGAAGTCCGTGGAGAGGAGCGGGGCCCCTGTTCCCTAAGAGCCACATGGTGTGCAGGTGGGCAGCAGGGCTGTCCTGGCATTGCAGGAGGGAGAGGGGAGGATTAACAGATTCAATAATTTACATCCACGTGTGAATGTGCCCACGCTATTGCTTTCTGCCTGTTGAGAACTATTTGGTGTTTCTTAATTCCACCACCTCTACAAAGAGTGAAGTTGTCTTCTCTTCCTGCGAGACAAGTGAGTAACACAGGTTGCGACTGTCAAGAGGTGTGGGTTTGAAAAGTGTTTCATACATAGTGTTCCAGCCACCTGTGTGCTAAAATTTGGCTGGAGGGCAGTTTAAACCCTCATGGAACTGTGCCTCCGTCCATCTAGCTCACCTAACTAAAAGTGCGGTCTGTCTTTGGTGAAGTAATAAAATGTTATACTTCTGGGTTTGGTCTTTTCCTTTTCCATTGTATTTTTCTTTGAAGCAAATCAAGATTCCTGACGAATCTTGATCAGAGGATTACTGTGAGTGTTTAAAAGCCAACAACTGCTGTGCAGCATTAGAAAACAAACTGAGGCTGTGAATAGAAAGGCAGCAATGGTACCTCTCTGACCCAAACCTCATTTTGCTGAGTGAGGTTCCTTACCTAGGGATAAAGGTGAAATAATCCTGCACTCCTCCTCTTGGGCAATGCTTCCCCTTGCTCTTACATCAGAGTCCTCAGGACACCAAGGAAAGCAAAAAGCATGAAACCTCACCTGAGCCATGAGCCTCTCCCTGCCTCTCTCGTCCACCGTCACTAATCAAACACCAGATCCAGATGTACGTGCTAGACTTTGGAAGACAGTGGCAGTGAGGTTCCAGGGGAACAAAACTATTCGCTTCTATATGGTTTTCTATGGTTTCTTTGTTTGTTTGTTTGTTTGTTTTGCTGTTATTCCTTAAGAGTTTCCTGTTGGAAGAAACAAAGCAACTTGAGACTCTGAGCTCAACAGATTTTTGCAAGAAACACATAGACCCAGATTGCCACAGCTGGTGGCCTGTGCTTCCTTTTTTCCATGCTGTCATCAGTAATACTATGACTAAGCAGGCTCATATCTGGTCATAACCTGGTATAGCAGCTGTACCAGGACTGGTAACACAACAGGACCTCACAGTAACTAGTCTGGAAAGAACAGACTCCTATTTGCACAGCTTGGCAGTAATTTTCAAGGTGCTGTAGTTGTTCTGTACCTCTTCCTTATTTCTGCCTATGCTTACCACAACCATTTCTTCTTTCTAAATCTTTGATTTTAAGAAAGGCATATTTTGGTGAGTGCTGCATAACTCTGGCATATCTAAAGTTATAGAGTGTCAATGAACAGCCACAGTATAATTCCAAAGACTCGATTTGGAGATGGAAAGAGCAGGAAAACTGAAGCTTATATGGAAAGGACTGGCTCAGTAGTGCTCTTGGAATTCTGGTCAAGAAGGTGCTTTCTGAAGTTTTTGCTTAGAAGAGTCAGTGATTGATTTCTTGATCTGGTAACTAGGGAAACATCCTCAGTCCTCTGTGTTAGACATCCTGAAAGCTTTCAAGAGCACATTGAGAATTCTTCATCTCTGTGAGCACAGAATCACTGGAGGCAGTTGGGTTTGATTCCTCAGCATTAATGGTTAATTTCCTGTATACTCAGAACAAAATTCTTTGCTTAAATCACTCTCTTTTTCTTTTTAACCACCCCAACTACAGTTCACCGTATCACTTTGATCTACTCTGAAACACATAGATTATGTCAAATAGCTCACATTCACTTCACCAACCTGTGCAACCACAGCAAACATTTGCCCAAATAACCATATAGCTTTCCAGAAAGACACAGGTATGCAATTTTGCAAGCTTGCATGCAAATTATTTAGCTGTGACTTTCCCCGTGTTTCTGTATAGAGGTAATAACTGTAATTTTTCGCTGAAGATCTTCTTTTTAACAGTAAAATATTCACACCTGAAAGTTGGGATGCCATTCAGAGGGACGTGGACAAGCTCAGGAAGTGAGCCCATGGCAATCTCATGACGTTTAAGAAGACCAGATGCTGGTGTCACCTGGGTCAAATCTTGAGGGAGAAACTCAATGTACCATATCCTCTGTGCCACTTTCTGAAAAATTCTTCTTCTCTGAGTACTGCTTTTCCTTATTTGTACCTATGGGATCAGATGCACCTTTTTATATATACAAATTAAATGTTAATTTCAATAGAAAGTTCATTTCTTGCAAGATTTTACACCCAGTTCTCACTGTTGTGTTACAAGAGACATCATTAAGACATTGTAGATAAACTGTACAATTTCAGCTTATGAAAGAAGAGATGTCTTGTATGTCTCTGTTAACCTGTTTCTCAGAAACTGATAGGTAACATATTCCAAGGAGTTTAATTGGATGCTGTTTATAAACTAACTGTGCTGAACCTGGATGGATTCCAAGATTGCTATTGTTATGCTAAACTGAGCAATGAGAACTCAGTTGCAGTGGCAATTATGATGATAATGTATGTGATGCATAGAAAGTTCTCATGTCTAAATTTCTGATCTGATGCACCCCACGAGAGGCAGAGAGATGAGGACAACCCAAGTCACCACTCGTTCTGCTGTAGTGCAGTAGAAGTAATTTGTTCTTTGACAGCTGATTATAACAACTCTGCAATACACTGCCAGTGAGGACCCCTCTGAACTCACTCCGAGTGATGGTTAATTTAACCTCTCACTGTTTTAGGAGTGCTACGAGCTCTGTGCATCCAGTAAAAATACTGCAGTAATTGCTCACTGGGGATGAGTAGAAAGTTTTACTCTCCTGTCTTCAGCAGGAGCAAGATTCAGGTGTCTGCTGGAAATGGTGTTCAGTCCACCAGGTTCTCATTTGAGACATTCCATGCACCGCTTGCTCTACTCAGAGCTTAGAAAACAGCTTGCCCTCTGAATTCCTCTTAGAAGCTATTTACAGGTCCTTCTTTGCCCTTCCTCCCACAGACCACCTTGTTGTCTAGATTTTCAGTCTGGGTTGCCCATTCTCATGGGTAACTATCAATTTATTACTCTGCTTCATTGAATATGTGCTAATAATTCATTCTACCCAATTTTTTTTCCCAACCATGTTGGAAATGCAGTAAAACCCACCACAAAAACCTGAAACAAACCTTTGAATTCCCAAGTTTGAAAGCTGAAATTCAAATGTTTTAATTTTAAGTTCATAAAAAATGTAAATTATTCCTCTAATACATACTGTAAACGCTCTCATATGGCAAACATTTGTTTACTGAAATTAGTGGTGCACCACTAGATTAAAATGTATCTTCTTATTACAAACTAATCTCTTAAATTTCTTTCTCCTTAAATAGGCCTTCAGCTAAAACTACAGGTTTCTACTCCAAACGTTCTGTGCAATAATGCTTCTTGGTTTTCCTTTTTCCATTAGAAAATCACCAAAAAACTGTTCCAGTGTGTACATCACAACAGTTTCAAAAAGAACTCATTGCTAATGGAGAAGCAACATGTGATCTTTCTTTATGTAATCTGAAATCATAAATATCAGAAATGTTTTAAAGGGCTTTTTAATGAATATTAATTGGAAAACTTGCTATTTTTGATCAAATTTCAGAAGCCGTTTGTCCTCAATCACAACAAATTGACAAGCACAGGTAATATCAAAGTCTTCTTGGGAAATTATTACTGGTTTTTGAAAATGTAGGTCATATCTGTGTAGCAAATGTAAATAATCCTCCCAAATATAGACTTATCATAAAAATCCATTTATTCCCTGATTCTATCTGAATACATAAATCTACACAAATCCAAATTGTTTTAATAATGATGTCTTCTGAAGGAGATTTAACAAACAATTATATTTTTCAATCCATGCAGAGTCAAGAGAAGATACTTGAAAGGCTTATTCCAATATGATGTTTGATGGTTTCACGACTGGAGAAAATCCTGAAGAGACAAACTAAGCACACATCTGTGTGTAGTTGTAGGAATTTATGTGCCTTTATTATATAACTGCATGTAAAAACTGAATATATTTGAGATGCCCTCACAGAGTTTTTTTGAAGATTTGAGCATTAAAAAGATTGGAAATAAACATTGTTATTAGCTGAATAATGCTTAAAGGACAGTAACAACTCTTCCAAATACTGCCAAGATTAGCCGTTAAAGAGAGGAAGTTAGTTATTGGCTTTTTTTTCTCTTTCTTTTAAGGAGAGAGTTCACCAAAAGGCTTTCAACAATGTCTTCTGTAGATGATATTAACAACAACAACAAAAATAACCTAAGTTGCCATTCATCTCTCTGCTGAGATATTAAGTAAGGGAAAAAAAATAATTTCTTGGTATCAGATTTGTTCTCATTGCAATTCTTTTTATTGTGGCAGAAGACTTTCAGAGCAGGAAAATAAAGAAATCAGAAAAAGGGCAACATTATAGTCAACTTTGGAAGTCTACTTGCAAAAAAGTGTTTTCTGGCAATTTAAACGTTGTAAATTTCAACGCTTCACATAGTGGTAAACCTTCCTTCCCCTGGAAACGTCTCTTTCTAGGCATAATGACAGTACTTCAGGTTTAGCAAGTTATAAGTAAGTGGTGATCTTCACCCTGAGCAGCACAGTGCAGGACTGAGGCACCAGAGCGAGGAGGCTCATTTGTCTGGGTAGCACCTACACACAGGTGTGCCAGGTACACAGAAAACTGTCACATGTATGGAGAGATTTGAGAGAAGAGCCCCCAGATGCAGCTTCCCAATACTGGGCACCAGACTCCCTCCTGGAGGAGGAGGCTCTCGGGGGATATCCCATAAAAACAAACAAGCTCTAGTTACCTGGACAAATTGTCAGTCTCACCCAGTATAAGTGATACTGCTGGAGCCAGATTTTGAAATGCACTAGCAGAGATCGCTGCTGGAGATCTTTTCATTGAGATGCTGCAGCCCGATCTGCTGGCAGCTCAGCGGCCAGTGCCATGCAATCCACCCCGGTGGCACTGCCCACTCCACGGCACAAAGCTTTCCATCACCCTGTGTGCACACAAGTGCTCTCTAACTCCGTCAGCTGCACTGCCTACGCACATGTCCCAGCGCTGCTTCAGCATGCTGGGCTCCTTACGGCATCGCTCTGTCTCAAAGCAAAACAGGTTCTATTGCTCACTTCACACTGACGTGGTTCTGCAGAGCCTCTGCTCTGCTGAACTAGCCCAGTGCAGCCATGACTAGCACGCCATTTGCATTCAGAGCAGCAGCTTCAGGGGAAAGACACACCGTGCCTACCAAGGGATTTGAACACCAAACAAAACACAAACATCAACCTGTTTTAAATAAATAACCTTTCTTGCTTAAAAGAAGTTTGATGTGTCGAGCTGTGGTCTGTTCTGAAAGGCCTTTTTCTGACATGCTGAGTTGTTTCTTTCAGTCTAAGCAACCACCTCCTTCCCAGCAGCCAGAGGAATCAATAAACTGGATTCAGATTACTGAGAGTGCTGATTTAAGTGCGTGAGAGAGAGAGAGGTGTGGGTTTAGTCCCATAGCATTCATGTTTTGTGTGTGTGTTTTGTATTTATAAACAGGGATGATCTTTGCAATTTTTAGTGATACTTTTGTCCTATCTGAATATTCAACTTGCTGTCTGTCTAATCCAATCCACCATTTGGGGCATATTCTGGCTTTTTCTGCAGGTCAGTCATATATATATAAAACATTAACAGCAGTTCAGGTTCCCTTGTTCACCCTCATCATACTATTAAAATCATATGGATGTAAAAAGAACTGGGAATTGGCATCTTTCATAGGCTGTTTTATTCACTGAGTAAAGGGTCACTCTTTAAGCCCTTTGACCTCCCTTCTTTTCTTATTGGCAGGGTCTAACAGGTAGACCAAATCTGTTGGCTATGCATACCAAAAACTCCTGTTAAAGCCAACAGAAAGTTAAGTTTGGTTTGTTTTTTTTTTTTTTAATGAGGAAAATGTCATTCTCTGAGTTATTACTGAGTTCAGTGAAAAAAATGGTTTTAAGACTTCAAATACAGTCTGTTAGAGTTCTCTTAACATGTACTCAACAGGCTGCAGTTTGTTGCTTTAATGTTCTGTTAGACTGCATCCTTTAAGGCATGCAATTCACCAAGAAACATTGTTTGGGAGAACTTTTGATAAATAAATTGTAGATAGATAAAAACAGAAGTACAGTACTTAACTTCACACGTAGCTTTACCAACAAAGTAGTCAGTAGAGACTGAGCCTGAAATGCATATATGGAAGTTCTTCACATCAGCTGGGTATTGAAGGTTGTGTTTTATGAATACAGTACCTTAATTGATAGATATGAGGTAGCAATCAAAATGTAAATAGAACTTGGTTTACATTAATGCCTAAGTTTGCTGTATAGATATATAATATATGCTTTTAGGGTACTGAACTCAATTTCAAAGCATATCTTTAATTCATGAATTGTTAAAATGAATTTCATTTGTGGCTTACAAAATATTGTGATTAAAAATATGCTTTTTCTGAGCTGAATCAACATTGCAATTTCACATTATTCCTGTATTGAAAGCTGAACCTCTTGCTTATTCCAAAAGCATTGCTACCTTTTTAATATTGTGAAGTAATGTTCAGTTGACCAATTACTGTGACAGCTGCACCTTTGTAAGATTTTGGTAAACCCAACTGAGGTTAAGGGCAATATTTCATTATTGGTATTGATATATGCTTCACATATTTAAAAGACCATATTCAGAGTCACCTGTGGTACTGTGTCTACTTATGCATTTATGGTTTGTGAGTGATAGTTCCACAGTGGGATAAAACTCCTCATGTATTTATGATTTTTGTATCATAGTTCCACAGTGGGGTAAAACTCCTCAGCTGCTCTGACTTCCACCAACTGAATAGAGGAAAGGGCACATACATCAACAGGGATGACTTTTACCCTTACATTTCTGCTCAACTGCCCTAGAGGTCTTGTTCTTCTGGTTGTACAAAATTAAGTTATCTGGAGAACTTTAGAGGAATTTCCTCCAGCCCAGGTGCCCTGATAATAAGTGCCAAGCAGTTACTCTTGGAGTTGTTGAAGCAACCCCTTGGGGGGAAGGTATTGCAAGAGTTCCGCAGATAGAAGTAAATGAGGAATTTAGGAAAGTTTGAAGTCCTGGGAGAATTCTCAA
Source organism: Atrichornis clamosus (assembly GCA_013400975.1). Classification (NCBI taxonomy): domain Eukaryota; kingdom Metazoa; phylum Chordata; class Aves; order Passeriformes; family Menuridae; genus Atrichornis; species Atrichornis clamosus. Next base: position 159,585 of record WBMZ01010838.1, read on the forward strand.
AGTTAGTAATTGTACAGAGTTAATTTTCATTGGAAGTATAAGTTGTCTGTAGCAGCATGTTACCAAAGCCTGGATACACTGATGGATGTATCTAGAACAGTAGTGAAAGCATCCATTTGGGCTTGGGATGATATAAGTGTGCTGAAAGAGGGAGGATTTAGATTAGATTGTGAAAAAATTCTTCACTACAAGGGTAGTGAGGCACAGGAACAGGTTCCCCAGAGAAGCTGTGAATGCTCCATCCCTGAAGTGTTCAAGGCCAGGTTGGATGGGGCTCTGAGCAATCTGGTCAAGTGGAAGGTGTCCCTGCCCATGGCAGGGGGTGGAACAAGATTATCTTTAAGGTCCCTTCCAACCCAAACCATCCTATGATCCTTCAATGCCAGTGCCTGTGGTATGTGACAGAGAAGTGTAAAATGTGCTCATTGTCCCAGCAGCGACAATTTAACACGAGCAGTCTCAGCACAGAGACGAGAGAGAGTGAGTGGCCAGTTCTCATCTCTGATGGGAGGTTCTCTTGGGAAGAGCTTTTGTGTGACAGCCTACAAGCCTCCAACTCAGGAGGCAATTAGGTGACTGTCTGGATTATGCCCTTGTACTCCAGGGCAACAGTCAGTTAATAACCCATCTACTAACATGTGAGAAATGCATACTCTTTCCCCTCTTTTGCAGCACCTATTATGTGTGTTGTTCAAAAACCAAATATTTACAGTCAGATCAATGCATGAGCCTTAAAGACATTACTGGAATGTTTACCCCAGGCCGGTATTTTTTGTTTTCTGGAAACTAAGTGACCACTACTAAAATAATTTTAAAATGTTAAGATTATCTTAAAAATCATGTGGGAAAACTTTAAATAACAAATGCTTATTTTGTAGCTAGGCATACTGTTACTAATGGCTACATTTAGTGATGGAGACTATAAACTGTAAATCATACCAGTGTTTCCCATGGCAGAGCAAGCTGCAATCGTGATCTGACAGTGCCCTTTGACCTCTCTAAGGAAGGCATAGTGGGAAGTATGTGAGGACATTATGCTTGATTAGTCTCTCTCTAGTTTGCCTGGGTGGGAAGATAATTGAAAACACAATGGACTTTGGAAATTGAAGGTTCTGAAATGCACTTTGCAAACACATGCAATTTTAAATCTTTAATGTGTCATCTATATCAGCGGTGGACATTGTCTTCATTACATAAATACAATTCTTCTGTTAATACAGTGCAAATAGGGGTTAGGCAGCATCTGCAGCTATTGTAATTCACACTTCAAACAACGGTATTCATTTTATATTCTTAAATTCTGAGAATTAAAAAGAGCTTGGAAGAAAAGAACTGAATGGCTGGCTGATTTTGCATTCACTGATTTATAGCATTAAAGTTGAATTTTATCCTGTAAGTGATCTTATTAAAAAAGAAATAAAACAAAGCAAATAAAAAACTCCAGTATAACTTATACTGGAGGAGAATCAGGAATTGAGAACAGAAGGAATTTGGTTTAGCTATTTTAATACACTGAATCTATAAGCTAGTACCAAGACTATTATTCTGGATGTTTTCTGGTCTGTTGAGTCCTAATGTAGCTAATCTCCAACAGATAGTGCTGCCCAGGGTTCCTGTAAAACAATCATCTGCAAACATATTTATTAACCTTTGTTATTTAGTTTTCTGTGAAGTGCAGGCCACCCTGCTGAACAGTCTACAGATTTATTTACAATGCTGACTCCTATTAGATATCATTAGGTACATAATAATTATAATAATTATGTGCATTGCTTAGGCTACCCTGCTAAATAACAACCACTTTTATTCAGAAGTCATAATTGCAGCAGCTAGACTTAAAATGAAATCTAATGAGATTTCAGTTCACCCCCTTTCACACACAATCTATATCCACCGTATAGTGGTGAAATCTGTCCAGCAAACACTAATTCATTTAGCATGAAAAAGTATTATCTCCACGGCCTGTCAGGTAAAAGTTAGAAAACAGTAAATGTTTTGTAAAAATAGAGTATTGTTGCAGCAGAACTTCAGAGATTTTGTATGACTCCTTGAAGAAGGCATAGTGCTTTTTTACGGAGCTATTTCTGTAGTAAACATGTTGGGGTTATGCAGCCATAACATATGCAGCTGCATTAATGAACATAGTAATTCTGTAACTCGATAGTGGAATATAACCTTGAATTTAGATGTTTCCTGTGTTTTGCAAATTTGATCTGATCTTAAATGCAGCTATAGTCTTCCTTGTATGAAATTAAGAAAGTCTGCATTCTTTTGAGCAAGAAGGTGGAAACACAAGCTTACAAGATGAAGAAAGAATGGAAGTGAAGTAATCTTAAAACTGCAAGTTGATTCATTTACTAAACCTGTTTTCTTTTGAAAGACAGAGCCAATAATTAGCTGATACCTTCTCAACATTAGCTATTTTCCCTAGTATCTGACTCCACCTACACTGATACATACATACAATCTTTTTTCAGGACAGTAGCTGGCACTGGCCTTATTTAACCTATGGCCATTGAGCATTTGCTTTTTAAGAGGTCTCATTAAAAGACTGTAGTAAAAGTTTTAAAACCTTGGATGCAGCTAGGAAGGCAAAAAAACAGAGTGGAGTGGTCAATGAATAATAAAGAAGAGATTCAGTTCTGAACATGTAACAGGTTATGGTTTCACAGGTCAGGATGTTCTACAAATTATTTTCTCCACCAAGTGTTTGGAAAAGGGAACAGGTTCTTTAAAGAAGGCCATAAGTGAATTTGAGTTCCTATAACAAGTTGTTCAGTGGTGGCTTTTTGCCAGGTAGTCTAAATGTAACTGGAAATTATTATTAGTGCAGAGGACCTCTGTAAATGCAAATTTGAAATCTGCAGACTCTACTGCTTGGTAGAAGTTATGCTCATTGTGGGCATTATGTAGATGATCTACTGTGAGAAGGGGGACAGATGTATTCATACCAGTCCTGAGGATGTTTCCAGCCTGAAATCTATTTAGGGTGTTCTGTGAGGGCAGGAGGCTGGCCCGTGGCAACCTCAGCCTCTCCTGGGGTTCCTCAATCCCCAGAGTGTTCTGACACTTCCCAAATGCTGAGCTGATTTCACCCAGCCACCTCCCATTCTAAGGCCCTGAGCTGCCTTTGGTTCTGCCTACCTTTCTGCCATGGATTTCCACCCACTTTGCATAACCACATTTGAGGTTTTGGACTCGAAAACCTCACTGGGGACTGCCTGAATTTAGCAACTTTCTGACTCTGCAGGTGCTGTGGTGGCATTTTGCAAATGCCAGCATTATGACTGCCCATCTTTGATTGTTATTCTGCATTGTGCACCTTGGGTATCATCTTCACGTAGCTTCTGCTCAGTAGAGGGAAGTTGTAATTTTCCACTGCAAAACTGTTGAGGCTCATGGCTTCCTTAGTTGCCCAACAGAGTGTTGACATCTGTGTCATAGCAGTTAGAGTGCTACTAGTTTAATTCTAGCTTGTAACTCTTAATTCCAGGCTGCCATGTCTACACAACCCTTATCTGGGGGTAACAACTTATCCTTCCTTACCCCTTCAAAGAGAGATGCAAAAAGGCTGCAGCTGGTCAGTCTGTGGGCAGTGTTGAGTACAGACCTCCTGGGAAAACACCGCAGCCTATCTCATCACTCTGACTGTGCTCTACAGTAATGATACCAGAGCTGACTTAAAACTACCTTGTTTGCTTCCTGATAAGATTCCTACTTCAGGAATAAATAATGAAAACAAAGAGCACACACAAACACACATACATATGTTATCTAAGAGACTGCCATCAAAAGTTTTCATCTAGAATTTTGGAACCTTTCCCCTTGGAATATCACTGAAATAACATCAACCCTCCATGTAGGATTTCCATTTCTGTGCTTTACTCTGCTTGGGCAATTCTCTCATCCCTTGGTGATTCTGAGCATGCATAGCTGGTTAATACATGTGTATATCCACAGGCACTTCATTTGTCTCGGTTGTACTGATGGAGAAGTATTCACCCAGAAAAAGGTAGGTGACAGGTATTGACAGGCACAAAACATTAGGAATGTCCAAAAGTAAATCTCCTTCAGGAGTTTTGGAATAGTAATCAGCAGACTTTGAGTACCTTGAATGTTCACCTTATTGTTACTCTTCAGAGCAATGCTGTGCACTGGTTTGAATGTTGTGGGCTGACATGGGCAAGCTCTTGTGATACCTGTAGCCATCAAACATGCTCATCCACACCAAAATAAGGTGAACATTTAGCTTTCAGGACCACCTGAAAACCTCTGACCTTTATGGATATTTGAAATATGTTGTTCTGAATCCTGAGTTATTTTACTGTGAACAATGGCATTCCAAATGTGGCTGCACAACTGGAACAGGCTGCCCAGACATGACTGTGCAAGTCTGCAAGGGTTGGCTTCAGAAAATGTGGCTGTTCGGTGCTGACAGCAGCCCTTGCCGAGTGGAAGCTCGGACTAACTGATCTCCAGTGTTTCCTTCCAGATGACACTCCTATGGCTCCATGATTGTCTGGAAAATAATGCTAATAGTTCTGTGTGCAGTACAGTTCCTGTAACTTGACTAAAAGCTTCAAATCTCTGTACAATTGCTTTGTCATGAGTTTTATGAGATAAATCATTCAGAACTAGAATACCAAGAGAGATCTGAATTTTGGCCCCGAAATGTCAAACTGAGAGTTTCTGAATGATAAGAAATTTGGAAAATCTGCACTAATTACTTAACCTTAGTTGTCTCTACATTTCAGTGCTGGCCTTTCCTGGTTGTACTTGTTTGTATGCTTGGTTGGTTTGGGAACTCCCATCAAGAAATGATCAGGACTATATTGATTTCAAAAGTACAGAGGAGAATGCTTGACATGGAATTGATTTGGGTAGAAATACACTTGAAGAAAGAAATATCATGTTATATGATCATTCTTAATTTATATTCAGATGAATATACTTGTCAGAAGGGAAACTGGGCAAGTATCATATACACACTATTATGCAATAATGAATACACAAGAAACAATTCTGAATTTCTGACAAACAATTTAAGGATTTTAATTCCTTGTTCATAATAAATTTGATCAAAATTGCTACCAGACCCTAACAGGAAGACTAGCATGATGAGGAGATTAGAATAGCAGATAATAACTTATTTAGGAAAGTCTGAATGGATGAAAAGTAAAAGGATTGCAGTCTACTTTAGTTTAGTGGCTTTACCTGCTGCACTGTCATTCATGATTTGAAAATGTATGGCCTCATATTGAAAAGGATCAGTGTTATGTGAGACAAATCAAAGATGTTATCAAGATGACAAGCTGGAATGGTGACTGCAAATAAAATAATAATAATAATAANNNNTAATAATAATAATAATAATAATAATAATAGATATGTAAATTAGGCTAAGGTTTTCTGGGTTTTAATGGAAACATTCATAGTTTGAGAATGCTTGAATTCTTTTGCTAAATTTTAAAAAATCAAGTGCAATAGTATTTTAGATATGGTTTGCTGATGTTGTTTGGAGAGAGAGAAAATGATTACTAAAAGATATATGGAGATATGTAACAAAGGCATTGTGTACAGAAATAAAACTGAAAAAATTACAGATTTCTTTTGATGACTGTAATTAGGAACTATAAGAATAGTTTGAACACTTTATTTTTAAATGCCATGAACTAAAGATCCTTAGTGTGTGGTTTTATTGTGTTATCCATATCTAATAAAATCAGATACATTTATAAAGAATGATAAAAATGTTCAATAAACTTCTGTCTTTGGGAAAAGCTTCTCAATGCTTTTGAGTTACTTATGTTGAGTTACTTATATTTTGTGTTACTTATGATAAATTATTGTTATTAGAGCTCACATAACAGAAGTCTAGAGGATTATTTTATGTATCTGCCTTGATAAAGGAATCTTCAATCTAAAAATAAACAAAGATAAAATTTAGCAACTGGGGTCTGAAATTGGACAAGCTCAGGTGATACAAAATGTAGGTTTCCAGAAGGGAGACATTGAAAACTGATTACAGGGACTGTCTAACACTTAAAACATTGAGAGCAGAGTGTGACTATTTTAAAATGTCATAATTCAACCCAAGCTAAGGGCATTCTCCTACAGCATCTGGCCTGTGTTGCGCAGGTGATGGAAATGTTCCACGAAGGCTGCAAGCGTAAGGCTGCATTTGCACTCAGCAAGAGGTGAGAAGGGATCTGGAGGCAAAGACTTGTTCTGTGGGCAGTTGTGCCTACAGGAGTGGATTCCAAGTGCCTCAGTACCACTTTCCCTGGGATAATTGTGTGTAACCTCACTAAAGGGAAGGAGCACTTTTGTGAAGGCCCAGTGATATCAGCACAAGCCTCTGCAGCCTCAGGGAGGCACCTGGACCTGTCTAGGAGCTGTGCCTGCCATTGCAGATGCTGGCATTCCTCAGTCAGCAGTCGTACAAAGGGCGTTTAAACCCTTTTCTATGGTCACATCCATTCGGTCCCACAAACTTGAGGTGATTTTGTTTGTTTATTGTTGGGGACTTTCTGTGCGGATACCCTACTTCTTCACCTCCCTCTAATTTTCAAGGTCCCTTGACATTTTGATGGCTAATCATTTGGAATGACAGGGCTTCTCTGGCTGGTTTAAGACTCACAGGTGGTTTCACAGGACAGGGTGGACCTGGTGTAGCTGTCATGGCTACAGCCAGGAGCAGAGGCTGCTGATTCAGCAGGAGACAGTTACAAAAACTCATCCGAGGGAAACCAGAGTGTTAGACAATGCTGTCAAAAACAAGAAAAAGGAAGGATGGAAACAATCTTTTAAAGAATCTGACACCTTTTTAAACTGGAGTGAGTCAGGCTGCTGAAATGAGCAGTGATGATCATGTAAATAAGGTCAGAATGGGGTCCAACATCTGACTGTTAAGGTGTTATTGAGACCCGTGAGAGAGAGGGTTTTCACTCCTTTTGCAAACAGCAGAAGTTACTAAGGTGGTTTTTCTGTGACTACATTCAGTGGCCACTCATAATAGAAAAAACGTCTGGGTAAAGGTCTGCTATAGGTTGTTGTGTGCAGAAAGAGTGCTGCTTCCTGATCTTTGGCACATTCTGGTAGCTTTATTTGTTAACTATTGTGCTTCTTTAGTAAGAAGCACCAGAATGTGGCACTTTCTAGATGGAGTGCTGCACAAACCTTCCTGTGTGCTTCCACTGACAAATGTTGGAAAGGTAAGAAATTGCAGGACTGAACGTGGTTTTGTACTTTTTAATGTGATGTTTCTGTATTATGAGACTCTGACCATGGTTGGTGTATATCTTAGAATAATTCAATTTTGATAAAGGAAAGTTGGGACAAACTGTCTCAATAATGCAAAGTATCATTAACATGATGTGAATAAATACATGATAAGCCTGGAGCTCAGAGGGACAGCCCTCTCTTTCTTCTTGTCTTTATGTCATTATATATACAAAAACATCAGGACTTCAATTTTAAAATGGGAATGTTTTAAAATAAGTACGTTATTTAAACAGTAGAAGCCCAATGACAATATTTTTAGAAATCTAACAGTCCTAGCAAGAATTTTTTGTTACAAAACAAAGGTTTTGTAGTTCACTTGTTTATAGAGTTAGCGTAATTACTGGAATGGGCCCTGTCATAAGGACTTTTATCTTGATTTTAACATCAGTAGAATCAACTTGGAGTGACCAGCTTGCAGTCATATGTTGCATTGCCCCAGGACTGCATTAATCCAGGGAATTTATTTTGAATTATGTCTGGAAATTATTGAGTACATTTTCAAATGCTCCTCTATTGAATTATATGCTTTTCCTATGGAACAGATAGTGAAAAGGCATAATACATATTCCTATATTTTTATATTAATTGAATGTATAACTTGATGGCTTACACAATGTTTTTCCACAAATACATTTAAAATAGTTCTGTTATATATTAAAAAGGCAGAGGTAAAGCATGAGTCAAACTGGGTTAAAAAGTAGATTTAATATCATCAGCACAACATACTCTTATACACAAATTAGTGAAGTATGTTCAAAAAGGGAAACTGATCTTGTTTTTTAGAAATTAGTCCCTGACATCTGGCACCGATGTATTTCACATCAGTGAAGCACGTATCTTGCTCACCATATTCATAAGATCTCTGATAACATATTTTCCCTGCAGAATAAGTTGTGGAGGAATACTCTGGTCACTAGAAAAATATTGGGGTTCTGATTTGTCAAACTAAAATGCTACCAATGCTTCTTTTAATTTCTACTAACCCCTGTACATATTGAAGTAAAAATAAAAGCAACTTGTATTGAAATTTAGTACTTGCTTAGATAGTTATAGGGTACAATGCACCTAATAAAAAACATTGGCAAAAAAATCTTATTAATGTTTATGCTTGCACTGTGGCAATTCTGGTCCTCCTCATATTATTGATTAAAACCAGCCTGAAATTCTACTCTTTTTTCTAGTGTGGTGTGACAACTGCTGAGGAATGATTCCTGCAGCAACACAGGCATTCTGCAAATCCATTTATTTTTGCAAGTGTAGGTACGTAAGATCTTATCTGCTTAAGTTTACAAACATTTTCTGAAGTTGATATAAATCAACTGCAGACAACCTGAGATATGTCTCTCACTTAAACCCTTAGTGATCCACAATCCACACAGGCTGTAGAACCAAGCAATTACAGCAGTGAGAAAATCAGATGCTTTTTCTCTTTTAAAGGTATGTAATTGATCAGTATCATTGTTTCCCACAACGGTGACTCAGAGAGATGAAATATATCCACCTTCTTTCCTCTTTTATACACCGAGTATATCAGGCCTCAAGACGTAACAATATTTACAAGCTGATGCTCCTGTTAAGTGGACCATGCTGCCACATAGTGGAGGTCTGATACACCCTGTCTTCACTCATTTTATTAAGTGGCATGAATATAAAGATGAAATAATGGGGCTTGTTCATTTATGTAATAATTAACGGCACATTTACACTCCCAGCATATCACTGTTGATGTTTACTATTTGATCAAGTATGATGGATGCCTTGTGGTTGCAGATTCAGATTAGCATAATTTCATCACCAAGGGACCCATGAAAAGGTTCAATTATAGAGCAATCTCATTAATACCAGGGCTTGTTAAACTAATAGAAATAGACATCCCAACAGCTCTGATATGTATACATGTGCATGGAATATAATTAATGGAAAAGTAACCCGTACCTGAAACAAGCTTCAGTGATACAATTACATGATGTACTAGGCTGACTGAGACAAATGCTGTTTTGTTAGCTCTGCTCAGAGAAAAAATGTCAGCAAAAATATAGGCAGCCTTTCTTCCAAAATGTGAATAAAAGATTTTTCCTCTGTCTTTAAGTGATGCACATACCAGTGTGGTTTTTTTTTCTTTTCCTTTTGATGAAAAACTCTTTAACTCATGCATGAAAGTATCATGAGAAAGAATAGCTCCCCTTAATCTTTAGCCTCTTCATTTTAAAGCAGCCATTTTTCTAAAACCTGGGAGAACTTACATCCAAGCAAGACTGTGGTAAGGAAGTTTGTAGAAGTTCTACTTTTTGTAGCTGTGAATGTGAGTGGGCAGCCAGCTCTTTCTTTGGAAGAGTACAATTCAAATTTCTCAGAAAGGAGAATAGAAAACTACTGCAAGTGGCACCTGTCATTCATGCATGACAGGAAGCATTTTGAAGTCCAAGCAACAATCTTAGTCTTGTAGATTTTCTAGTGACAGACAAACCCTTTCCCTCAGTTTTTTTCATCAGTTAAATACTGAAGCTGTGTGCAGAAACTCTACTCCTAAAGTTAATTTTTAAATATCAAGACAATTTCAGTTCTTGAAATTTTTGTTATTTAAAAAATCAGTTTTCATAATGATTACCATGATATTAATACTTACAAATACACCTTATTTTCACTCCCTGCTATTCCCACCATATCAGAGCAATGATGATGCACAGACATTCTAATTTGAATGGTTCAGTGTGCTGAACACTTTCCATGGCCAGCTGAGAACTTGTCCATAGCCTGCTTCCTCTCATGTCAACAGAGGACCTATTCTAAACATTCAATACAAAATATTTCTTTGACTTTAGCAAACCATAGTATTCTGATCAAATAGTTTCTGAAAAGTGCCTTGCTAATGCTAATAATAGCTGTTTTAGGAGAGTTGTGCACAAGCAGCTGAATGGTCACTCTCAGGAGCTCTGGACTCTCCTCTGCTTTAGTTTGTATGCAGCAGACTATGAACTGTATGGGAAGAGAGGTCCTTTCCTTGCACGGCACTCTTCAGCAGCAGATTAGGAGTTATGCACTAGGAAAGACTGTTGAAATCATTTGGGACAGGCTGCATGTGACTTTTTCAGAGTATCACACTAGAAGATGCAGATCTCTCATCCCATAATCACTCAGAGACTCGGTAACAGTGAAGGACATTTGGAACCAGCTTCATAGTTACCTCTTGCTCCCTTTGCAGCAAGCAAGATGGGATGTCCATCCTTTTGATGTCCCATTGACATCAAATGTTTGAGAAATGGTGAATTTCTCACTGGCTAACATCTTGTGTATTCAGGAAAGGCTTGTTCAGAATTCACTAAAGTGTAAATTTGTTAGTTCCATCCAAACAAGCCCCATGAGCCCATTCTAATTTGACTTAGTTTATGCTGCTTAGTAAGGAATTTCAAAAAACCCATGAAAAGTCACTCTCAAGTAAGAATAAGAGTGTCAACACAGTCATGCATCTAAGAAAACTTCCTCTTTCAGGCAAAGTCTTGTGACACAAGAATTTTGGCTCTCAGTGGAGGTAAAACTTCCAGATTTTGACACAATCCTTCCCATTATTTCTCCAAATGGGTTCAATAGAGCCATGCTAGAAAGCCAAAACTGATCTCTGCACAAGAGAACCATGACTAAATGTCATTTAGTTTGTACCTGTGTGAAAAGCAGTGTTGGAAGGTCTCCACAAACGCAAGGTTGTGAGCTCAGAGCCCTGCCACTGCTCTTCATGTGCTTTGTGAAAAGCTCAGTTTATGTTTGCTGTCTCCCAGTGATGTTGGTGATTCAGGTCCTTACACTGAAGTTATTGCTTATGGTGTATAGTGTGTTTAGGCACTATTTAAAATGAACAAACAACACACACAGACAAAAGACACTAGAAAAAAAAACAAAATCTCTAGGTAAATCTGGGAATAGTCACTCTTTCACACTAGAAACAGTTCTGTGTCCTTGGCTGTAGTAGGACTGACTCTTTTCAATTGGATTTATTTCTTCACTGACCTCACCAATGGAAATTAGTTTTGATCATGCCCTTTGAATGGTGTCTGATGTCCCTATGATCAAGCTCTTAGTTACTGCTCATAAAAATCTTGCATGTCTGCAGAGTGCTTAGGAATGGTAAACTGCAGCAGAGTATGGAAATAAGTATTGTAAGCACGGACAGCATCTGAGGCAAGAACTTTTTGGCAACCATAACTAGCTCCAGTAAAATGGGTCCTGTTCAGAATACAATAACTCTCTAACAATTCATTGTTGAATCCCTCGTTTCCTTTGTAAACCTAAATTTTGCTTAAATTAATTTTTATGCTGATGTGTATATGCTCTGATTCTACCATGTGATCTTACTAAATCTACAGTGGTGCATTTTCTGTCACTTCTGCTAGTTGATTTTTCTGCAATTTTAAGCAAAATAACACAATTCCAAAAATACTTGAAAGCTCATGAATGACTCATACTGTAATTCATTGAATACCATAAAATATTCAGTGACTCAGAGTCCTAGCACAAACCAAAGGTCCAAAAAAGACTCTATTGTTCACAATACAGAGGTACAAAATCTGAAGGCTTATAAATCAGGCATTAGCAGCCATTCCTGCGTTTGGGGTTGACACTTGTCAAAATTCTAGCTAATCCCTGTGTGGATTTTTAAAAGAGTGTAATGGAACCTAATAATTTTTTAATGAGAAACAGTGTATTTGCTAGATTAATTTCAATTTGTAATGTTGATTAGTTTCATGCGAGAGTGTAATGATCTGGAGGAATATATGACACTGGAACACTGGAAACAGTTTTCAAAGCATATAGCAGCTGTGTTACATAGTTATTCTACTCAGAATTACAATAGCAGTGTAGCTCACTTTCTGAATGATTCAGCTTTCATGTTTTGAACACCAAAAGCTTTTATTCTCTAGGGCAAACTGATCCCTACATAGTCCAATGATCATGTCTCTGACTGAGTGGATTAAGTAGGAAACGCCTTAGAATACCCTGATCCAGAACTGAGAATATCTGAGGAATGAATTTCACCCAGGCTGGTTTCCGACCTGAAAACAGCACCTCTCTATGGATTACGCACCTTGTCAGTTACATATGTGGGTAGCTTTATCCAATTTCATCATTCTTGATTTTTTAATCCAGTATCACTTTGCACTAGCATGCATCTACTGAAGTGACTTGAGCAACAGCCATATAAGGATGCCACAAAGGAAAGAAGAACCAGTCTGTCATCTTTAAAAATGGTAAATTTACTTTTGAACACAATGGCATTTTGAGGCGTGGCCATTCATACACACAGGTTTGGTGGGTAATGACCTTTCTGAAATAACATTATCATACTGCTTCGTAAGTCCAGAGATAATTCAGCTGGTGTTTAGGTGGGGATAACCTTTGGTTTGGTATGAGGTTTTGATAATGAAATAAAAATGGCATTGAGAATTATGTGGAAGTGCCTTTGGAGAAGAACAGATGCATCAAAATACCTTTTTAAGAGGACTGAGCATAACTGGGATTTGAGGATTTCAATGGAAGACTGGGGTTCTATTTAACTGTAGTCTCTGGAGCAGATAGAAAATGGTAGATATGAGACTAAGTGGGTATCACAGGAAATAGTAGAACTGTAATACTGTGTTACTGCACCCAGTAGAGTTAGAAACGTCAGTCTGATGGAGCAGTCGTATTTCTTATGTGGAGATTTTTAAAATAAAAAATCTGCAGCCTTGTGCAGATGACTTTTAAATGAATCCATAAGCATTGATACATTCCCTTGCCAAGGTGCAATATCATTGATCACAACTGGGACTCATTGTTATTAAGGTTTCAACAACATTTGTATTAACAAGTCACCTTTGTATCGTAAAAAGGGAGAGGGTTGATAGGCATTAAGAAAACAGCTGCATCGTAGCAAGCAGCCAAGAGCACAATGGGTGTCAATAGGAGGTAAAACTACTCCCGCTGAGACAAGTGAAGAAGAAAAATGAAACAGGAGGATTTGTTCCAGCAGCCCTGTCTAATTGTTTATTCCTTTCTCATTCCATCCTAGTCACTTAAGGGCTATGGCTTCTGTCATGTAAAAGGAAAAATCAAACCTTGGGCTGGTTGGGGTTTCTCTCACTGTAAATGAGTGGAATTTGGGTGCTGGGAAGCTGTGGGCAGGGTGATGGCAGGTTACCTTTTCCTGATTAGCTACAAGGCATTTACTTCAGATAAGTGCTGTGTGAGTGTATGACCTCATAAGTGGCCCCAACCAAACACTAATAGTCTACTTTAGAGAGGAGATTAGGTTCCACTAATGGTGTCACAGCGTGAAATAAGATGCAACATATTAACTGGGGGAAGGAGCAGGAACAGGGGAGGGAGAAGCCTGGGATTGAAAAGGACAGATTAAAAGTAGAAAAGAACCCAGCGATGGCATAGGATATCTGTAGCTCCTGAAGGTAAGCAGATTTTGCAGGGTTCTTGTGTGGAAAAAGAGAATTTAAAATAATAGGTACTGATTCCACTGTACTTGGCACTCAAAACCTTGGCCAGTGCAGGAAGCCCAATGCACATCTCTGCTGTAGCTGTGCTCTGGGAGCAGAACTTGTCCCAAGCAGCAGGTCCCTGATGGCTCTGCACTGCCCCATGGACGCTGTGGGCACCTGGATTCATCCTATTGGCTCTGAGAGCTTCCAACAGCAGGAAAACAAAGCATTTTTACTGGGAATTTCATTCAATGCAAGCTGACTTGGTCCTTCTCCCCTCAGAGGCCTCTGTCTCTCTTTCATGGTTATACCACTAGCTGTAAAAATGCAAATGTTTTCATCATTGGTAGCATTGAAGCTGCTGTGCTTCCCAGGAAGAATAAATCAGGCATTTCCAATAACCTTGAGAGAGATCTCTCGTAACTATGAGATGAATTCATAAATAGAGCAAACAAAACATTTGAACTCAAAATCTCGCCCTCAGGTGAAAGATACCTGACAAATTATATTATTACTGTTTTATCCACTTAAGTTGAAGGAGCTGAAGCAACTTTTAAAACTGGCCAACCATTTTTTTTGTTCAAATGTTCTTTCGTGGTTCTAAAACAGGTAAAATCTGCCAGAAGAATTTCTGCTCTAGTTTATAGGATTTCTAAATTTTTGGAACTCATCACAGTGGTGTTGACCCCATTCCCTAGAAGGCTGAAGTTAGATGGTTGGCTCAAGCGTGAGAAACATGTTTATAATTATCAAATGGGTGTACCAAATGAACACAGTGAAAAAGTACTGCTCCAGTACCTATTTGCATATAGGTATCCATGCTCACTTTCAAGACTGATACTTCCATTAGAATCTCCTTTTCTATGCTAGGAATCAGGCAATACATTCTATATTGCATTTTCTGTATGTCAGCTGTCTTAACCTTACATGCAATCTCAGTGGGAAATAAATACTCGAATTAGAACCTGATTTATTACAAAGAAATCTTAAAACATGGTGAGGAATTTTTTCAACTTATACAGTGTATACGGTTTTGTAGTCTAAGCACAGTTTAAAATCCAGACATAGTTTAAGAGGCTAGGACGAGAGAATCTTTTTCTGAAGGCTGTCAACTGATTTCACTGTTGTTTCCAAGCTGAGAGCATGTGATTAACAACACTCTGGCTTTGACTAACAGGATAGTGGACTTCTCACTAGGAGACATATCCCTCTATTCTTGAAGCACTGAGAGGTAATGGTGCAGTGCTGCTGCTGATGTGCAGAAAGATCCAAGTGATCTGCTCCTTCAGCAATCTGTATTTTCAGGGAGGTGAAAAGCGTAGGTGTTGAACTAAAGCACAGACGTTAATTTCTGTACCCTTCTCCCCCCGACACATACATATATGTATATATGTATATAGATATATATATATAAATATAGACAAGTTTACAGACATATGTACAAAACTGAAATGTGACAATCATGTAACAGATTTTTTTTAAAGAGCACATTAAAAGCACTGACTAATTTCAGGGTTGGGTTTAAGACAGAGCAAATGACCTAAATGCATCCCATGCCAACATGCATCTGATGAAAACATTCATCTCTTTGGGAAGATGAATAGTTGAATTGTGGTTCTTTGCATACTGACAAGATTAATTTGGAATATACCCTCTCTGGAGATGATACCACTAAGACTTGTTAGGCCAGAGAATTCACTTTCATCTGCATGAAAAGTCATAAAATCAATTGAAGCTATCAGACTATTTTCATTAGATAAGTGCCTCCTTCTGCAGGAGCACACACCCGTTCAATTCCCCCTCAGTTATAGACTCTGTGCTTTGCTGTAGCTAATACGATTGAGAAGTTGGATGTATTTAAAGGTGTGCCTAATTGCTGCTAATGGGACACTGGGCAGTTTCACGTGTCTACAGCGACTGCCACCTTGGCTGAGCTGTGTGTTTAATGTATCTCATACCTACACTTGGTAGGATTCATGGACCAGGCATCCATAGGCTTGAATTCCCTGAGAACATGTGGATCTGTACTCAGGGGGCAAAAATAAATGCAGGGCTTCAGTTTCTTTAGTTCTGTCACACAATTCATACCGTGTGAGCAAGAAGGAGAATGATCCAATCTCAGTGATGCAAGTCCTGTTGGGAGGCAGGGAGCTTTGGATTTGCATGGTCTGGTCCTGCTAGCTATGGACTTGATCCACTGCATCTCAGTGGGAAAAGAAAGAAAAGAAAGGGACTCATGTAGCACCTGCTGCCATGTAACCAGCCTTCCTCCAAGGGACACAGAACACCCTCAAGCCAAGGTGGGAAAAAATCAGATTTTGCCACTTCAGATGCTCCAGCTACTGGACTGCAGAATGAAACCGAGTCAGGAGCGCAATGTACTCTTGCAATTGTCATTGCAGAAGTTGTATTCCACTCTATTCATAGCATTGAGTTTGTGAGGGAGAGGGGTTTTCAGACATGTCTTCCTCATGTCCCTGAGGGGCTTGGTGCCCCGTTGCTCAGGGAACTTAGTGCTCTAACTGTGCTCAGAGTACTCAAGTGTGGCAAAGCAATCGGGCTCTGGGGGCAGAAGGCATCTGCTACTCAGCACTATTTTCTCCTCACAGTTTATTTTATGGTGGTTCTGGATGCTTGTATAGGAAAGAATGTTTCTCAAAGTTTTCTGTTTGCTTATATTGCAGTCTAGGCAAAAATACAGCTCTCTCCTCTGGTACGGTACCACTGATTTAGTACTGATTTAATTGTCTTCTAATTTTCTTCTCAGCAATCCTGCTAAACAAGTGAATCAGAGTCAAGAGATCTGCTGTTCTAATTTCTGTGCCAGATGAACACAGAAGGCTCTCTACATGCAATTTGTAAGGTTCATATACTCCTATGATTGTACCCAAATTCCATAAGGAAACAGGATTAAAGCACCATTCTTGCAGGACACACGACCATTCCTTATTGAAACTCCCTTCAATATATCTGCTGCAGGTTAAGAACCGATCACTGCTCCCAAGGCTCTTTGAAACACTCCGGCCACTGACCCCAGTTGTTACCACCCTCATTTCCCAATATGCCACAGATTTGTACTTACACTCTCTCTGGGAGCTGTTGAAGCTGCAGGAGGCTGGACGTGACATTGGCTCTGATCCCAGTGCCCTCACACATGACCCCAATCAGCTTCGCTACAATTCTCATGATACCCACAGGGTTTCCAGATGGAAAGAGAAAAATAAATGTTATCAGCACAATCCAAATGGAAAAGGGTTATTTTTTCTTTCATAGACAATCTCTGATGCTGATACACAGAAGTTATTAATTAATCTTTTTGTATAAGAATAGTTTCATTTGTTAGAACAAGGAAATATAACAGGCTTACTTTGATTGTCAGATTCCTTTTTTTTTTCCTTTTTAAATGGAGAATAATGCTAAAAGGAATTATCCCTTATTTTTAATGCATTCTCTACTCCTCATCAAATCTCACACTCTATGATATGGAAGGAACTGGTCATTAAATCTATAGCTAACTTGCACCTAATAATGAATATTATTTGCAGCTACGTAAATGACAGCTGCATTTAGAAGTGTCTCTAAGTCACAAGTCAAGTAATAACCAGCAATGCTTTCTCTCTGAAAACAGCTAGATGAGGCTGTAGAGACACCTTTTAATGACATGGAAAGGACATTTCATAGTGATTTTGACTATTTTGCATTGTATTTTTTGTACTTTGAAACTAAAACTCTGCAGAAATCAGTTGGACAATTTCTGCATTTGCATTGGTGCTCATGAGTTCTCATTCCACCTTCAGGGTGTAGATGTGCCTGGATTTACCCTGTAATCTCCCAAGACTAAGTGAAGGTTTTGAATAAATCTATTTTAAAAACCCAATTTTGACTGGTTTCTCATTAAATGGAACAGTAATTTTAAGAGCTTTTGAGGAATTTTGATTTCTACTTTTTTTCCATCTCTAGAGGTAGAAGAGAACAAAGGGAAAATATAAATTTATTTCTTACAATCAAATTTTTCTGTCTATTTTGACAAGGAAATATTTATCCTTGTAGTTTTGATAAAATATTATTTTTAAATAGATATTTGAAGAAATAATATCATGTGATGTGTCATAGATATGGCTAACCTTTAATTAATAGTTTTTCCAAAGTCTTCATTTCATGGAAACTTAGAATTAAGTAATTTGAGCACACCAAAAAAATATTTTACTCTATCTCTTTTCCCCCATGAAACACCTACATTTTGGGATATCAGATTAAAAGCTGAACACTACTTTATATCAAACAGGTTGGGGAAAATAAAACCAATATAGCCTCATGTTGTTGTGAGGAATAAGTGAACAGGGTTGAATTTCACACCTCCAAAGTGAAAAAATGTTTCTTTATGTCACAATAGGATGAAAACTTTGGCTAGTGATATGTTACACTAGTAGCCTCAATATTTACATACACCAGGCTGGTCCTAACAGAACAGTTTTCCCATCAGCACAGGTCCCATCCCTGATGTGCTGGGACTCGTTTGAGGGCTTGATTGGGATGTCTTTTCTCTATACCAATTCAGTGTGTGCTGGGATTACCAAGAATGTCTTGAATTAGTAAAATCTGTGATAAATTTTTAATCTAATTAACTACAGTTTTTAATCAGCTGAGCTATCAT
The DNA here is from genome assembly GCA_013400975.1 of Atrichornis clamosus. Classification (NCBI taxonomy): domain Eukaryota; kingdom Metazoa; phylum Chordata; class Aves; order Passeriformes; family Menuridae; genus Atrichornis; species Atrichornis clamosus. The sequence goes on from WBMZ01010838.1 coordinate 177,984, forward strand.
CAAACATGTTTTACAAATATACTAACAAGACCATTAGAAAAAAATTGGTTTATAGGTTGTAATTAAATTAAATGTTTAATCTATCATCGCACAAACAGTGGCTGGCTGAGCATAATATAATTATATTAATCATCTCCAAACCATGATGTAAGTAATCAGCTCAAAAACTAAAGCTGCTTTGGCTTCCCTATAAATTATGTAGTAGCAATCTCACTAACACCTTTCCAGATACTCTTTTCCCTCCTTACTGTCTTAGTATGTGTTGTGGACACAGTGAGAGATTTACTCTTCAGGACCCGGAGGAGAGCAGGTGCAGGTGAAGTTTCTCTTTGATTCACTGCTTTCAAAGTTCCATTACAGCTACTGAGTGTTGGAGCTGGGAAAGGAGCAATACTTCTTGACCGTCACTGTTTGTTGTGCTCAGTCTTGGTAGGATAAACAAATAAGGTTAGCAGCAACTGGGAAAAAAGCAGCTGTATCTATTCCTTAGCACAACCCAGGGTCTTTATTTGCAATGCACTTCTTGTTATATAAGTCCCTGTGTGTCAGGTCTTGATGTTTTTGTTGTTTCTTCATTAAAATAATCTCTGCTAAGGAATCTTTCTTGATTATAGGGATTTTTAGTGCAGTTTACAGTTGCAGCCATGCTATACTGAGTCAAAGCTGTTTGCCAGGTAGGCAGTTTACTGAGTAAATATTTAGTGCCAGAGTTCACACATAGCCGTACGCGTAGGTAATTCGTACATACAAGTTCTTTTGTTAAGACTAAAGTTTAAAACTTTTCAGAATCAGAGCCTGAAATGAATGTTTCTGCCCAGCTCCTACTCCTCCAGCTCCACTGATCCAAAATATAAGTGTTATGCCAAACTATGGAAAACTCTCATCACCACCTCACTTTTTGTGTAATGACAACCAGATATTTTTACTGCCAGACACATGCTGAGATTTTGATGACATATATGTGACATACAGTGGCCTGTAAGGTTAATCTCAATCTATATTCTTTAAAGATACCCATAAGGATGGACTTCTGCACCTGCTGTCGATGTAGAGATGGCTTTCCCAACTGCAACGCACCTCACGGCACGTTCTTCAAAACCTTTCATCTTTAACGTATCTGCTTACTAAAAATGCTTTCACTGACAGTGAGAAATGGAACCTATCGATGTGTTACCAGCCCACATTTCCATCACTACCATCCAAACTTCAGAGAGCCACTACAATCAGTGAGAGGCAATGATGCTATTAGATATTGAGATACTTGGGCATAGATTGCACAAGTGCCCTTATAATTTTATATTTTAGAATGGATCTTGCAATAAAGACAATTAAAAAGTGTTGCTTAACAGGTCATAAGAGGGATCAATCTGAGAGCTCAGAGAGCAAACAAATTATGAGTGACCTAAAGGTAAATGTGTGTATGTGTTCCCATTAAGGATAAAATAAGCAACAAGTAAATCCACTACCAAAACCAAACAGATTACAGTGCAGGCTGTGTTTCTAAAAGATGAAGAAAGGCAAATCGATCTTACCCTCAGATGCAGCAACCTCTAATAGCTGTGACAGGGATGTCAGCAGTGCTACCCTCTGGCTGCATTATAGTTACGTGGTTAATTTCCAGCACTGCAAGCTGTGAACTGTTCTAGCAAAAACCCCAACAATTACAATTAAAGAATTTAAAAGTCCTAAGTCATAAAGAATAGACAAACAATTTTCTTTACAGTGGGAGCTTCTAGTTTAAGTGGGAGCTTCTAGTCCTTCCTGCAGAAAGAAACAGTGCTCTTACCAGCACTCCTTTGGGCACTTTACAAGGAAGCACCCCAGGCTCCTTCATGCTTGTTCATTAGAGGTGAGCTTGAATGTGTTAAGGCCTCACTAAAGACACTTACATGGAATGCTAGATGGAAAAACTGGGTATAGTCCCTAGGCATCAGCAGAAGCCACAGAAAAACAAAGGTGTCTTCTTGTTCTACTCCCTCGAAAAGCATATTATTTTCTTGCAGTGTAAATCACAAATATTCAATTTTGGAGGAAAGATACTTTTGTTTTAGTGAAGAATGGGACAGGGAGTAGGGAAGTCAGAATAGTGCTGAATTATGAGGACCACTCCCTGATAGTCATCCTCTGAACTGCCAGTGATTTGAGTCCATGCTCAGCATACAGAAGATGCAAATTCAAAATTGAGAAATACAGGGAACTACAACAGGATGGACATTTTTTTAAATCACCAGTCTTGCTGTTGCAGTGTAACCTGACTCTTGTTGTGCCCCAGGAATGAGAATTCCCATCCTTGGTCAGCAGCAGCTTGGATCCCTGGCCTGGCTGCACAGACCTGGTGAGGCACCCATCCTCTGCACAGATCCAGCCACATGCTCCAGGATCCAAAAGCTCCATGGCCTGAAGCACCTGGTCCCAGCACAAAATAACCTCTGCTCTCACTGCATAGTCTAAATTATTATCTAATCCACAGTAAATGATAATATAGCAGGGATATATTCCGAGCTGTCTTGGCCTTTTGAATTGCAGACTAACAGGCGAGTAATAACTAGGTGCATTTGACCCTGTGTGAGAATAGCCAAGTGTTGAGTCTGCTTTTGCGAAGCTGGAGATCTGCTGTGCACATTACAGCACACACACAGAGCCATCCAGCCCAGCCAGGCACCAGCTCCAGTCCCTGGTGCCGAAAGGCTGCGCTTCCTTTCTCATGGCCCTCTTGCCTTTGAAGTGGAGCTGCAGCATGCTCAGCTGTGCTCAGCAGGAGGGCCCAAGGTTTGAATATTCAGATTTCATCTTTGTTTATAGAGTGGGCTTTTGAGATGTAGGAATTCTGTTACATTGTCCAGTGTCTGGGGGAAGGGCTGCTGAGGTTGTTAATGGGTCCCGAGGAGCTCCATCCCTTACACAAACCACTGCCGGCCCCTTCTGCTCGTGCCAGACATTAATGGCCACATGGACCTGGTGCATAATATCAGGTACGTTCAACAGACCTTTTTAACTGTGTTTCTGATTTTATTTCTGGTTGTTTCATACTGGCTGCATGCTGCAGCAGGCAATATTTAGTCTAGTCCATTTAACTAGTGCTGGTTCAAAGTTGATTGTGGTACACTGTGGCTTTCTGCAGGGGCTGACACACACACATTAAGTTTTCTTGGTTTCCATAAGGAAAAAAAGCATGAAATTCGATAATATAACATGGAAGTTATTGATTTTCTAAAGCCCCATGTGCCTCTTCAGTGCATGCAACACTTTCATGTAGACATGCACATAACAGCCCAATTAAGGAGTGGGTACCCAGGAAGGGAAAGCAGAAGAGTATTGAGAAAGGACAGATCTTTCATTCCAAATCCAGATAAGTGGAGAAGCATTGTGATTTTCCTACCAAATGACTCGGGAAGAACGTGTTTAAGTCTCTCAAAGCAGAAATCTGGAAGCTCTCCTGTGATCCAGATGGCTGCTGCCAAGCTCCATGAGATGTGCAGCTGTAGGTGTGCTAGGATGGAGGCTGATGCTTCTGGTGGAAGTGTTGGGTAGGTGCACTACAACAAAGTATTCTGGGGTAAAGGAATGAGTCCCTGTCCTGTTTGTTTCATGGGGGACCCTTTCTCCCATTACAGAAAAATTGGCAGCTTCCAGTTGTGCAGAGCTATGTGCACAGTCAGGGAAGGGCAGCCTTGCCAAGGGGTTTGTTGCCTGACAACAGAGAATGGCACTTTGTGGAGTGTGGCTGGGGTGGGCCTGCATCCCCTTTCTGCTGCCAGTCCTTATGACAGGCCATAATCCTCTCCAAAGTTATTCCGGCCCTTTTTTTCTCTCGTGGGTAGAGGTTCCCTATTTTTTTAATCAAGCATTGATAAATGAGTGAGTATGAACAGAAATATTGAACTGGTTGAACTGTTTTAGCATTGGATAATTCTATGGTCCATGCAGCATAATTAAAAGTCAATGTTCTTCTTCCTACTTCAGGTCACTTTGTGTATTTGAAGTTGCACCTTAGACTTAAGACTTCCCCTGCATGGAAGAAGTGTTATAAATGAATAAACTGACCTATTCTACCTTTTCCTACATCCTGGAAAATCACATTTTTCAGTAGATTGTGGGCCCATTAGGCCCACTTAAGGCCCATTAGGGCCACGTAAGGCCCACTTACCCACCCGTTAGGAAGTGCTGCACTGGGCTGCATAGTTACAGTTCTATATGGAGTAATTTAATATATTTGCATAGGGTGTATGCTGGTCTCTGTGCCTTTTCTTACCTTTTCTGTTTTATCCTATAAAAAATAATTAAGCAGCCTAATGGAGAAGCCACAAGAGAGCTGCCATTTTCTGAACATTTCTGTAATGCAGCTTCAGTGTCTGGCAGAGGGGTTCATATCGAGCCAAGTGTGAATCAAGCACTTGCTATTAAAAGTAACACACTAAAGCAGGATTCCATCAATTTGCTGTTTGGGTTTTTCAATATTCATAAAAATATATTTCTTGAGGCAGCAGGGATAGCAATAAAAGGAAGGACAAGTAACATCCGCATCTTCTCCATGTGATTAGAGTATTTGCATCAAATACTTTATTATGAAGGCTGGAGAACAAGAAAAGCACATTCAGCATCATATGTTATGGCACAATCCCTCTCTGGTAGAGCAAACAATGGGACCATTATACAAGCTGACATATTTTTTGTTTCTAATATATTCTGCTTCTTTGTGTCTGTGTGTGCTTAAATAGCAGGCACAGATGTACTGTTTCCAAAGGTCTTTGACTTGTCATGAGAATACTGTCTTTACCAGTAAAATAAATTGATTACTAGTGACAATGTTAACTATTATACAAAGAACACAGCTCTGGTGGGCTTTGTTAGATTTTAAAGAAAAGGTGATTATTTCTTCTTTATGACAGTTTGAAAGGTTTGCCATGTGGATATGGAAAGATTTTGCTCATGAATATGCAGATGAATGGCAACAGGCCGGGGAGCCAGATCTCCAAATTGACCGTTGGCTGTGATTGAGTTAGAAGAAGAAGAAATAAAACATGAGACAAACACAAAATACATAAAACCAGCACAGGAGGTGGTTGTTAAAATACTCAATGGTGAGGACATCGTGCAATGTTATATTTGGGGTATAACATCAAAATGATGATAGTTACAGGAAAGGACAGTGCCAACTGGGATGGTGCACAGTGCATCAGGTTCGCGGTAAGGCCACAAATCCTTGAGTTATGCCTGTGCCTGGGGGTTATTTATTGATGCTATGGTCTTCAGCCCTCTGAGCAGTGACATCAGGAAACTGCCTAGGACACAAGGCAACATACCTTTCTTATCAAGGTGTGTTGCAATTTTTCTGGGAACCATTCTAGTTTGCTGAAGAAAAAACAAACAACCACTCATGCAGGTATTGCAGCGTGTTATAGAGCAGAGAAATTAATGACAGGACAGAGTAGCAAAAAGAATCACAAAATACCTACTTGTTATATTACAATGGCTTTTCAGAGATTTTTCTGTTTACAGTGTGAAAAATTATAAAAGGCACACTTAGAGTAAGTCTTTTACTAGAACCTTTACATTTGTGCAGGATTTTGCTCTAAATCATATTCAAAAAGTTCTCTTTCTACAGATCTCATGTTAAAATAATTTGGGATCTTTTCCAATCTAATTTAAGATGCTACAAATATTTTGTGTAATGAGATTGGAAATTATCCATTTGCTCCCCCTAGAAAATGCTATGAGTTCTCCCTTGATTGCAGTTCAGATCATGCTGCTAAACACCAATTTAGAACACAAATCAGGCTCCTTGTTGATTGCAGTTCAATTCATGCTGCTAAATACCAGTTCTCTGATCAGCAAAATGCTGCACTCTAGGCTGTGACCTGGGCCTCCCAAAGCCATGGATGTATAATTTTTGCATAGGTTGCATTACTAAAATTTGATCTATCCTATCAAATTGTAATTAAGGATACAGATCTTACCTAATCATACAAAGCCTTCCCTTTTATATTCAAATACTTTTTAGTGATTCATCTGGTTTTAGTGACAACTATGCATTCCTTTGGCACATGTAATCTGCCTTTTCTTTAAATCATTGACTCTTGTTCAAATACTTATGACATCATTAATGCACTTAATCTTGCTCCTGGTTAGAAGGCTTTTTCTTAGATTAATTCTTTCTCAGTTTACTGAACATTTTTTTATTTTCCTTACCGTTCAAAATGCTAATGGTTTTCACAACTGGTCTTCAGGTCAGAGTGAAAGAAAAAGACTTTTTCTTAAAATCTAGACTTCTTGGCAACATCTTGCTGATGAAGCACCTCTTTTCTGTTCTTGGCTGTTAAATCTTTCGTAGTGTCACGTGGCCATTTCTACCCCACTTCACATCATTTGATTCCTGTCATGGCCCCAGCACTGTTTTTCCCTGCCTTGTGTCCTGCTCAGCACCTCCAGCCCCAGCATCTCTGCAAACTGGCAGGAGCATTTTGTGGGAGTGCTCTGCAACACCTCTTTATGGCAAACTCACCTCTGAAAACAAGTTTATCAGGGAAATGAATCCCTGTTCCACCATGGAAATGTCTAGGAGAGAGCGTGAAGTGTTTCTAGATTCATTCTGTGGTCGGTGGTGAAATGTGGTGTGTGACAGAAGCTGCTACTGGTGATGGTTTCTTCTTGTCACATGTTCGTTGTACTTGGACAGGTGACCACAGATCAGAAATGTTTCACTTTCACAGCCTCACCCACCTTCTGATAAGCCCAGAATCACTGAATCACAGGCTGTTAGTTCTGCAGAGTCTCAACATTATTCCAACACACATTGTCCTTAAGATAGTGTAAAGCTTAATTTTTGGAATGTCAAGAATACAAGCTCCCAGTGCACAAGTACTTTGCTCATTCTTTGCTCATTATGAACCCAATTCCTAGTCTATACAAGCCATGTTATACATAGTAGATGTTCCCCCAAATTTCAGTAGAGTTCAAATTTAGAAAAACTTCAAAAATATTACTTTATTAGGTTATTTCATTCCTTACCCATGTCACATGTGCAGGAGTGGGCATGGAGGGTCCCCCACGCCCCACTCCCGAATATTTATCACCTTTAGGAAAATGTTTGACTATTACATTTTTGTAAGTGTGTAGTTTTTCAAAATGAGTTTTATAATTCTCAGACTCTCTTGAATCTTCAGGTTTCCCAGCCCTCACTTCCACATTGCTTTTAAAATTCCATGTGAATTCTATTTCATTTTTATGGGCTGTAGAGATACCTCCATATGTTTAGGAAGACTGGGCTTTTGTACTTCTTCCAGTTCTCTGCCTCATCATCCTGTTCTTATTGTAGTTGTCCAGCCTTTCTTAGGTGTCCCTCAGCCTGGTTCTTTCCTGATCTTCACATTGAAAGCAGCTAAACTCCATCCCATGTCATCCAGAATAATCCATGCCAGATTATTCCTAATCTGGATTCATATCTTTGTACAATCTGCCTCTGTTGACTAACGTTTCTAAAAATACAGAATATGTCATAAAGAACAGCATTTTAAAAGGAACAGGTGTCCAGGCAAAGCAAGGAATTATAAAAAATATCTGATTTTTTTGCAACCTTTCTGCATTACTCTTCTGATTAATAAACCTGATTTACTCTGTGTGTTTTCAAATTGCTGAGAATTTATTATACAGCTTGGAAAAAAAATCTTCTAACTGAAATCTTGCAGAGACTTGGATGGGACAGACCCTAAACTGACTGAAAGTGGAATATGATAATAAATGACACTGAAACCAAGTTTGCTTTGTCATAGGAATTTCTAATCAATCCTTATGTATCATGTGGTCACATTTGTAATGAAAATATTCTCATGAAATAGAAGAAAGCATAAAGTGTTCATTCAAAAGCATCTACCAGCTGCATATACTATATTAATAGAAAGACTGATATACCTAATCAGGAGTTCACATTTCAAACCAGTGGGCCTAACAGCTTCTGAGATATAAGTAAATGAAAATTCATGATTCTGTATTGTGCCCAAGAGCCAACTTTACTGCTATTGCCATATAATTATTTATAGCTGCAAACTATCAAATGGAATTGCTTACCACCATCTTACTAGATGTGGTAATTGATGTGAAGTGAGGCATTGCGTCCCCGGCTGACCCCAGCATCCTGAAAGTCAGATGGATTTTATCTAACTCAATTATGATTGATATTATCAAAATCCGTGAAGCACGACATGGTGTAAGGGGCTTTCTAAGAGTGTCTATTGATTGTTTCTCTGTGCCTGTGTGCGTGTGCATGTGTTTCTCGTGGCTGCTGCAATGGAGCTGTCTCTGGGGAAAAGAACAGCAGTATTGCTAACAATTTCCACCTGCAAATATATATTTCTGATGGCTTAACTTGCCCTCATTGCCTCACAGGAATTGCTGGAACTTGTACTACAAAAACCCAGGTTCACCAGCAAAAATTTTTGCTACAGTAAGAAAACTTACCAGTATGATTGGTGGGGTTGAACACCAAAACATTCTGTGATCTGCTTAGCTGTGACTAGAGTAGAACAAGCATTGCTGTGTTCCAGTTCGTTCCTTCACTCCACTGGAGCACACAGTGGATGTGCTCTGTGCAAGCATCTAGTTCTACGTAGTCTCCTGCAGAGGTTTGCAAAAACAGGCATAGTAAGGCTGGAGAAATTAAATGAAGTTTTCCTCATGGCAGTCTTACTATTTCCAGCAATCTGGAGTTCCAGGACTGCAGTTTGGGTCTGCATCACTGTGCCTAATAATCTCGCATGGACATTTCTTATCTGAATTTTCTCCAGCCACCTTCTGAACCCACACACAAATTTAACATCCCAATATAGTACAGAAGTTTGTTTCAATAAAATAAGAAACATGTAAAGAAATATATATTTTCATATACTTGCTGTTTTATAACTTCCCAGATTGCTCCCTAATTGATATAGTCTGAGAAATGGTGACAATTTATTCCGAATTCATCTTTTCCACGTTAAGGCATGTTTTTATAGACTTCTCACAAATCCTCCCTCAAGCTTGCCTGTCTTAATCAAAGGAATTTTATCCAATTTATTTTTCAGAATCCATTAAAAAATGCTGCTATCATTACTATTTTTCTCTCTGTTATCCTGTAACACCACCTTTGAAAACAAACACTGGAAGTATTCATGAATCAGGGGTGCTGTGTATAAATAATGTTTTTTCCATTCCTCACCTAAGCATTGACTTAATGTTTACTGTCCATAATTACTCTCCCACTTTGCTAAGTGATAATAAATTATTTAAGGTCGCATACTGTGTTTCTGGTTTGGGGTATTGTTTTCTCTTCCCTTCCCCCCACCTGTGCAATGTTTGCTTTTGTCAGCTTCTTGTGTCTCCAGCCTTTTTATCACCAAGTTTCCCAGAGATTCTTCACCAAGTCTCATTCAGTTTATGTTTTCTCTGTCCTAGGTAATGTTCTACTGGGCATCAAATAGTCACCAAGATATGCCCTCCTTCATTTTTCTAAGTCATTTATAAATATGTTACAGCACAGGTCCCACTACAGTGCTCCCTAGGAATGTACTTTCCCTTCATGATGAAAAATCAACTACTTAGTCATCATTTAATTACCAACATGTAGGGTGGGTGAATTTATATGGTGGAGAAGAGGTTTCACTCCTTTGCCTGCCCCTTTTTTTGGTTTAGTTTTTAAGTTTTTTCGTGGCCTGGATGCAGCATAACTCATTCAATAACAGATTTGGGAATTCAACAAGACATCTCCCTGGCCTGTTCTGTGGACTCAGTTTGCAAGGGGCATCCAAAGAGTCAATTCTTGCACCATTATAAAGTTTCAACAAATGAATATCCAGTCACTGTGCAGCTGGAACTGGTTGTCCTCCAGGAATTTGTCAGCAGACGTGAATATCTCTGAGAAAGTTTTCATGGGGCTATAATGGGAACTCTGGATGGCTTCTTAGGAAAAAATAGTTATGTCAGGAGTTGATATTTTAGAGCTTTTAATTCACTTAAGTAAAAGTTCTTGTTATTAGCAAAGGGCACATTTACTTTCTTTACAGAGTTTCTATAGTTTTCCTTTTCTTTTTCACAGCCTCTCAGGACTCTATCAAAAGTTATGCATTTAATGTTGCAAAACTTATATCTGAATGAAAGAATTCTTGCTTATTTTTTTGTTGGTTTTTTAAAAAATTTTTCATGTTAAAAATTGCTGCCTATCCTAGGAAATGGATGAAGTTGCATTTCCTGGCTTTGGTCATTCTGAGGAAAAAAATTCTGCCTTTGAGTGAGCCATCAAAGACAAGATGTCTATATCACACCTCAATACTGGCTCCGAGTGTCAGCCAACAAGTAGGAAACGGGCCATGGGATTCTCGAGCACTTTAGCCCAGGTAACTTCCGTGCTTCTGCAGAATCTGACATGGAGTTCACCTGCTAGTGACTGACCCAGTGTTTAACAGCAATTCACCACTGGAAATAGTCTTTGAAATTCATAAATTCAAGGCAAGCCTGGTTTATGGGGACTGATAATGCTGTATTAGTTGCTGGAAGTTAATGAGGTCCTGTGTTTGAGTACAACCAGATTAAAATGAAAAACGAACCACATTACATTCTGTTTCGACAATTATTATCAGTTGGTTGTAATATAAATATGCAAATTTCTCAGCTTGAACTTTAACATCCTCTGTAGAGACCATTCATCTCTTTAAAGTATTAATTTAAGTTGTAAAAGGATCCATACATCATTGCATGTCATTTTGAAAACAAATATTAATCAATTTTACACTCTGAATTGCCACTGTGCAAGTGTAATGTCCATTATTTTGGAGCAAGTCAGTGGCAAGAAATTTACATATTCATTCTTGGCTTAAGAAATCATATGATAATACAAGTACAACACAAGAAATTCAAAAGACTTAAGACCTTATCATCATCTATTCAATGGCAAAAAGCCTGCCTTTGCATTCTCAATGCATTGGTATGCAGATTAGGAATATGTTTCTCATTCCTATCAGTATAACCTTGAAAGCTGGTGACAGCTGAAGTGTAGTCATAAGTTTTCTCTTCAACAGAAAAAATAGAAAGAAAAAAAGGCAACAAAATGAGTGTAAAGGATACAGCAATTTCAAGTTTTATGATAAGCTTTTTGATAGTATATCTGACTACTTAGATAGACTGTACTGTGTGGGTATGTAGCTTGAAAGTGTGTTATGTCTAGATTTAGCTAGAATTGGAATTGCAAGTCCACCTCTGCTACTAAAGTTCATATTTCTGATGTGACAGAGTTAAACCTGTCTTTCATCAGTTAACATTATAGGAAATAGTTAAAGGTGTTTTTATGTTAAATATTGTCAAGGACACCAATTTTTATACCAGCTGTCTCCCAGAGAAAGGAGACAGTTTCCACTTGGAAAGCAGGCAGTCCCAGGAACACACTGTGCTGAAAGCCTTGTCCCTGAAAGAGAAAGGCAGCAACACCTGCAGTCCAGGTAGGAGAATGATAGCAACTGAAGCCTTGCTTTGCAGGCACAATTGTAACAGGCAAAGACAGAGGCTGTCCTAAATTAAGTTTTGCTAATGCTGTAAGTCCTCACTCAGCAGTGGCAGGTTCGAGTGTGTCGGTGATGAAGGTGAATCCCAGCTAACACCAACGAGAACGCTGCTTCCACTTGAGACAAACAAATTGCTATTCTGGATAGAACTGGAGACTCCAAAAATATCATTGCTGAGCTCCAAGACAACAGGTGGAGAAAAGAACAGCAGTGCAGGTATCCCCCTCATAACTACCTCATCTTTGTTAATTATGCAAAACCAAGTTCTGACATAATTGGCCTGGCAGAGGTTATACATAAGCTCCCTCTAGTGGATTATTAAGCAGAAATATATAAAAACACGTCTTTTCTCCGAACATTTTCTGTCACTCCCTGTGAACATGAGACCACTACAGGCACCATGATGTTCCCATGGAGTGAGCTGTTGTTACCTGTCCCTGCTTGCTGCCTCGGGAAAGTCTGTGAAACAATGCTGCCCACAAACCTGCAGTTGTTATAAAGTGAGACGACTGCAGCACTTTTTGGCTGGGCTTGCTGTTCCTCACTCCTTGGCAGGGTCAGTTTGATTGCTGCTTCAGAATACTGATGTTTCTTAATCATCTCCCTTTGTTTTCTGGTTAAGTGAATGGGTGAATAATTTGCCACACATTCTCTGTCAATCCAATAAGTTGTGAAAAGACAGTTGAAGCAATACACACACTCCTCGTTTCATAAATTTGTCCTTATAGCATACTCAGATCATTTGCACTTATCCTGTTCTTGCACAGGCTTATTTTATATTCCTGAAAAAGTGCACTTGTTTCCAGTGCTCTGCTTCTCTGTCCCCCTGGGTGTTTACTCAGACCAAAACTGCAAGGGCAATATGCAAGACACTTGTGCTCCTTGTTTGCACAGTTCGTGTAGGTCACAGGAAATTCATAAAGAGGACACGTGCAAGTGGCCAGATTAAAATGCAACAGTACATCAGATATGTCAACTGGATTTAGGATTATAACAGATGTGTAAGCAATTAGGGTATTTTCTAGTTCAAAATGCTCACATGAATGAACCCACATTATCTTCTGAAAAGCATAATAATATGTAATTGCAGTAACAATTCCTCTTCCATTATGTCCTAGACATCAACAGTGTGTACGTTCTATAATACCCTGCAGAACTGATAGCAGGCAAGCCCTTGGTAAGAGAAATACTCCCAGATGTGCTAATGTCCCAACACTGTGGCTGCTACCTAATATTAAAGAATTACAGTAGAAATGTTTCAATAAGAAGGTAGAAGCATTTCAGTTTTTATGTGGCATAGATTGCCACAGACACTGCCAAGCAGCTTTATAGAGTTCTAAATCTTCATTCAATGCCCCTTTACATCATTTGAATGAAGATTTAAACCTCAATAAAACTTTCTGAGTGCTTGTGGCCATCTTTGCTGTATAGTAATCAAAGTGGGGTACAAGCAGACGAATGCACTGTGGTGCACCTAATGATCAACACTATATCTAGTGACGTTTCCCTTTGTAAGATGAGTTGTCTTAAAGGCTGTTTTCATGGGTGGTGCAGCAGTACACATAGAAACAGGCATTTATATCCAGTTTTTATGCAATCTTTAAAAAGATTGCTTTGGGGGTTTGGGGGCTTTTTATTGGGGGTTTTTTTCCCCCTATGTAGTGTTTATTTTCTCCATAACTACTTTGAATTTATTTCTTATGTGGAAGATATTTGGGAAAAAATAATAAAAAATAAATGAAAGATATTTAAAGGGTAACTTTCCACAGCATTATGGCTCTAATTCCTTGTTTACTTATCAATCTCCAACTGTAATTAAGATATTGCAGTGCAATGGGTTGTGGCATTGAATTAGAAGCTTAAATGAAAATCAGCTTCTAGTTAAGATATTAGCTGGGAAATTCAACACATGCTAGTGCATAAACTCACACACAAGGTATGACTGAGTGGAATTTGAAATAAACTTTACTGTGAGAAGATGCCACTGATAAGAATATGTTTTGTTTCAAAAATACAGACACTCATTCAGGAAACAGTTTGAAAAAGCCGGTGTTTGGATCCTCCTGCAGAGGAAGGTGTGAGACCATTGTGTGGGTCTGAGCTTCCACAAACTTTCACAAATGCAAATGCAAGTACAGCTTCCCTCTTGAAGTTTAGACTCCCACCACAAGCTGTTTAATTTTCATTATGTTTTTCTTCACATCAAGGTTTCCTGTTAATAACTAAAGTCTCCAAAATTGCTCCCCTTAAGAAGTTAGCTTCCAAGAGGTAACTGGTCTGGACCCATACAGCTCTATATTAGAAATCTGGTGTAGAACTCTGTCTGCTACTTGCTTTTCATGGGTACCTTGACATCATCATTCTTCCTGCTGAAAAATAATTAAATTCAAAGCTTCATTGGTAGGGCTACTAAGGACACAGTGTGGAAACTACTTTCTTTGAAGCATACAATTGTTTCTGTGTAATGATTAAAAGACATAAAACAAAAAATATGAGAAATATATCTTATTTACAGTAATTGAAGCTGCGGGCAGTTTGTAAAAGCAGTAGTAACAGTGTGAAAATCCAGCTCCAATTTTTTCCCCTCATTTTTAAGTGGGAATTTTAAAGACCAAATATGGAAACTGGTCAGCCCATCTCCTCCTGGCAAGTCAAGCTGTTTCTGATTCTGAAAAAGCCAGCATCTGACCTGCAAGGGGAATGCATCAGGTACCAAGACACGCAAAAGGGCTTCTCACATGCCAGAATGGAACTCTTCCAGATTTTGTAAAAAGATTTCAGGTTTTACTAAATCAAATGGAGACAAGCTGATTCTTTGGTCTAGTTTTGAGGGAAAATGTCTCATTTCCCATTCCTTTGTCAAGAGATGCAAAACTGGAGGATCTCCATAGAAGACAGACCCTCTTCAGAGCACCAGAGCGGGTGCTCCCCTTGGACAAGAATGATCAGCCGTAGCACATCCTTCCCCTTGCTGATTTCTGGCTCAAAAGGTTAACAAACTGACAATAAGGTCAAACAACTTATTGTTTCAAGTTAAATTGAACTATAGTTTTCAGCATATAAAATATTGCCCCAGATGTACTCACTCCAGTGCTGATATTCCAGGACGCTGAAGGAGATGCCAGCTTTCAAAGAGCATTCCCATCCACAGGGCCTGAACATTGTCTGTCTGTCAGCCCTGGACAGTCCTGGCAGTCAGTCCTGTGCCTACTGCAGGCAGAGAGGTGGGCTAATACCTGGGTCTTGCCCCAGTAATGACCCAGAAGCCTGAGGTTGAAAGTGGAGCAAAAAGTGTTCTTGGTGTGGTGTGTTGGGAAGGAATTGCAGCATTCCATTGTTTGTGTTGGCTCCCATTGAAACCTAGCAAGAGAATGTCCTGCATCACCCACTGAAGTGGATTTCTGAGGAAAATCCTGTTATCTAATGAAAAGGTTGGTGGCAGCAAATGCCTTGTTCTCCAAAATAGCATAGCCTTATCAAAATCTGCAGAGTTATCTCAACTTCCACTAGCGGAAAACCAGGCCTGAGGGTTCAGCCTAGAGATTTGCAGCTGAAGGATCAGAGTAAAACTCAGAAAAAAAAGAGGTATATTTCCCTTTTGGATTCAAAATGAGAACTGAGTTTAACATAATTTCCAAACGATTGATCCCAAGCAGTAGGTTAGGAGAGGGATGTCTTAAGCAATACTGTCCCTTCCTTTCTCTTGTATTTCTTTGTAAATAACATATTACCTATATTAAGGTAAACTGAATCTATTAGACAATTACCTAAGGGGATTGTGAAACTGGGGTCTGCATTATAAAGCAAGTGAAGTTATGACAGCTGTGACCCCAGAGGAATCAAGGCTGAATAAAGACTGTCTCCATTGCAGACAAATGATGATAAAGTGATCCTTTTAGCCAGCAGTCAATGGAACCTGACAAGGCCAAACCTCCAACTAATGAACAGCCCAACCTTTGCTACCAGGGAGATGTACTGAAAGTTTAATCTCAATAAGCATCAAAATACATTTGGCCAAACATTTTTAACAAAAGAGTGGCACATATCATTAAATGACCGTGAAGTTAGATGAGTGAGGAGGAAAATAGGAGCATGGGGGTGTATGTTCTTACTGTATCACAGGTGCACAAAATTGCCTTGATAGAACAATATCTTATTTTTCTTCTAAAATTGAATTTCAGATGGTACCTACGTCACACAGACCTAATAATACAGAAAGTAATTGTCTCAATGATTCCTATTAAATCTGTGCATTTCCAGATCCTTATAGAGTAATGTCAGTTACAGAACAATGTCAGGCTGACGGACGCAGCACAGCGTTAAAGAAAAAAAATCATGCACACAATAGGCCAGCTGCACATTAATAAATATGTAATGTTTGATTAAAAATATGGATCGTATTTTTCCCCCCAATTGCTGACTACCCCTAAGGCAGAAGATGTGATCTGGCTCTCACTGATGGGTTTATTTCTTGCTTGCTTTGAAAATACGAACTAAAATGTTTTCCTGTCCCAGCTGTTTCCCATTGTTCATGTTTATCAGCTCAAAGGGTGAACGGAGGAATAAAAAATACGCTCGCATTTCAAATGTGCCAGTCAGTCAATCTATTGTTAAAAGAAGAAAGCCTAATTGTCTGTGCTGGCAAACTTCTTTTTGGTGAGTGTCCAGTTTTTAAGAAAAGCTATTCAGCTGTGCCATTTGTTTAATACATGCATAAAAAAGCACATAAAATCACAAGTTTTCTGTGGGATGGGATGGGGGGTGGGGAAAATCACATCTCTAAGTTATAGCCTTGAAACAGTCAAGTGGTGGCCTAAGTAGCAGTCCATGGATTACTTTTTTGGTCCTTTATTGATCTGAACAAGTGTCTAGAAGGAATTTTCATGGAATAAGAGCTAATGCCCTAAAACTGAAATTGGCCTTCTCCAAATCTTACACTTTGCCTCTTTGAGAGTATCACTCCTTCCAGATTACTTCACCAATGCAGTGGTGAAAGACTTTTGCAGTTATATTCACAAGAGTTTTATGTTTTTATTTAAGCTACTACTGTTCTTCATTTCTTCAGACCTTCATCCTAACAAAAAAAGGGATGGGGAGTGAGCAGGAACCACTTTCCTGCAGAGGAGAATCTTCCATTTGTCTCCAACTCTTGTGATAATTACGCAGCTCCATCCTGTCTTTGACTTGCTCTCCAGCTTGTGCTGGCAGTGCTACTCTTCCAGCTATCAAACCAAGCCCAGTTAATCAGAACTGGCACTCATGTTATGCCATGCAAATGAGCAAATATTAAACTCACAGACTACTATATTGGCCTGAACTGAGTTAGTCCATCTTTCTGTGGCTAGCACAGTATTTCTTTGTAAGCTTTTTGAAGAAAGGGCCATCTTTAGTTCCTCAGTTATACAGCACCAAGTACAAAACATTTTTACAGTCTGAAAAATAAAAAATATTCATTAATATAATAAATGACTGTGATGCTTTGTGAGGAACTTCTCTGTTTTGTTAGATATTTCTTCTTTTTGATGGGGGAAGAAACAAGTGGCATTATCATCCAGCTATCACCCCCTTGTGACACTGAGACGTCACTCACAGCAAATTGTACAGATCTTTCTTAGATGAGTTCAATAACTCCTCGTGACATCTGAATTACCATTCTTGGGTGTCTGGGTTAACACCTCACAGGAATGAATAAGGCAAGAAGGTAATTGTCCCAAGTGCTCTGCAGATCCAAGTAGCTGCTTTGGTCATCCTGGGCTAATATTTGCCCAGAAGTTTGCGAGCCAGATACTTCCTTAATTTGGAAACTGGACATCTAGGGATAGGCTACCTCACTCACTAAACTGAGACTTGGGATTTTTCTAAATCTGCCTTTATTTAAAGGTGGAAGGGAAGCAGTCAGGTAGAAATGACACGTGACTGAATTTGAGCAATTAATTTGGAGTATTTTTGTCATTGTCTTAAGGACTTAAACCAAATTTCAGGAGCACAGCTCCAGAAGGGTGGTGCACCCTCTGACAGCAGGCATTAGGTGAAGGCCCCTCAGGGGACAGTTTGGTGTCTAGACAAGAAAACAGGTGTGCTGGGAAGGGAGCATTTATTTAAAAACTTAAAAAGAAGAGCCTGCAAACTCTCTTGGGGGAGCACAAACCCGCTGCAGTTCTCCAGGAGCTCCAGGCTTGGAGTTGCTGTGAACAGATTGAGCC
Source organism: Atrichornis clamosus (assembly GCA_013400975.1). Classification (NCBI taxonomy): domain Eukaryota; kingdom Metazoa; phylum Chordata; class Aves; order Passeriformes; family Menuridae; genus Atrichornis; species Atrichornis clamosus. Next base: position 195,712 of record WBMZ01010838.1, read on the forward strand.
TCTTTCTGTTTGTAAAAATTGTGGAGAACAGTGTTGTCTTCTGTAAACCATTCATACTGCTACAGCTAGACAACAAGCAACAATGAATTCTGGAGATGCACAGGACAATTTCTTTAAGCCCACGTTAATATTCTGTAGCTTCACTATTAAATTGCAGCAGACTTCTCCATTAAAGATGAAGAAATATTTTGTTTTAAGTTCAGTAATTGATGATCTGCTTAGAAGACTTCAGTTAGCAGATTATGAACTGTTCATCACACCAAATCTACCAGATATGGGCAGATTTTGCCTTTTTTTTTCCTTAGGAAATAAATTGAATTTAAAATATAACAGCCGGGAGTCCTAGGACTCTGAACTGACACTTAGGGCCTGATCCTATCTTTTCTTACTAGGGTTTCTCTGCAATGATGTGGTGACATAACATTAGGAAATTTCTTAAGATCTGATAAAGCACCAAGCAGTGGCTCTCCTGAAAACACTACCTCACAATGACACAGATTTATACTAACAAAAACTCTGCATATTGCTGGCTGGTGATGTTCCAGCAACAGAGAACCTGGACAGGTCTCCACTGTCTGTGATCGGTGCACTCCCTTGCTGCAGTGAGTGCAGACACAAAACAAGAACAGATCAAAGGGGAACGGGGCTCTCCATGTGTGCTTGGGCCCTGTTCAGAGCGGAGCAAATTGTGACTCACACATCAGTCAACACCATGCATGTGAACGTGCCTTCCCAAAACCAGCAGACACCTCCTATTTCATCACGTGAAATGGCAGCTCCACGAGCTCAGCAAGTGCTGGAAATTGCCACTTCTCCAGCTCCGTTCCAGTGTAGGAGCTGCAGGCACAGACAGGAGGCGTTGAGCCTGCATCATGTAGTGCTTAGGAACCCACTGGCCTTCCAAAGCAGAGAGGACTTTGGAAACAGCTATTATTTATTAAATAATTGTTAGCTATTTTTAAGACTTGACTATTCCGAAACTGATCCACAGGTGAAAGTCCAGCTCCTACTAGAAGTACTCCAAGGTAAATCCCTACCTGAATAACCGGCACCTTATTTCAGCCAGACACCAACTGCTTTCCAGTAGGGAAATAAAAATTCTTTTTCAGCATATCCTTCTTTGGTTTTAATAGTTCTTTCTTTATAATTTTTTTTTTTTTAAGAAAAGGCAATTTTCTCAGTATGAAGCTTTTCTGTATTCTTTTTCCTTTGGGAGACAAAATAATTGGCAAGACTCGGCAGAATTAGTGATATTCTTGAACTTGTAATTGTCTAATGCCTTAGTGTTCTAGATGGAAAGTCAATACATTATGATGTCCCCCAAGCCAAATTAATATAATGTTAAGTGTGGTGGTTTGAAACTGTTTGAAATGCCTGTTTGAAGCACTGTATATCCACATCCAGTGATTCAGAAGCTCATAGCAGAGGGTAGTTGGATGCTCTGTCTCACTAGATAAATCTGTCTCTTCCTGGCTGTTTTCTGTTTTCACTCTGTCAGACCTTGTGGAAAAATTTTGCTGTGAGTGATTTTCCTTCAGTGGCCCAGAGCTTTTCCAAGAATTTTGAAGAAAAGAAAACACCATGCATTGAAGAACAGACCACATTTAATATACCTTTTAAAAACTGTATTTTGTAGTTTCTTTTGTAGTATCAACTTCTTTCAAAAATAGTGCTCAGTACAGAATGGGGCATTGGCCAGACAGTTCAGGCATTCTTTTATTACCATAACAATTCCCTGCATGTAATGTACTCTCCATGACAGTGTCCATCTTATCCACTCTACAACCACTTTACACAACGGAGTTTACACCCTGGAGGAAAACTTTGAATTGGACTGTAATGCACTAGAGATAAAACACTGTCACATCTTTTTAAAATTTAAAATTTAAGATAGGAACTGCAGCATAGCAGGGGATTTTCGAAAGTAATTAGCACTAATGGAGCTCACTTTCAAATCAAGAAATCTGTTTTCCTATGGCTCTGTGTCATTCTTGGTTTGGAAGACAAATTCATAGACTTTTATAAAATGCAGCAAATGGAGCCTATGTTGTGCTTTATATCATTTTCCTACTACCATCAGAAAGAACATTTTTCTTATAGGCTTGTGAACCATCTGTTAGATACAAAATGCACTGAGGATTAAAAAAACACAGCCTTTTCTTGGCCTCTGTGGTGCTTTCCTTGGAGGTACCAGACACTCTTTTGATTTAAGCAATATACAATAATATCTTGCAGTAATCAGAACGATTAATTTTCTCAGAAATCATGGCCACACACCCAAAGTTAAGATTTTTGACATTCCATAATAGGTGTTATGTATAGTGGGTGTCAAGAGTTGCCTAGATATGCTGATAATGAGCCATGCTTTTGAGGAGTCATAATCAATCATTCTTCATTTAGAAAGTCAGATCCATCAGCCTGTCATCAAAATGTCATAACCCATTGATCTCACATTGCAATCAAAGAACCTTGACTCTTATTAATGGCATTCAGTTACACCAGTAACATCAGCAATCATTTTATAATTTATGATAATTTTATCGTTTTAGTGGTATAATTTAAAACACTGAAGTTAGTGAAGTTAGTTAAATCCATTCATCCTTTTCTAAAACCCCATTAATTTTTACTATCAATTCTAACACAGCTGTTTTAAAACTTCAGACCATTTTAGATCCAATATGATCTGTGTATGGAAATAAGGAAAAACACCTGTGAGTCAGAAAGAGCTGAGCAGATTGGATTCCCTTCTGGGGGTCATTCTACCTCTGCTCTCATAGTTGGTGATGTCAACACAATCTTTTAAAGAAGTTACTTCCTGTTATCTCACTGCTGCCCATCTGTTATTCCTGTATCTCCCGATGACATGTCACCAGTGGTAGTGACAATTTCTTATCCACTGCTGTCAGGAAAAGAATAGCTTAGGAGCTTGGAAACAAATTTCGAACTAAAAGTTGCTTTGAAGTTTGATCTGCTATTCAGTGAAGCACAGTGTAGAAGAAATAGTAAACATGTCAAGATAAAGGGAGGAAAAAAAGGGAGTGAGAACAGTGGAGCAGGATAGAGATGAGCTGCATTTGCATACATTTCCAAAGTGCCTTTCAGGCACAGATATTTAAGAGATGCATAGCCCTGTTGCCATGTGGGATTTTAATCTGTGGTTTAGGAGTAGGGAGCATACATTGTCTTGTTGAAGTAACTGTTGAAGACAGAGACTAATTTTTTTATTAGTGGAACATTACCTGGGATAACAGGATTTTACAACAAAACTCTTCCAATATATAGGAGCAGTCAGGACCCCTCTTTTAATGTTAAAAAGATTTGTTCCCATTTTCACTTTAAACTTTGCAAATCTAAAATTACAATATGAATCTGAGGAGAAAAAATGGTAAAAGCAGAACATTATATAGCAACATCTGAATTTTTTCAAACACACTATTATTAATAAAATCAAACATCCCCATGGAAAGTTTCATGCTTGATAAGCACTTACTTGCTAGTAGGAAAGTATCCAAATGGAAATTTTTACCTGGTCTAATAACTGCAAATTAACTGGGATTGGGTTTGCCAAGTCCTAGGAGTCCACTCTTGCCAGACAGTTCCCTGCAAGAGTCTCCCTCACAGCAACAAGTTTGTGGAATCAAGCCCTTTGTTTGGATCAGTGCTCATCCCTTCAGGCAGAGCTAATTGGCTAATTCAATCACACTGGCTATTTAATTAATAAGGAAGCCCAAAATTCCACATGAGATGTAAGGATGAAGAGCCCAGGAATGACCCTTGATAATAATAAAAGATAATTACAACCAAGAATTGCATTATTCAGACTCTGTTATTGACGTGGTAAGCACTGCCATATGCCACGCAAGCTGTGCCCTGCACCCCACTGACGGTGGGAGCAGCAAAGCTCTGAGGTGTCACTGCTGGCTGCGATCAGTGCAAACGTGGCTTCAGGTGAAGAACTGAACTCTGGGAAACCAGAAAAACGAAACCTGCCCAGCAGTAATGACAGGAAAGCAGCCTGCCCACTTTGTTGCCTGTGTTCAGGTAGAACAGCAGTACTTATAAGAACTCAGGTTCATCTTTCTGTTTAGAAAGGCCAGGGATGTGAATTACCAGATCCAGCTTGAAGGTGTCAAGGTGCTGCATGGAGAAAAAAACCTCTGCCATATTATTGTGTTTATTAGGAAAATTAGGTGGTTTGTGAAAAAATGACAGGTTTTTTGCAGGGTCTACTGGGAAAGGGATGGGAAAATATAATGAAAAGCAGATTCCTAAAATATAAAATAGAAGTTTCTGCAAAATGAAAAATTTCCACATTAATTTTGTCCTTTTTTATTTACACAATACAGAGAAGTGTCTGCAGTGAAGCAGTGTGTAGGAGGTGCCCAAAAGACACTGGGCATGAAGAAGCATAAGACAGATCACCTGTGGCACCATGTTCCTTCCAAGTCTTTAATTTGAGTGCTAGTTCTGAAGGCAATCAGGTTCTTGGGAGCTAGAACTAGAAAATGGAGATAAGATATGGGCTTTATTTCTGGTTCTGCCTTTCACTCCTTGTGGGCCTGGGGGATGCAGCATTTTGCGGTGGGTCCAGTTCTTATTCCTGTGATTTATCTCTTCAGTCTGTACATTTTTAAGGTAGGGACCATGTCTTCATGTGGGTATAGCATAAAAAGTCCCCAATCTCTTTAGGGTTTCTCAGTCAAAATTAAAAGTTTTATAAAATCTTCAGCAATTTTTAAAGTGTTCCTGAGTTTTATTGTTCATTAAAAGTCTGAATCTGAGAAGCAAACGCATTTGATTTGTAATGAATGTAACCCTTCAGCAAGATCACAGCTGTAAAGTTACAGAATCAGTCATGTAAAGAATAGTCCCTGGAAGAAAACCTGCCTTCTTTTTTTTTTCTCTCTTTAACCTCAATAGAGCAGTTCTTTTGTTAATTACAGTTACTGCACACTGTGATATTGAAGTGCTCTGTTCTCAAACATATTCTTATTTATTTTAGTCCTTTTTTTCCCAGGTAATGAAATGTCAGAACCCTACTTTTTCTGGTTTTGTAGTATGTTGATCAAAGTGACCTTTGCTTTGCGGCAGACACAAATCAATATCGCGCTCTGCGGTATTTGACAGATAAAGGTGCAACATATAATAAATGGCAATCACTGACGAGGAGAGCAAGAAAATACCTGCCAGCCTCAGTTCATACCGGCAATTTTCAGACAATGCCACATGTTATGTTCAAAGTAAAATTCGTTCGTCCATCTAATAACAGAGATGGGGGATATTAAAGGACTCAGTTTTGTTAAAGAAATGTTTCAACTCACAGTAATAATTCAGAGTCCAGTCCAGGTCTACAGTGGTTGGTTGCAAGTAAAGTTATTACATTTTGAAGACAGGTTAGAAGAGCAATTTTCCTTGCCATAAAGGAAAGGACACACACACACACACACACACACACACACACACACACACACATACACACACACACAGAGCTTCAACCCAAGAACTGAAATAGTAATGATATACACCCATACAAACAATGTCTCTTATTCTTTCACATACACACACACACATAAGAATTGTCTTAATAGCCTAAATCTGCTCTCCAGTGCAATGTTTCTCAGAGAGGGCTTGATCTTCTCATATTCTTCCTAACCTGATGATGAGTTATATACAAATGGAAACAATTTCTATTTAAATGCTTAATTGCAAGTAGTGTCAGCAAAGTATCTGCCAGAGATTTGAAGTCAGTGGCTTCAGCCCACTGTAAATAAAGTTTGTGTGTGTTAGGGTAAATTTCTCTTTCACTATGGCTTGTTTTGCTCTCAGTAACACAAATAATGCAGCGGTCTAGGTCAAATAGAAAGCAAAGCTGCATTTTACCCACTGTGATGAGTCGTGCAGCAGACACACAGGCACGGAAGGCCTGAGCAGCCCCAAGGCAAAGTACGAGGGAGGCTGAACTGTGTGAACCAAAGCATTTCCCACCATGGGACAGCAGATATGGGACTGAGGCTGGTAGTCTGTAGCCTCTGTAAGAGGAGCAGCAGAGACCAAGGCACTCTGTCCATGGGCTGGAACTCTGTGTGTTTCAAATGAAGGGTCTCGTCCTATCAGGTGACCTCTAGTTACATTTCATTTTTCCTATGACATAAGTGTCTGTCCCACAGAACTGCTGGCAGGATCTTTTTGGTGAAGATGCTGTGCTTTGTTTGGGTACCTGGAAAGTATCTGTATTTTCTCCTTCTCATAGGAAACTATTTTTATATTATTACTGAAATGTCCTTTTCTGTTGTTCATAATATATGTAAGCTTAAGACTTGCATTTGAATGCTTATTTCCCAAAGTGTTTTTTATGAAGTTGTTGATACACTTAAGGCAAAAAAAAGCCAATTCACAACATACTTGTGGCTGTTGAGAGCCATTTGATGTGCTTCAATGAAGACACATCTAATTCACGAAGCCCAAATGTTGATGATGCCCATGCAAGTGCAGTGTGCATCACACCTCACATGTGCAAAGCCTCGGATGGAGACGCTGTGTTAACTTTTGATTAATATTGTCAGGATGGGACCATTTATTAGTACAGTTCAGGACTACTGGTCAAATTCAGTGTTGAAGCTTATGGCTGAGCCTGAAATGTGAAGCCCCCTGATGCTCCAAAAGCAGGAGGGGCTGCAAACACAGTGCCACTTCAGCGAGGGACCCCAGCACATCATCCTGTATTGGCATGCAACATGGAAGGGCCCATTCTAGGGAATAAGCAAAGCAGCCCAAAAAATGGTAGGAATCTTTTGGATCTGCTCCAGATTCTTTTTAATTTAATGAACTTTACATCACTTATCCTGCCCTTGTTCAATAGAAATACTGTATTATATTATTTATACTCAGTCTTTTCTTCTATAATAATACTATACAAATGATAATTTATCTCTCTCTGGTTACTACTGTGCCATTTTTATACTATTTTCTCACCCTTTCTTTATGAAAATTGAGTTTATCTTTGCTCTTTTTTTGGACAAAATATTGAACTGGGAACAGATGTTTTTTGTCATTTGTCTGCAATAATGACAGACATTTTTCCTAAGTTGCTGAATGCATGATTAACCTTACACTGATCCTACTTCTGTGTATCATTTTTCCTATATCCTTCTGTGCTAAACTGTACCCATCATAACCTGTGAAGCATCATGTGCTCTAGTTCATGTTAACTCATTCTGAGTTTCTGACATTCTCAAGCTTGTGCAAAGCAGTTATTTCTATTCTCATTACACATTTTTCTACATAACATATTTACTGAAATCAGTCACTTAGTAGTGGTCTGTAAGGCACTATTAATAGCTGACCTCTCCGGCCTGGGAAATGTAGTTATACAGTGCAAAGAAAAACTTTTTTCTCATAGATCATCCTTGTTATTTCAAATGATGGTTCCATACTAAGTTATCACAGTCTGGCATGTTGTCAGGTAATTGACAGCTATGGAAACACCACATTCATCCCCTCCAAAGTTGCATGCAGTTGTTCTTGTGCTGTAAAGTGTGGGTTTAGGTAAGGAGAGAGTCTCTAAACATCATAACCTTGCTGAGGGGACTGTTACCCCAACTGGCAAATGCTCAACTGCGAGCAACAGATTTATTACCTGACATAATTAATGGCCTAGATAGTGACATTTCCCATATTATAGACAATCATGAATTATGAGCCCAGCTGCTAGCCTTCTCATTCACTGAAATCGGTTGATAAATATGTTTATTCGAGGTCAGCTTGGCCTCATCCATTAGAAATATTGTTTTTCTAAACATTACATTGATTTAATTTAACTCTAATCAATTTAAAATGGTTCTGACAATTAACAAAAGCTTCAAATATGACCTTAAAGTAATAGGATTCATTAGCTATGTTTAGGATTAAACTTATCCTAATAGGGCTATTTTTCTTCTGAGGGCATGTAGTAGGCCGACTGGTGGTCAGTCAAAATGAAATCAATTATTATAAATTATACAGTTTGGGTTGATTATGTCGTGCCTGCTAATTTGTATAAATAAGGACCTCAAACAATAGAAGCCATTTATTAATAACTATCTGTATCCCAACCTGTACCACACTTTATGCTACAGCTGCAGGATCATCTGTTACCCATGAAGTATTACATTCTCTACTGCTAGGCATATATGCTAATTAAACCCATAATTAATTGTAACAGTTATAGTTAAAGTCAAAATGCTGACAGCCTTTTTGGCCTATTATTCATGGTAATCAACTGATTCAAAAGGCAACATAATCAACAATTCCTGCACTAGCCAGGGGATCATAATACAATGGCAGCACCAGTGACAGCTGGCACCCACAGGTCTTTGGGTACAATAGGAAATATAAACCTCTAGAACTCAAACGCCTCAGTATGAACAGTGTCTATTGTTTTTCTGAGGGAGAATAGAAGTGTAAGTCGTATTTAAGAACTGAACCCCCAATGCAATGGTTAACAAAAGTGCGTAAGAGCTCCAGAGGGCCCTTCCGGCCTTCCCGGGGTGCTGGAAGGACTCGGGGCTTGCCACCATCCCTCAGTGTCCTCTGGCTTCACCTCTCACCAACCCCATCTCCACCCACAGCCCGGCTTAAATTAGGGGTGAGAAGTCTGGGAAATGCTTTTGACTATGAAGAAGAGATTTCATTTCTCTGTTCCCACTGAATGTGTGTCTGCTGGAAGGCGGGCAGTGCCCTAAAGGTGTGTGCTGCCCCTGGGTGCCTTACCTGATGGAAAGAACGTTCTACCAGCCTGCTCAGGGGACATCGCATTTCCCACGTACATCTGTGTGTGTAGGTCAGCCTCTGAACCTCTGGTTTTATTCCCAGACACAGGGGTGGACTCCATACCCACCGCAGCCCTGAGAGGACAGGGTGAAGAGGGGAAGGAGCAGGGGACAATCTGACCGCTGTCAGCAGAGATCCACAAATACTCTTCTAAGGCTTGCACTGGAGCGAGGGTCCTGTGTGGGCACTAATTAGGGTGTCTCCAGAGTGGCCTGAGCTCTTCAGCAGGACACCAGCAGTGGAGAGGGAGTACAGGCCAAGTTAGTGGCTGCTTTCAGCAATCACGCTTTGCAGCCCAGAGGAGGTGCAGTGCCAGGTGAGCCATCTGAACCTGTTTCACCCACAAGGTCCATGTCTCTGTGTAGCTTTTGCCTCACTTTCCTCCTCAATTTAAAGACAATCTAATTATCCATCCCTGCATGGGGCCTCAGATGACAATCTCCTTCTGAGTCATTCTGGTCTGGCATGTTCATGGCCCATAGTACTGCTGGGCCAGCAAGTTTATACATACACATCTTGAGATGTGCTGCTGCTTAAACGAGGTTAGCCAGAGTCTCATTACTAAGATTTACACTGTCAGTTACAGAGGTGCCCATCCAATCCTATAACACAAAAATTTATGGGCATCACAGAGAATTTTTTATTGTTAGAGCTCATATACAACGTGTGCCTTTAGTGACACATTTTTAAATAAAATATATTGTACGAGTGATTTCTAATGCTTAAAATAAAATAAAATAATAATCAACTTTTAGCTACAGTTTCCCCCTGGTTATTGAGCTGAACTTAATGACTGGCTGAAAAGTATTTGTCAACACAACAGCTGGAGAGCAACACTTTCTTGTGGCTTTATGTCACAGCATATGCCAGCCACTCAGAACATGTGATAATTCAACTGGAGCTGGTACTACAATAGCAGATGGGTTGAAGCATTGTTATTCTCACTCTAGCTCCCAGCCCTTGAGGGATCACTAAATAAAATCAAAGCAGATGGACCATTACAAGCTCATTTGTGTTCACTACAAGCACCTCAACCTCCAGTTGTGATATACTGCACCTTTGTATAAAATGACACGTATGGTAACATGGCCTAATGAAAATAGCATCAGACTTGGCAAGTGAGGAATGAGACTGGGAAATATGCACAGATCTATTTATCACTGGGTTCTTACCTTGCAGAAAGGGTTCATTCCCGCCCCTCCCCCCACAATGTTTTTCGTCCTATTTTTCTCCATGTTTATAATTTAATTTCCTCACACTTGTCACAAGAACTAAGAGGTGGCTGTTGGTTCTGGCTGTAGGAGCCTAGCAGGGTTCCCAGGCTCTGCCAAGACAGGGTGATTGCTACCACCCAGGAGTGCAAAGCTCATTCCTACACACTGCTGATAAATTTGCTAATCCAGGTGGCCCACGGGGGTCAAGGCTTTGAGCACCCGTGACAACAATATATGCAGGGACCAGAATGCCCATGCACATTTCTCAGCCTGCTCTTGCCATGAGGTCTTCCACAACTTGGGGCATAGAATCAACTGCTCCACTAAATTCCAAAATTTTTGTCTGTGAGGTCCAAGGCAGCATCTCTAAGCAAACTGTGGGTGTCCCAGGGCACGGGAGGAAATTGTTCTAAAGGGTGAAAGATTTTAAAACTGTCAGTTCCAGAGGAGGATCATTTGGGGTCTACTGGCAGAGTCAGAGTTTGAACTGAAAGATTCTTCATGCTATCCTCAGCAGCCCAACATAAAGTCAAAGGCAGACCCAACGCCTGCTTAGAAAATGTCTTCTGAGCACCTTGTACAGCTATGCCCCAACAATGTCACCCAAAGGTTTAGTCCTGCAGTTCCCATGCTGGCCTTGCTGCTCCAGGGAGCTCTGGCAAGGTGAAATATGGCAGGAATATGGCAGTGCGTCCCTTTATGACGACAGTGCCTTGTCCTCAGCCACGTGGGCACACACACACATACACATACACACACGTGTGTGCAGTTAATGACAGTTACCAGACTAAATTTCCCTCAAATATGTTAGCTTTTTACATCTGCCTGTATATTTTTTTTCTGCCTGGTTTTGCACAGCTTCTGTGCACTACTGCAGAAACAGCTGCATTCAGTGCTAAACAACATATACTGTGAACACATGCAAGGCTTTGAGTTCTGTTTTTTCCTGCATAAACAGGAAAAGTGGAAGTAGACAGTGTTGGGGAAGAGTTAGATGCTTTTGGCTTTGTCTGCATGAAAGACCTGTATGAGACTATGTACCTTTAGCAAAAGCCCCATAGGTCACCTCACTGCCACAGGTCCCCTCATCCAGCTGCTACTGGGCTTTAAAGAGCCAGATGGGTGCAGCAGTGGAAAGCCAAAGAAATCACTTCACTGGGGTTGGATAAATACAGTTGAACTTCAGTGACTGCAATAGGCAAGCTGAAAAACTTGCTCAGCTTCTCGTGTGAAACAGCCTCCTCCTGATCGTCTGAATTGCATGATGATGAATGGATCAGCTAATATTCCTCACCTTACCCAGAAACTGCAGGGGAGCTGGACAGTGTCAAGGACAGAGCTTCCAGGGAGCTACTGTGTGCAGCTCCTGGCCACATCCCGGCTGGTTTGCTCTTCCCGAGCACTTTCTGCTCAGCGCAGTGACTCATCCTCAACTGTGAATTGGTGAAACTGTCAGAAGCATGTGCAGGTCAGGTCAGACATCAGCACTGCCTCTTATCTGCTGGCCAGCTTTCCTATCAGCCAAACTAATTTGCTAAGATAATTCTGTTTCCTGCCATCTATTACAATAAATCAACCACTGTAGCTTCATTGAATTCTCTGCCAACTGCTGCCCTTGAAATTCTCAAACTGTATGGGGGGCAGGGAGGGAAACCTGTACTCTTCTAAATATAAGAAAGTTTTAGATAAACAACTTGATATTCTGGGCAGTGCTGTATCTCCTCAGCCCCACATTAATGGTGTGCCAGAGTCAGCTCGGACTGAGGCAAAACCAAATGCATCAATCATTCCTTTAAAAACAAGTTTTTTGAGTAATGTGATCTGGGGTGGTAAAGCACATATGGGTAAACACAAATATGGCGAGGTGACACAGAGAGAGAACACGAACACACTTTCAGGAAAGAGCCACAGTAAAATGAACAAGGGATCCACTGTTGTGGCTATTGAAGAAAGAAATAAAGGTGTTCCAATGAAATGATAACTCTCCGAAAATGTTGAATAGAAAAGAAATATTGAGGATAAATGGGAATTGGAGAAACATGAAGCATCCCTGAGCATACCTACCATAGGAGGAAGAATTCAGGGGCAAAACTGTATTAAGGTCATTCTGCTTTTCCTTATGGCAATATCAAATAATGAGCGTAGCAGTGATATTACAATTCACAACCATATTTAAAATGAGAAGATACACTAGGTTATAACCTGCTTCTGTAGTTTGGTTCACATCAGATATTTAATAGTGCTGATTTTTTTTTTTTAAAGATACCTTTATCCCTCATGAAATTTCAGCAGTTTCTTTTGAATTACCCAGAACATCAACACTGGTTTTGTGACAGCTCTGCAGGTATAAAACTCAGCCATGCTGTACCAGTTAGGTGACTGAAGGGAGCCAACTCCTCAGCAACATGGTTGAGTTCATTCAATCATCTGGCAGAAGGATGTTTAAACATAATTGTATATCCCCTCCATCTTTAAATATTCAGAGGAAAAGTCACAGAAGAGCCAAAAATGTAACAATAATAATGAGGCAGAAGAACAGTATTATAGTGTGAATTCATCTATCCCTTGGTTTCATTTACATGTTTAACAGCTGCTTGTTTCTCAATCATACAAAGATCATTACCTGACTTGTAAGAAGAGAGGGGAAGTCTGTTCACCTTTGGGCAACTAGCTCTGCATTTATTAATAGTTGTTGCTCATCTCATGATGCATTTAATTGCTGCATTATAATTTATTTATTCATTGATTTGTTGTAATAGATGAGTAGAAACAAAATTACCTTTGCAAATTACTTTGATAGGTGGGAAATTTGCATGGTTAAAAATACCCCAACATGCAGTGTGGAATGTGAGATGTTGCCTAGTGAATAACATCTTCACACGTGAGCACTAACAGAGACAAACCGGTCTCGTTACAAAGTGAAGGTAAATCCAGCCAATTTATGTACTATTTAAAAATAAATTGCTGTGTAACATACATACACTTATCCTTACATTCCCAGATGTCTCTTTGCTCCGCCAAACTGAGAATCAGATGAAAAACGAAGGACAAAAAGGATGTAAAGTGAAGACGCCTCAAAAACGAGAAAGCGGAGGAGGGTAGGAAGTTTGCAGGGCACGTGGTGAAGCCTGGCCGTGGCTGCGGGTGGGCAGCTGCCCCCGCAGGCCCCGGCGGTCCCCGCGCAGGGCTCAGCCCCGCGGCCCCCGCCCAGCCCAGCCTCCGCCCGGCGGTAGCTCAGCCGCTGCTGCGGCACCAAAGGGGGCGGGGGAACATCTCACACAGCATTTCTCCCTTTTTTTCCCCTTCAATTAATTAGAAATAATGATTTGATAAAGCCGATTAATTAATAACGATATCGGCTATCAAATGTCTGTATGCACAGATTGACCAGCTGCAAAACCTGTCAGTTAGGGCAGCAAAACGCAGGTTGGTTTTGGATGGTGGTGGTGGTTTTATTTTTGTACTTAAAACCTGGAGCCTGCACCAGCTCCCAGGGGCGGTGGGACTCGTCCAGCGCCCATATCGTGAGCTGGCCGGGAGCAGGCTGCTGTTGAAGAGCCTAGAGGGAAGAAGCAAGGGGCTGAGGGAGGCTGAGGTGCAGCCACAGCACCGGGATCGGCTCCCGCAGCTCGATGTCTCCTCATGGAGCGCCTGAAGGGTGTGACTCACTCTGGGCTCTTTTCAGTGATACTTTGTTTGCACGAAAGTTTTTCGTATGAAAAATTACTACTGAATTCATGTTGTTTACAGCTTTCATCAGCTTCCACTAAGTGCTGCAAATGCCCCAAGATTTCCTTGGCGTTTTGCATCTCCCAAGTAGCATCTGCTTTAGTCCCTCAAACAGAGGTACCATTTGGACGCAGCTTTCCGTGACGGGCCCAGAGGCGGTGCAGTGACACCTGGCCAGCTTGCCTGGCCTCGGGCGGCTGCGGCTCCATGAACTGTCCGTGCGGGAATTACACCCTTGCCCGCGCCCTGCTGAGCTCCCCGCCTTACGCTTGGTGTAAGCTTGAAGTGAATAAACCTGTGACAGCTGTCCATGCAGCTGATTCCGATAGGCCACAGGTGGTTCCAGGAGCAGCGCTGCACAGCCGGGCTGACAGCAGAGGGGACACGGGAGTGCGAATCCCGATTCCAGCGGCGGCGCGATGGGAACGCGCGGGTTCCGCAGCTGGTGCGGGCACTGCCCCCGTGTGGCGGCAGCGGGGAAGCGCAGCCGGCCCGCGCTGCCCCGCCGGGAAACCGGGACGCGACCCCCGGGAATGGGAGCGACAGCCGGGCTCGGCTCCGGCTTTTGCAGAGCCGAAGAACAATCCTGTTGCAGTAAAAAACTCGGATTGAAAAACAAAGCGATCCTTTACGCTGCAGAAGGGGGTTCCTAAAAACACCTGCTGCGTCTATTTTTGCAAGTGTTTAAGTATTCTCAGTAAGATAAACATTTCAAAAGTACTTAAATTGACAGCATTCATTTTACAGGCCCAGGTAGGACCTTATTCGCTATTCTTTTCACTATTTTTATTTATTTGTTTGGGGTTTTGTTTATTATTACTAAAATACTCAGAAAAATTAAAGAAAAAAAAAAGGAAACCAAGAAATACTGGAGACGACTCTTTTTCTAGACAGAAAACACGTATAAAGTGGGAACTGTAGATTCAGCAGAGAAGCTACAGCACTATCCCCAGAGGAGCTGCTCACCAGGGTTAGTAAGGTGGTGTACCAAGCATTTAAATATAAAACCCCCAGGCAAACTCCAGGTAGCTGTAGCCCCTTTCCAGTGGTTTTCCCTTACAGCACCAGGTACTAACTGGTAAGACACAAGCAGTATTCTCAAACTTAATTTGATACAGTACAAGAATTCCTAAGTTTCCTAGAAATGTTGAAGGAAGGACTAACAGAAATGTATAAACATAAATCCTTCTGTAAGAACACAAAACAAGCTCGTTCACCTTATATTCATTCTTTTTCATGAAACTCCCAAATCTCCAAGCCCCAAAGAAATGAATAGAGCCATAAGAATAATATTTTTAATTAATATTAATACAGAAAGAGCACATGGTACATTCCTTTCCAGCAGCAGATCATTCAGTTCTACCATTGGCAAAAAAAATAAATTAAGGCTAGTTGAGGGCAACCTGATCCAATGGTTTGTTTCCCTAATGCCTTCTTGGAGACAGCCTTGTAAGTTTGACTATTTGTGCACAAAACATGGGATGCTTATTTAGCAAAACATCAAGAACAGATAAAAACATGCTTTGTTACAGTGGTAAAAACACACAGAGCTTTCAAGCTGCTTTTTACACCAGCTCAGTTTGGAAACCACACCGCTGCGGTGTGCCTTGGTGTCGTGTGGAACAGCCCATTGTCAGGGATCCTGGGGACCACGCTCAGCTGCTCAGTGGAGTATAAAGTGCACGAGAAAAAGAAGTGCATTGAAATGAACCATTTCTGATCAAGAGCAACTACACATAGTACTTGCCTAAAATGGGAACCTCCCACGCTGTTTGTACAACACAGTACTACAATTTTCAAGAGCACAGAATCAGTGTCACAGATATTAGAAAGACCTTTACTGAACGCAGGTATTTTTGTATTTTTTTTTCTCCAGTTATCTCCCCTGCCCAAAGACAAGCTTGATGTTAACTACAGTGGGTTTGGAGTTTGTTTGGTTGGTTTTTTGGATGGTTTTTGTTTGTTTGAGTAATGTGTAAGGCATCACCTTTAACTAACACTTTTTCTCTTTACTCTCTATGTTCAAAACAAGCAAGAATTTAGTAGCACAGTGATTTGAATCAATTTTGAACCCCTAGTTCTAAAAATGTCTAGCATAGCAGGTAAGTATGGGGTGAAGGTCTTGTCCACAGTTACAAAAGTTAATGTCCTATGAAACTTCACATTTTTTCAGTTGTCAGGAACCTGTGTATTCTCCTACTCCCAGGTTAAGGCCATTGTTAGCAAGACTTATGAGTCAAACCATGAAGCAATGATCTAACTGCTATTAATTTTTGGGACATTCACCACATTAAAAAGAGAGAAGAAAGAACTCATTGGGAGGTTTCCAAATGCATTGAACAACATAAATGTTGGGTGCTTGGTCACTGGAATCTTTGGGCATTACAGTTAACAGCAGCAGACACTTAAAATGCAGGCTTCAAAGAGAGCTTATTCAAATCCCATACAAATATATGCTGAAGGCTAAAAAAAAAAACAACCCACCAAAAAAACCTTTCTTACCACTACATGTAAGTTATATTACAAGTTTCCTTTCACAGTGAAATCACTTTTGTGTTGTATACTCATTTCTGAGAAAGGAAATAAAATTGGGGTTAGTTTCTATAACATTTCATTTACATTGCCAGAACACCTCCAATCCAGTACAGTACAGCACACAGCAACACTTCTTAGATTAAAAGACTCAGTTGCCAAAAAGAATTTTTTTAATCCTATAGAAGGTATCTCTGCCCTCTTAACTGATAGAAAATGAACCAACCCTGTAATCATACACTGTTTGCAAAACTATTTACTGTTTTGCAATATTCTGTAGTACAAAATGCAGGATGTAAAGCACTGCCTGCCTTTCCAAACACAGTATTTGTCACCAAGAAGCATGCACAGTAATGAACATTCCCTACCTGTCCCAGAAGAAGAGTTCACACAACTTCTTTCCCTTTCCAGTAAAAGGCCAGAAACTTGGAGGCAGAAAGCCAGGCAGTTCATTTACACTCATCTATGTTAATTCCCTTCTAATAGAGAATGTATCCTGAAAAACTGGATACTTTGCAGTTGCAAAAAAGAGTGGATATTTTGCTACAAGGTTATTCGTCTAGAACCCTTTAATAGGGCAGCCATTCCAATTCTGTCCTCTGGCCACAGCTCGCCCCAGGCTGTTCTCCCAGTTCAGGGAGGAAGAGGTAACTAAATGTAATGGGGCTGGCTTGTGGGAAAGCTGACACCAGTGGATGACATAGGAACTTAGTGCATGGGGAAAAGTCAAAAATAAATCTAGGGCTAGTAAGAGTCCAGACATTCAGACTGGTTTCATTGGTACACAGGTTTGTGCTTGGGCCTTTGTTTGCTCCTTGTTCAAAGAGGACACCGCTTGCAGCTCCTTTCAGGTTGAGACACGGTGAGGTTGGGGCAGGGAAGAGATCAAACAGGGGCTCAAACCCTTCAGAGGGGGAGTTGAGTCTGTTGTGCTATTATTTGTCTCTTTTTGGCAAGGCCCCTCAGCCTTTGCTTTGCAAACAGGGCTCTAAAAACATCACAAGGTACCTGGAGGCTGCAGCCAACCCTCCTCTTCAGCACACAGCCAAGGGTGGGCTACCACAGCTTCTGCTCAGACCACCTCCGTGCTCTCTAGTCCACCCCACCCAACACAGGCTGCCAAGCCAAGGCCTACTCTTTTTACCTCCGGCATCTTTGTCAACACAGCTGAGCTGCTGTGCCAGAGCAGGAGGGGATGTTGCTGAGGAAGTGCCCATGGACAGTAACCAGTCCAGTGACAGATGGTTATAGAATCCATCACCTAAATATTTCACTTAATTTTTTTCAGGAGAGAAAGAGGCCAAGAGTTTATGGTAGTACTGAAAGAAAAAAGCTTTGCCAAGGAACACAGACTAGATAAATTAGGCAAGGGAACATGAAAGCCAGAAGGCCTTTGAGGCAAAAGCAACAGTGACACTTCTAATAATTTTGTCGCTCTTGAAAGATTAGAGCACACTTCATGCAAAGGCTAGTAGAACAGATCAACCCTTTCAGCAGTCCCTGTTTTACACAGATTAGTCCTTCAAGCAGTTTTCAAATCTCTCTCTAGTATTGTTCTACAGTAGAGAATGTCCCAAAGAAAGATTCTAGGTTTTCCAAGAAAAACAAAGTAACCACATTTTCTAGAATAAGGGATCAGTCTCTATTGCCTTTAGAACAGTGGCTTTCCCCCTGTTATAGTTTGTTATCTCTCCCCTTCTATAGACTTGATCCCCAAAAGGAAGTTTCCATATAAACATCTTAAGAGTTGGAAATGTACAGTTCATATATATGCAATTTGTACAACCAGATGTTACTGTTTATATATAGTTGCATGTTTGCTAGTCAGTGTAGACAGAAGTAGCTAAAAGGCAACTAAAACAACAGTGTTTCACTGCAAACAGGAACCAACAGACTTTGAAATATAATATATTACATTAACACAGGTTTTGCAGCTTTTCAAGTTAGTTTTCATCAGGTACTTGGTATACAGTAAAACTCTGATCTACCTTTATTTATAGTTTAATCTTTCCAGGCAAAGATTTTTAGTATTCTCTTTGTAATATTAGTAATCCTGAAATGAAGAGGCAGATGTATAACATATTCCCAGGCAGTAGCTTAATGTACTGTAGAAAAGTCAGTTCTGTTTACCAAGGACTAGAATTCACTTCAGTAACATTCCCTGAGGCAATCCACGATTTTATTGTTTTGTCCTGGAATCATTTGTGTACAGTTGCTGTTCTGTTCCAGACTGCTTTGTTTCTTTAAAAATAGACACTTAGAAAAAGACATCTGTTAACTTTCGGTGCTAATTTTATATTTCAGCAATTATGCTTCCCCCTAATACCCTCTTCTTCTCCTCTCTTTCCCCTCCAAAAATTGCAAGTTAACGACACAGCAACTCTGTGTGCTTGATTTTCACAAGACAGGAATTCAGATCTTTAAATGAACATTAATTTTGGAACTGAAAAGGATGTAGTAGATAACAGAACATAATTAATATGCAATGAACAGTCTAAAATTCATCTTGCTAAAACTGAAGTTATTCTCTCTTCGAGAGAGAATCTATGGTGCTAAAAAGATCAAGGGTGGGGAGACAGGGTGAGGGTAGAGAAACACATAATGATCATCCCTGTCCACAGAAATGCACTGAGCTAGAACACTGTGTATCCTTACATTCCCAAAAGACTAAGGAGATTGCTTCTGGCAATTTCACCTTTAACATCTCAAAAAAAGCCTGCGTATAATCAATGCACTTAAAGCTTTAAGTTTTAGTAACTTAACTTTGTTTATAAAACAAACACACACAAGCACACTTCCTAGAGTGCAAAATGCTTAAATACTTCAGTTACAGAACTCCATATGCAGTTTTTGGAACAGAAACTCCTTTTGCTGTCACAGTCAACTTCTCCCATTGCCAGCAACGGTTGCATTGAAACGCCCCAAAACTGCAGCAAACCCCAGAGTGGATAACTCTGTACTGTGCCTCCAGTTTTCAGAGATCCTGGTTCATTTGTATAAGCTCATCGTTGGACTTTGATACATGCACATATAAGCATCACAAAGCAGTCTTCGTGCACAGCCTTGGATTTTTCTGGAATCCAGTGAGTGCAATTCTTCTAGAGACATCTTCAGGTATTCAGCAACTTCTGGACATGGGGTAACTTGTGGAATGTTAAAGCCATTCTGACCTCCTTTTAAACCGTAAGGAAAGAAGGAGAAACAGATTAGGAGAGAATCTACATATATTTGCTCTTTATAGTGTACTTTTAACTATGACAGCATCACCAGTTCTTGAAAATGCCTTCTAAATAAACCTAACTATGCCACTGTGGACTACTGCAGGGTAAACCTCTATGAAAAGGATATTGTTCAAGAGATCACAATTAATGTCAGAAGATCTTATAGTGTTAACCAACAAACCACACCCACACAAAACCAAGGGGAACTTTAGGTTTTCATTAACACGAAAAATTCTGTATGGCTTCAGCAGAGTGACCTGAATACATGAACCACCCCACATGCTACTGAATTTGTTAATAACTTGACAACTGGTAACAGCAGACGAATTTACAAACAGTGTCTGTACCTGACTTGCAAGACTAAAGCAGAGTTTGCTCCTGGCCATTTTCCACCTAAAAATCAGCAAATTCAAACAACACAAGCATGATATCCATGACGCTGTTCCCAGCAGACATTTTTAGCTTATGAAGAAGAGCTGAAGAAAAATATTTATGATACCAAAAAACCCCCTAAAATCAGCAGGAGGTATTTCCAGCATCTCATGTGATCTAAATTTCTGAAATAAAGTGGTTCTTTACAAACTTAGTCATACATATTTCAAGCACTCTGAAACAAAGCTTGATTGTCTTCTGGTTGTTATAAGAAAGTGACTCTAATTCTGTAGCAGTTTCATTTTCAACAGGATGCAAGATTCTTCTCTCCCTGCCAAATCACACTGTAACAGAGAGGTTCAAGAATTTGAAAAATTGTTACTGTGAGTCTGCCACTTCATCTGTTACTGTTTTTCTCAGGCACCGGGACTGAACAGAGTCCTTATTTAAACAGGATCTGTTTAAATAGCAGTATCTAAGAAAACATTTGTTTTACTGACATTTGTATTATTATAGGGTAACAATTTTCCACTGTCCAAAGGAATGGCACAGATGTTGTAATGCGTGACTACTTTCTTTATTCTAAAGACATCTACTGTAAGTAATTTAATAAAAAGCAATAAAAATATTTGCATGCTAAGTGATAATCATGTACATCCACTTAAGTATAGTCTGAAAGTGCATTCCTGCATTTGATTATTTAAAATCAATTCTCTCTGCCAACTTTGGAAATCACAGAAAAATGTATAAGGAATCCTGCTAGAAAACTTCCCCAGTTACTTCTGTACCATCTACTTATTAAGGTATCCAGTTTAGGTGAAATTCTGGTTATGCAAATCAGTAGCTGCCAGGAAATCACGTGCTGAGGTAAGGCTGGGTCAAGAGTAGTGCCCCAGCACTGAGTACAACAACTTAAACCATATTCATATCCCCAAAACTTTTAGAAATAGTCATTGAAATCTAAAATGCATGTGACAAAACCCAAGAGCCAATGACCAGACTAAATGAAAGCTGTACCATCCCGGTCTGCCATGCTGTCGAAGAAGAGCCAGGCGGAGTCATCCCTCCCGTACTTCACAAAGGCTACATAGTGGCTGGTTTCTATGCACAGAACTGCAAACAGCTCCATCTTCTGGGAGGGGATGCAGCCATGCCGCCAGTCCCAGTCTGGCAGATCCTTAGGAAGTGACAATGGATTGAATTTATGACTCTGTCTCTTGGGATGAAGATGAACCTACAATTGAAGTGATATTTCAGAAAAGAAAAAACACCCCTTAAGATTATTTGTTTCAGTGGCAGACCAAGCTAAAAAGAACATTAGTGCTGAACAGGAGATTAATGGCATTAGAAAAGGAACTGCAGTAACAGCAGCTGACTAAAGGTTTCTTCTATTTTTCCCCACCAGTGTAGTTCAACATTGCCCTGAAAATTCAGATCTAAGGTTAGAAGGGAGGTCAGGTTTAATACAACAATTTTCTCCTATGCTCAGACTTGAAAACAAGCCATGACTGACATTTTCATGCAATACCAAACAGCCCACAGAACTAAGCACTTCTGTCATGAATTTATGAAATCTAACAAGGTAGCATGTGCTTAAAATTAGGATTGAAAGTACATCATTACTACTTCTGCACTGTGTCCAGTCCTGGATTTGGCAGTTGCCATGTTGACAAACACATTACAGAAGCCCCTGATTTGTCCCTGAAGGAGACACACTACTTGGTAGGAGGCAGCTGCACTGGTGCTGGTGAGGAAGTCTCACCGTGCTCTTCTGCCTTTCTTTCAATTATTACAGCACAAGCCATTTGGGTTAAATCCACGAGAATAACAAAGACAAGCACTTACTTGCGTATTGCAGGTTTTGCAGAACTGCTTGATTTTCCCAGCAGAAATGTCAGTGTCTTCATAACATTCTCTGCACTCGTACATGGCGAGCCCTCCGCAGATACGGCACTGCCTGGGAGCTGTGTTTTCAAAGAGATGTTAGTCTCCAGCCTGGGGAGGCTTTATTTTTTCAAGACAAGGAACATGAAAATGAAGGAGAACTATTACTTTAAATGGAGAAAGACACTACACTAAAAAAGGTAAAATGCCAATCAAATCAGAAATGTACCACTGTATTTAACTTCTTTCCTTTGATGCAAGGTGGAGTAGAGAAAAACGTTTACACTGGTAAATTGCAAAACAAGATGATAAAAATCAAGTGCGTGAACAAGCAAAACCAAACTTTTAAAACAAGTTAGCTCTCTCTCATCATATTAGTACAGCTAGCTTAGCCCCTATGGCTGTCAACACCAGAAAAAAAAAAAAAGAAAAAAAAAAAGAATAAACTGCTGGCAGAGACAATGAAATAAAAGGCCACAACAACTTCAGAGATTGTTATTCTAATGAATTTTAGCAGTTTTAGTAATTCTTATCTCAAATTTAAAAACAGGTGTCCTTCCTTAGATAATGCAATGCAATGAAAAATTCAGTGGATGACCAATGTCAGAAATTTAGGTCACAAAAAAAGTGATATTTATGGCTGAAAAATGCGTGATCACAATATGCCACAGGTACACATACTAATCTCAAGTTCTCTTCTAGTTTGATGAATTAATGAACGGCCATATTAATGAACTGCTTTGCTCCTAATAACTCAATTTTACAAACACCATCCTGAAATAAGGTAAGTTGTACAGACACTCCAGAGTTAAATAAACATATTTGAGTATGGATTGGGTTAAATTCTATACATTCTTCTGAATTATAGCTTCTAATTGACGTGAGAGAGAAAAAGCCATCTAGCCACTTAACTTTCATTTCTTCTCAGCCTGAGCTTCTGACACTATCTCGGTAAATATTTAATGGAAAAAAAAAACCAAACCCAGCAGAACTACCAGGAGTATTGGCTTTCACTGTGTTAGTCACTCTCAACAACTCTCTTCCCTTACACAATGCAACGTTATATACTTACTGTCTTCAAGTAAGTCTGTTATATTTAATTCCAATGATGGAAAAATTTTATTGAACATCTTGAAGTCTTTTCCAAACCGAGGCATCTGGATAATCAGGCAAGAGGGTGCCTAGGTAAAATGCCAGAATATAATGTAATGAGCTTGAGATAAATAGTTCTCTAACTTTACAGACACTCTTCTAATGCTGTAAATATACTCATGTTATTTGAACTGACAGCCCATTGACAGACATATCTTGAAGTAAAACAATTTACTGGCAGTAGCTAAGAAGTTTTCTTTTAGTAATTCTTTACCTAAATCACTTTGATCTGTTCAGCCAAAGGCTACATATCATTAAGTCAACTTTAAAATATTTTTGCTATGTACCATCCTGGACCACTGACACAGTATTCCTATTTCCAACACGTCCACATATTTTTACACCAAATCCTACTTTTGTCCCATTGCTGAATGCACAGATATCCAGGTATCATCACTTCTAACAAGGCAACAGCTGTCACCAACCTCTGCAAACTTCAAGTTGCTGTTGATGAATGACCACTCAAGTAGCTGCTGAATTGTTGGGACTCCAACTTTTTCATTTTTGTCCATAAAAATTTGATAGAAGTAACAGTCCTGTACTTTCTGACCTGCTGATCTAAAAACAGATTCAAAGAAAAAAAAAAAAGATTCTGAAGGTCCACTGTAACAATGACTGTATTTTACTACGAAAATAACATCTATGTGAAAATACTCTACAAACCATTCTCTCTACACTGAAATATTTTGTGCTTTAAAAATAACACCAAATAAAACACAACCCCCTGTCCCCAACAAGAAAGTGATAGGCAGCCAAGTATTAAGTGTGAACTGATTATAGCAAAATATAAAGAAACAAAATCAGTGTGAGTTTCAGAGTATGTTTTAAAAACATATGCCTGTGCATGACTGAACTACCAACTGAGAAATACTTCCTAAGCATATGGATCAAAAACTCCAAGACAATAGAGCAGCTTTCATTGGAGAGACAATTAGGAGTTTCAGTAATAAAATATCAAATGGAACAACAACAATTATCTTCAGTATGATGGGTTTAATGAACCATTTCCTTTAAATCAGGGAGATATTTACATTGCTTCCCGCAGTGGAAGTGTCACACAGATGGTGTTGCTAGACTTGCTCAATAGTTAGCAAAGAACTCTCCAAAAGGATAAACAGATTCAAGGTCTGTCCAGCTCTAACTGTGAAGATGCCTTCCACACCAAAGCAAACTCTGAGGGAGGTTACTGCATAAACTAACAAAGCAAGTCATGGATGTAGTCTGGAGAAACTTCTTCATCCTCACCAAAAAAAAAAAAAAAAAAGGAAAAAAACCCCTTCCACTAAAGACACACACCCTCCCCACAAACCAATTAACCCCTCCAAAAAACAAGAACCACAAAACCACAACACCATTTTATATGAACAGGGCGAGGGACACAAGATTAAGCCACCAATTTAAGTAAGTGTTGAGGTTAGATGTTCAAAACAGTCACGTATCAAGCACCAATGATTCAGATAATATAACATAAATCTGAGCTATTTGGGAAGAGATCTTCAGATGAGAATTCCATCTCCTCTGGAAGGACAAAAGAAAGGATATACAAGACTGTGCTAACATTGAAGAAATGAATTTTGCTCTTTTGGAGAAAAAGCATATAGGACTATTAGCAAAAGGAAAAAGTTATGTAGGAGCTATTTCATCACAATATCAAAATTCCTGGGATTAAATTCCTGGGAACTTCCATCAAATTTCTGTAAACTGTAACCTCCTCCATTTAAGACAATGTTGCTTTTCAGAGGACTCAAGTGTTGAGAGGATTCTAAGAGCATGATGCTCAATGTTACCAATGTTAAGCTTTCTTTCTAAGAAGAAAGGAGACTGCTGAATTGCCCTTGAGGAGTTAAGGTATGTGCACAATACACACAAACTTTGGTTCTAAAAGCTGAATGGTGGAACAGAAGTTCTGTCCTCTGTATGGCACAGGCAAAACAAAACCCTTGAAGGCCAAAGAAAAAAGATTCACCTTATTTTCAACAATGGCTCAACTCTCAGAATATGGTGAAATAAAATATTCAAAAATTCTTCCGGATCTGGAGAGGTGAGAGAAAAAAAGTTTTGTTAGCATGCAAAACCAGAGACATTATTCAAGACTCATTTAAAATGAATGGTTTTCAAAATTTTCATAGCAAAAAAGTAACAGTTAGTTTTTACATATTTATTAACACAGTAAGATTATGGCAAACTATGAACATTTTCATGACAAATCTCTATTTGTTCTTTTGGTGTTAAATGGCCCTAATAAAAGGTACAGGCTCAACAGAATAACAAAGCTTTCCAGTAAGATCAAAAACACGCTCTGTATTTCAGAGGAATCACTTGGCACCGCACAACTTTTACAGGAGAAATAAAAGCTTTCAAAAGGAAACAGTGAATCTGCAGAGAAGCAGTGAGGAGCAGTGACAGTAAGACATAAAAACTACACAAAGTCCAGAGTTCATCTAAACTAGAGGCCAAGTTCTCTAATCAAGAATGCAGCCAACAGCAGCTTCCCAGAGGGCTGTTCCCCACCACAGTTTGCTGGTGCATTTCTCCTCCTAACACTAACTGCAGTAAATACTGGTTAACAGTGTTCAGTATTTACAAAGTAGCATTCTCCTGAACAAAACAAAACAGCTACATAAAACAATGCTAATTAATCATTGTATGCAGCAGGAGATCAGAAAGTTGGGAACTGATTTTTCTAACACGATTTACACATTTATTTCTTAAAATACTACATAACCATTGTAACAATGAAAGGTTGCAGTAAAAAAGTTTATTCCTCAGGGACCAAAGTGGCATTTTGAAAGAGGACAGAGACCCCACCCTTATCACAGTCTTCTCTCCTAACTGCTAAAAGGGAGTTACAGGGGTACAGGAAGGCACTAAAAGAAATCCAAGCAGTTAGAGACTTTTACAGCAGAAATTGTTCAGTCATGGTTCCTCACATACCCGAGGAAGCAGGAAAGACCATTCTAGGAGCCAATGTCACTCACATCTCTGGTAGAGACACAACTGCTACACAAAAATATTTGGGTATTTCTTCTGGTATAATTATATAGCAAGGTACCTCAGTTCCTTCATATTATGGTTCTTACAAGTCTCAAAGAAAGGCAAACCTCCCAGTTACCTTTTTCCTCTGAAGTGAATCCTGATGCAGCCTCAACTTTTTCAAGTATTTTCCTCAGTTTCATTATTTTTGTAGCACATACATATCCATATCTAAGACAAATGGGTTTAACAAGCTATTAGCTAGGTAGTGATCAAGTCAGAGAAGTACCAAAAAAATCCAAACAACCTCTTAAATGCTGGAATACTGGATCTCAAATCTTTCTTTAACTGCATACAGTATTTCTTCAAAACTACCTACTGACTTCTCATATTTAATCTGACTCCCAGTTTTCTTACTGCAGTATACATTTAGTGCAGTGCTCAGTGTTCTTTTATAACCTCTAAGAGCATCAACTTACCAGGATAACTGGTTTTGGATTTGTCAGTCAATTACTTTTGATGTCACTCTAATTTGTACCGCTTAATACATCATTTCAGAATGTCACACAGCAACAGCACTGTGGAGGTTGTTAACAAAAAAAAATAAAAATTCCGTATTTCAGAAAAAGATACAGAGCTGTACTGCTGACCTAAGAAGCTGAGGTTTTGAGCATCCAGTCTTTTCTTCTAAAGTTTTAAGCAAGATAAAAAGGTGGCAAGACTTTCAGTCATCTCTTTCAGCCACTTGAGATTTCTGCTACTCTGTGTGTATCCTGCAGTCCTACCGATACCACAGAACCCTGGAACACACCAGGCAAAGCACACACACCCTGACAAGAACAAAGGTTCAGGGGCTAACATTTTATTCCAGGAATCAAAATAAAAACTTTGTCATAAATTGTTCAGTGACAGCCCACAGAATTTCAGAACTACAACTACATTATTCACATTTTTAAAAATTAAGCTTAAGACAAATTACTTTTCCTGCAGATTTTTGTTGCATCTCCTTTGCTCATCTTGCCTACAAACTTACAAAGGTCATATTAAGTTCTTTTATTAAGTAATTTTGACCACTTGCAGACCACATGTTAAAAGTAATGAAACTTCTAAAACCTGCTAAAATCTATCAAATTGTGAAACTCCACTTAAGATAACCCAAATCATTTTCTTGCCAAGTATAACAGCACTAAAAACATGTAAATATTAATGCTGGGAACAAATATAACTTGTCTTTATCAATACTTTTGTATTCATACTTGTACAAATTTTACAATAGCCTTGTGCTGATCCATTTGCAAATAAAAATTAGTGAAAATATTTTATCACCGAACAATGAATAACTATTTCCAGTTATCACTGATTAAATTTGCCACAAAGAAGAAGTAAAAATACTAAAAAAAAACCCCAAAACATTGAATAGCAGCAGATAGGCAAACTTCTCAGATTTGCAGTAAGAATGTATACACAGCAGGATCTCTCTAATCTGTATTAGACTAGAAACCAGTTCTTGTCTTTACTTACATTCTCAGAGGATTCACAATCTCTGTCCGCAGCAGCTCTTGAGTCTCACTATAATACTCGACATCATTCATTTCTTTAGGTCTGAGTAGCACAGTGTCCAAAACAGAGCTAAAAGAAAACAGGCTACAAAGAAAAAAAGGAAAAGAAAGGTTGCTTTGACCATTCAGATGCCTGACCAAACATAAGACAAACCAAGCAAAGCCACAGAAGAATTAAAGAACTAAACAAACTCAAAAAGAGGCAATTATGGACAGAAGACACAGCTGCACTAAATAGCAAAGTCCACTCCAACCCAGTGTTCTCTGTGCAGCAAAGTACAGAACCAGTTGCTCAGGCAAGAGTCTGCCAAGAAGCTGTAAGAGGTATTTCCCTCCCTCCAGCCCTGGCCTGTGTTCTCTTTATCCTTCAGGCATGTGCAGGCCAGGGACTCCCTCAGTCTAAACAAGCAGATACATAAGGGCCAGCACAGTTTGGACACGATTAGCACTTCACTGCTCCCAGGGAAGAGCACAGGGACGTGTCAGACTGCAGCACATGAGGTTGTGAGCTGCACAGTTAAACACACAGACAGTCATTCAAGCAAAGATCACATGTGCTG
The DNA here is from genome assembly GCA_013400975.1 of Atrichornis clamosus. Classification (NCBI taxonomy): domain Eukaryota; kingdom Metazoa; phylum Chordata; class Aves; order Passeriformes; family Menuridae; genus Atrichornis; species Atrichornis clamosus. Next base: position 223,716 of record WBMZ01010838.1, read on the forward strand.
CACTTCTAGCATGGGATGCCACTATACAAATTAGGAACTTACCAGAATAAGGTGGAGTCTAAGTAACAGGAGTTGTAATGACCCTGGATACCTTTCTTCTTTCCAATCATTGTCTCTAAACCTTCTTTTTCCATTTTTGGAGGAGTGTTTTCTTCTACCACTTCACTTAAGTAACCTCCAAAGGCTGAAATTTTTTTTTTCAAAAGACACTTTAAAGCCTCAAATTTTATTCCCCTTGAGATTTTCCTATTAATGTTTAATAGCTAAGTTGCTGTCTTAGTGTAAGCATTCCTTCTCTGGACTAGAATAGCATTTTATTATAGCTGAGACCCACTGTCTTCCAGAGAGTGAACAAGGCCCTACATTTCACTGACAATGCACACTAGAGTGCTTCAGAAAGCCTGCAGCACTCAATTAATTTTATCCAGCAGGAATGAAGTTCTCTTTTCATTATAAATGTTCACATTATCTTACAAATATCAGACACTTTGCTGTTGTCCCAGGCAATACAACATGACCCAAGAAATCTAAAATACTTGAAGTTAGGGGGAAAAAGATTTTTCACCCCTAACTTCCATCATAAAAATACAGGCTTTTTTGGTTAATATTTAGAGAATAAAATAATTTAATGGAATGGATTATAAAAATATAACCACCTTTATTTTTGATAATGCAATCACATATTGCTGGAGTTGCAAACACCATTTTCAGAAAGACTGCTTTACAACTTCTAAAGTAAAAAATGTACAGCATAAAAAAATCCCTTAATTTTATGACATTTCCTTAAATATGTGAATGTTTTCTTGTTTTAAAGCATAAAAAAGTAATTCAAGGATCACTGTATTCTGTACAGGCTGATCTTTTATTCATTTATCTCAATTAAGTAATACCTGTACAGATTTTCAAGTGTTCAATACAAAGAACTTAATGCAGGAATAAATGAAACCAAAACCCTGGTCAGTTCCCAGCAGATAAACAAGAAATAAGCAGAAGGTCAGTACCTAGAGAGTTGCAGCGTTCAATCTGGTTGGAAACTGGCTGTAGTGAGGCAAACCTGGAATCTGGCCTGCAGCTTTTGAGTTTAACAAAAAGAGCTTTCTTTGGAGCACAAGTGAAGTATCGAGTTCCTTTAAATGTTCCGTCCGTACAGCCTGCACATTCATCTTCCTGAAAATCCAAGTGAGAATTCACTATTTTCTTATTTCTACAATTCTGCAGTAAGACATTTGATACAGTATCTACCCACAAGTCGCCCTTCTGGTACTCTGAAGTGTGATGCACAACGTTTCTGCATTTTAGTATACAAAGCCTCAACAGAGGCGTTGTTTGAACAACTGGATTTATTGAGAAAACTAAGAGTTGCAGGGTTTTTATTTCATGCTTAAACTTTCATCCAAAATAAAACAAAAATTCCATCAGAAGCAGCTTGGGAGAGGTGGGAGGGGAGGGTGAGAATTTAATCTAGTCCAGAGTCCTTCCGTAGTTGGAAAGAGCACACATGCTCTACAGAGCACTTTTTACAACTCAGTTAAAATCACTAAGGATGGGGTAGTGAGAATACTTTCAGTGTCACTGTGGCTGCACAAGAAACACACCTGCTTCAAAACACACAAAATGTACATCAAGGACAGACAACACAAACTAGCTATGAACAATAACAAGCTGTTGTCTTTGAGAACATGATTTAAGGTATATTCTCTCCTTACTAACAACTGCTGGACTTTAATGTAGAAAAGCACGAGTGGCACCCAGGTTAACACACAGCACCCTAAAGAGCAGTTTCAAAATGCCTGTGGCAAACTGTGGCTTCAACTTCACCCAAAACATCACAAGGATCAGGAATTTTTGTAACAGCCGGAATTCCAATCACATTCTCACATACTTTGCTGTGTTTTACAAAATTGTACACTGCTTTATGTAAAATTTTACTGAACATCATCCCAAAATAACCCCATCTCCCTAATTAACTGATACCCCATCCCAACCTTGGCAGCAGCTGCCACAGAGGCAATATCAGTACAGAACAGCAACTCACGTTTGCAGAAACTGTGATTTTTTTTTTACAAAGGGCCCACAGAAACACATAAAGCACACTGCTGTCAAACCTACAATATCACTACTGTCAATTATCAAAACCAGTGTTATGGCTCTGACAGTCATAACTCTGAATGCCTGTCTGCTGGTATGCAAAAAATAAACAAAAAATTATATTCAATAAAGACTACTACGGCCAGAGCATTTTATATTAATTTGCATTTCAAATGACTTTAAATATGGTTGGCTTTTTTCAATACAATCTCCACAATATAAGCAAAGGACACTCTTTTAAAGCAAGGATGTGATCAGTCCTACAGATTCCATTGCCCACTGTGACACAAGGACAGCTCAGAGCTATAAACAGGGCAAGGTGTAGGGCAGCCGCAGAAGTCAGAGCTCACCAAAGAATTTAGCTCTAAGGAGATTGCACGGCAACCTGCTTGGGCAAATCCCCCAGACTGGCTGCTTTTGCAACACATGTAGGCACCAGCTCTGAGAAACAAAACTAGTGATTAACATTAATAGGAACTAGAATTTATATTTACCAGTTCCAGTCCTGCTAATACTTCATTTACTCCAGGGGGCTGGCCAATCCAGCGGATTACTCCATAGAAAGGAGGATTTTCTTTAACTTCAGCCAAGGAACCTGCTTCAAGACCATGGGAGTTGCCAATTGGGCCTGCTGTTGATGGACTCTCCTGGCTAGGCGTAGTATTCACATCACCCATGACTGATTGAACAGATAAAGAGAGAGGACTATGTCCAATAGTACCATTAGTACTTGTTGTTTTTGTCAAGCTAAAAGGGAGGGAGTGAAATCTGTTTTCTGTAGACACAGAGTTTGTTAAAGGTGGCTGCAGTGGTGGTGAAGAATGCCCAAATCCAGGAGATGAATCAGTAAGTGATTTTGCAGGGTCTTCAGCAGCTGTTGAAATCAAAACCATGATGTTAGCAAGTGTCAGAGTTTGGGGATTTTCTCTCACCATCCTAAAACAGGAAAGACTTGGCTTTCAAACTAATCACATCTGATTTAACAGGTGGGAAGCATTAACAGCTGGGAACATTTAGGAAGACATTTGTCACTGGGCGACACTGGAGACACAGAACTGACTGAGCAGACACTGCTGCAGCCCCACCACTTTTACCACAAACGAACAGTACAGAGAAAGGAGATGTTAGAAACTACAGCAAGGTTTAGACTGAAACCTTTTTTTTCATCCTCACATGAGACTTTTTCTTTGAACATGAGTTAACAGCCCCAACAAATATATCTGTAAGGGGCAAAACTAAGAAGAGCCCACTGGTCATTTTGACTGAGGAAATGATTTGGTTCACAGCTTATAGAGACATAAATAACTGCAGATATGATTTGCAAATGGAAAACTTTGGTTCTAACACAAGGAATTTATCAGTGTCTTTAAAGAATAAAGGACTTAAATATGTCATAAGTAATGCAGTGCCTGATAACAGAGATCACAACTAGACGTAACAGCACAAGCATTCGCTGTCTTCTCTCATCTCTCTACACAGAATCATAGAATACCCTGAGTTGGAAGGGTCTCTAATACACAGTCGGTATTCACAGAACAAAAGCCTCTTCTTCTTGACCCATGCTGTTCCATTAACTGAAGCTAATGTCTAAAAAAATATGACATCTGTTACACAACCAAGAACAATTTTAACCCATTTTCTTTTATGGTTCAAGGAATTCAGGGGCAACTGCTGTTATAGGTTTCTGTTGTAAACTAACATTATTAGTTTAGTATTTACCCCTCCAGTCACTAGGCCAGCTAGCCATAGTTTTCTAAAGTTTACCAGGAAAGAAAAAAAAAATAGGTCTGGAAGCAAATCAAGATCTATTAATCCTTTAAGTATGTGCACTCATACTTTTAAAAACTCACAGAGAGATTTTACAGAAATAACTTTTTAAAAATACAGAAAAAAGCCATGTATACTTCGTCAGATTATTTCCTCCCTCCCCACTTCCAGACTGATTAGCTGGCATGGCAGAATATTACAGTTCCCTTAGATCTGTAACATTGGCTACAAAGACAGGCAAAATACAGTAACTCTGTATACTTGACTACAAGGAATATCTTCGTGTCTTCCATCCAAGTGTCAGCTTTTATTTTGCCTGCAAGCCATATGCATTCCCACAGAGCTGCACATGAGCTGCCAAGAACATAATCTCCTACACAGAGAATAAAACCACAGGTCACACCAAGACAGGGTACATTTTCACAGCGGTTTCAAGATGCTGTTTGTGATATAGTATGTCTTCCATGTAGACAACATGCTCCAATTGTTTTACATTTCATCTCATATTTGTTTTATTTGAAGAACATAATACCCTCCAGTGTTGTTTTGTGGGGTTTTAAAATAAATACATAAAAGACTATCATCTCTCTTTACCTTCATCCATATACCACGGGGGTTTTGTTTTTGTTTGAGGCTGAGAGTCAACTGATGAGCCATTTAATGTGTAGAAGACTTCAGATCTGCTTCTATTTCCAGGTTCAGAGGTAGATCCTGGAAAACAACACACTTTATTGAAGAGATTAATCTCTATTTACAAAAGGTTACCTACACTCTTATTTCATAATATAAATTTATTACTACATTTTCAAGAAGACGCAATTGCCTTTCCAAAAAGGAGCAAACTCTCGCATCAAGGCTAACACAGTTCTAACCTTACAAGGTGGAAAACTGTACCAAACCAACATAACACTCTAAGCCAAAATTTCAAGTCACCAAGCTGAAAAGCAAGCAAAAAATACCTCTCAAGTGGAAATTTTTCATGACTATAAATTATGGATATAAGAAAGTATTTGCAATACAGTTACAGCAGGTGGGTTTTGTTTTTAAAGCACTAGAATTTCACAGTAGGCAAATAAATTACTGATCCAATTCCACACAGCTAGAACTTGTGCCAAACTTGTGCCACTGTAGTAACCACAGTTACTACAGTGAACATCATCTCTGCCAGCATCCAGTGCCAGGTAGAAAGAAAGCTCACAGAATATACTGTCATTAGCATTCTACTACCCGAAGTAGCCACTAGTAAACACAAAAGACACTGAATTTTGATTTCTGCCTTTAAAAAAAAAAGAAAATAAATTGCTTCTTTTCCGGTTTTGTTTTTCCCTGGGAAGATTTTCAAAGCTGGACAAAAACAGAGTTAAGGAAGTTTATATTTTGGGAATCCAATTCTGGTTTTGAATTACAGCAAAATTAACATATTCACTATTAAGTAGATCTGGCCCAGGACTAAAAATTTTGAAGTTTCTATTTCTGCAAAAATAAGACAACAGCAAACTGTATTTATTAAAAAACAAAGCAAATCAATAAACACACACCACACTTCCAGAGAAACAGAACGCAGCCCTGAACTGGTGATTCTTGACAACCAGGTAATATGCTCCTGAATTTCTGCTAAACCTCAAACTGTTCTTCATTAAAATGAAGGTAGTTTGAGCAATCTTAACTTAAACTGTCTACTATCTTTATTATGATTAAATGAATTCATACTAATACTCTACTTCAAAGAAATTTAACTTTTAACTACAGCTGGACTTGATGCTCTTAGAGGTCTCTACCAACCTTGATGATTCTATGAACTTGATACATAACCGAAATAATAAATCAACTGATAGAGAATTCAATACTTTTTTGCAAGCAACAAAAATTTTGTAATCTTACGTAAGTAAAGCAAATCACTTCCCATACTTACCTATAGCCTTTGGCTTACTATGATTGAACAAACTTTTGTCACCACTTCTTGAGGTATAGGCAAGCTTGGGAGGTCTTCTGTCCTGTGACACAGTCTCTAAGACATGGTACATGAAGAGAGCATTAGCTTCCCTTTTCTCTATTTTTCCCATGTTACAGAGAAGCTCAACTCCAAACATAACTGAGCAAAGATCTAGCACCACATGCTTTAAAACTGAATGGAACAAAATCTTGTTTGACACATAACCAACATTTTATGTGTAGACAATTTGCTTCTATCACATCAGCAATCACTTACTCTGAAGTCTACCATTACTACTTGAACACATCAAATACATTGACTTCACACGCTTCAACGTATGTTTGTATTTCCATTATGGGAAACAGATGCAAGAAATTCTAAATTTTTTTTCTACCAACACATCTAAGACAAATGGTCTTTTCCAAAAATTGAATTCTCCAGAAAAAAGAGGAAAATTCCTGCAAAAACATGCATCTTAACTAAACCAGCAAGTAGGAGGTAGACAGAAGAAAAGTCAGTCAAATTGAAGAGCGAGAGCAACAGTTACAGACTACACACTCATTAGAATCTGTCCAAAGATAGAGCCCAAATAAAAGTCTCATATAAACTTTTCTTTCTCCAGAAAAGGAATCAGGAAACTGTAGTTGTTACAAGCTAACACTAAGCAGTGAACTACTGCAGTGAATTTTTCCACAGTCTTAACAGGTATTTTCAAGTATTTATTCACAGAATGCATACATAATACTGTCAACACCTTTCAAGCACAGAAAGAACAGCTTTCTGATCCAAGATATTTAAACTCCTGAGGTAAATTGAACAACAGTCCATAGAAAAGATTCCCACTACAGACACTCACATATTCATGAATACTATACAACTGCATAGTATTGTAAATACTATACAATTTGACTGGAATTGTGTTCAATACTAAAGCTTTTCTACTAGTGAGACTGTAACAAAAGGAGGGGGAAACTGAAGAAAAGTATAACACAGAAGGTTAAACTAATTCAAGTGAATTTAGGATATTAATTCTGCAGCATTGTTTTAATCATATAACTGTGCCTAGGTGAAGGATGTTACAGATGTTATCAAAGTCTGCCTTCTGGTTAAGAAAGTAGGGCATACCTGGAATAACATCATTGATATGCAAAAGAAGTGTACTTTCAACACTTGCAAAACTGCACAGCTGTATTCCATTATATCTTCCATCCCAGTTTCCAATCGGATTATCCTAAAAATAGAAAAACATGTTACATGTATTGCAAAAGAAGATTTACATCATACAGAATACACATAGATCTTTAGGAATATAAAAAGTGGAAAATGAAAGGTTTGACAACATCTACTTTTTCCTGTAACAAACTTTGAACAGTCAAACATTACAGACTTTAAAGACAAAAGCTTAAAACCTGCTCTCTTGAGAAATAGTTCCTCGTTTAACAAGCATTTCTCTTCTAGAAAACATTATTGATAAGCAGGGTAGAACAACTCCAGTGCATTCTTAGGGAACAGCTACTGCAACCGAAAAAATGGAAGCACCTAATCTACAAAACCAAAATAATCTTGAACTACCAAAAATTTAAAAGCTGTTCATTTTTAAAAATTCACATTGCTAGAAATAATGTTAACAGCAAGCTTCACATTTTCTTGATTGCAAGACCAACTTTTGTGCCTGAAACTCAGTACTTTTAAGGTAGAACAAAGTCAAACAAAACCACTACATGAAAAAAAAGCTTTTAAAAATGGCTAACAAAAGAAAAAAGACATCCAGCCTACTTTTTTAACAGGCAGAACAAAGCCAGTCTCACAAGACGAACACTCAACTCTATGACTTCAAGACTGACACCTAACATGGCAAGTAGCTCAGTGGAGGCTCCTCAGAGTAACCAGAGTGTTTTGCCTGAACTGTTTAGCATCAAATAGGACACCATTTACCTGATGCCAAGAAACAATTACCACCAAGGGGCATCTTTGAACACAGTGTTTATTTCCCATTTTAGGCCAGCCTCCGCTGAAGTAGCTTGTGGATAATGTTTCTTCTTCTAATTGCATGTCATTTACTAGCTAACACACATGCAGAAGTTATTAAAGTCAGATTATTTTCTTACCATGTCCACTCCAACAACGTATCCTAAACTTTCGTTTCCTGGTAAGACATCACAGAATATAACTGTCCCATACTCTATACTCTCTCCTATCTTCAGAGAAACCCTGGAGTTGATCTCCAGAGGAGGAAGTTCTACCTGCATTGCGTCAACTGGAGCTGCATAGTCACTTTCCAGTTCATTGTCATCATCTTCCACCAGCTCCAGTTTGTCCAAAGCAACAAAAACCCCACAATCCTCATCACATCTGAAAAGCTGCTTGCCTTGGTACTGTCCATCAGTAAAGCCCTGACCGCGACCTTCTTCCTAAGTGTCAGAGGAGGAAGAGGAAGGAAAAAAAAGAAATTATAAAAAAACCAACCATGCATTTTGTGCAAAAGCAGACTATTAAAAAAGCAGTAACGTAATCCAGTGTTTCGGACAAATTGCACTAAGAATTTGCTTGAAGAACTATTGTTACAGTGAGAGAAGTCTGCTGTCAGAATTTGTGGCAAATATACAAACTGTCTATCTTAGGGGAATAAAGAGCAAGATGTCATTAGATTAGAGAGTAGCTGCAGGCAGAAGCCTTTTTACTCAGAGAAGCATGTTTTCTTCAGTTGCAAAACTTGCTTCAATCATCAAATTTTCGCCATATCAAGACAAGACTACTTAATACTAGACATAATGCTAAGCATTCAAGAATTTCACTTATATGCCAAATAAAGAGAGATGATTTTCAGAAACATTTGGGCCCGATATTCCCTGAGGTTCTCAGTAGGAATTGCAAAGAGTTAGGGAAAAGTTTAAAGAGTACTTTGAAAAATATACTTCTACTGCAAGAGGAGCAGTCTCCTGAACCTAATCCTTCAAATGCTTATGGTTGGCATTAATTTTGCAGAAATATCTCACTAGGAGCATACAACAGCTACATTCTCTATCTTAACTAGTTGCAATTGGATTTCCAAGGATCTACAAAAGCAGCAACCCTAAAATCCAAGCCTGCATTTATGGACTGTTTCCTGACACAGCAAAACAAGGTACTTAACTTTATACTTAAATATCTGAGAATCAGATATTCACCATGATGGTGATTTTAAGTATTTTTGCCCTGTGAAGTTGTGGATGCCCCACCACTGGCAGTGTTCAAGACCAGGTTGAATGGAGCTCTGAGCAACCTGGTCTAGTGGAAGGTGTCCCTGCCCATAGCAGGGGGTTTGGGACTAGATGATATTTAAGGTCCCTTCCAACGCAAACCATTCTACAACTCTATGAATTAAATTTGTATAGGCTAGAGGACTCAGTGTATGTTCAAGTCTTTCTGCTAGCCTGTGCACCCCATCAAGCTTCACTTAACATGCAGAATACGAGGCTGATGTGATATGGCTTGTTCACAGGTATTTCATGACAGTATTTATGAGAAGACTGAAGGTAACTGTGAGTAGACTGAAGTTTTTAGGGGTAACTATGCTTCTAGAAAAAAAATTATGACTTCCTCTTTAAATAGAAGACTTTTTTAGCTCACCTTATAAAGTATATCTGATACTGCTCCTTAGCAAGAAACTTACCAGCAACTCTACTCCAAAGTATATCCCTGTTAGGGACCTTTCTTGCATTAAGGGTCCTCTGAAGCGAACAACTCCAGGAAATTTATCATCTCCTGATCTCAGCTGCACTCTAACAGGTGAGCCAATATCTATTTGAACGCCTTTAGCTAACCTGCTTTTGCTTTTAAACAGACTGTATCTTTCCTCACAGTTAGTAATTGCCAGAAGCAACTCAGCTAGTTTTTCATTTATTTCTATAACATCCTTCTCATCCACAAACAAGATTGCATGAGGTTGTTCCAGAATCTTCAATCCAATCTGCAGTTTCTTGCCTTTACATGGAATATTTCTGGAGTGTCCCATAGAAGAACGGTCTTGAAAAAACTGCCCAATGCTACCTTTGGGCACTTTCAAGAGCTTTTGAGTCTGCTTGTCTATGACACTGCATTCTTGGAGAAGCAAGTAAAAGATCCGCTCTTCCCAATAGGATGAACTTGCTTTTTCTTGACCCCATAAGCCTGAATTCATCGTGATTAAAACTTTTAAAGCTGCACAGAAGTCTTCAAGAAAAATAAGCTCTTGATTTATGTGCCGTGATCTTTTGAAATTCTACTGGAGGGTCCAATCTTTGTGAAACAATTCAATATTCATTTTGTAAAGAACCAAATTCAGAGCTGGAAACCTAGAATAAAAAAAAAATAAAAGAAAAAAACCACAAAACTGAATTGGGTAAGTACAGCCAGTCTTAAGTAAACCATAAAATAATTGACATGTGTGACCAGACCCACTCCTCTTACAGTGTAATAGTTCAGCAAAATGCAAGGCAGTGACCACAGCCCCAGAACGGCCACAGTACTGCTGATCACCCATTTCTACTTCTTATTGCTGTGTATTTTATTTCTTTCTCTCATTTCTTGAAGAAAGGGGCTGTAGAAAAAGTGTAATGAGATGCAGAAAACACACATAAGAGAAAGCAAAAAGAAAACTTAAGTTCACATGAACAAGAATAAACAATATGCTCTAGCTTACAAACAACATTTTAATGAAACTCTCCACTATAAAATCTTTTCTTGTGCTTAGTGACTACTTATATCTGACAAAGTGTACTGCATCTGTCATCCTGCATAACATTTTGATTTAGTGAAGCAGAAAATTGTGTTGACAAAATGGAGCAGCAGAAAATGGAAACTTTAGCAACTTGTAACAGCCACTTCTTTAAATAATAGAAATGGACACTTCCAGTAAGTAATACACAATGTAGGAAAACCAAATTGTACCAACACTGCAAGATGGAATTCTGAGAAAAAAATCTGGAGGCTCCTTGTTTTATCATTCTGGAAAGATAATGAACTTCAACAAAGTAAGAAATACCTCACTTTCAGTTATTAAAATACCATGGAAGTAAACACCTTAGTTAAACATCATCCTAAGAATTATAATTCACAACCAATAAACAGAAGAAGACCAATTTGGCAATACTTCATTGAGCACATGTGTCTGCAATTTCAATCACACTGGATACAGGAGGAAAGAGCCGCAGTACCCAAGCAGGATTTATTCTTCTAAAGATGACACCAAAGGGCAGTATACAAGTTAAGAATATGCTCTCATGTAAATTTTCCTGTTTGCAATCTGTGATGACACAGTTTACCTTCTATTAAAGGACAATCTCAATGACTATTTATGATTTAACTTCAGTAGCTTAAAATCAACCAATCTTTGTCCTTGTGCCTAGGTACCCTATTTCTTCATCACATTTCTCAGATGGAATTCAAATACCACAAAATCTATTGCTGTTTCTCCTACTCAGTTTGAACCAAGTTTCAGAAGCTAATAGAAAGCAATGGAATCCAGTAGTACTGTAATTAGTTTCATCATCTTTTTAAACAGAAAGAATATTTAACTTACCTCTTTCCCCCAAAGAAAAGTAGTAAACACAGACAACCTGAAATTTAGGCAAAGTCTCATCTTTCAGTCCCTAGGAATTCACACATTTCTGTGCTGCCTTGGTGAGGCTCCTGTACCATCCAGCCATTCAAATCTGCTTCTCAGCTGCACAGATGTGACACATGGGTGTCAACACCATCATCATACTTTGACTCTGCTGCTGCAGCAGCTCACAGGAGTTCTGTGGTTTAATGAGTTTCCATCTGCAAAGTAATTAACATCTGAGGGGCAGGATCTGGGCACTTTGAGACCTCACCGAAGGAAAGTCTGGTAGACCATCCATGTGTTTTCAAGATACAAAATATTTTTCTTCACTTTCATTTGATGCACATAAATGGGCTTTAACGATTGTTATGATTGACAAAGTGGTGTAAGCATCACATTGAAATAGCAATGCTTTATGTGGAAACTGATGAAGAACACAACAGGATTCCCCCCTCCTGCCCCACATGGAAACATGATCAAATGACCATTAGTTATTTTAAGTCTACTCAGATGTTAAAATAAGAGTTTCATCCAAGTTCTGTCTAGTTTTCTCCCCTTACTTTTTTCACATAATGGGGAAAAAAAAGCCTGTCTTGTCCTTCACAGTTCCATTTTATGTTCTCAGCTCTCAAAAGCTGATGCACTTCACTTTTTTTTGAGCCATTCCACGAAGTTTCTCAGACCACAATACACTGCAGACAGGTATCTCTGACATTACAGGGATCCTGGTCTTTCTTACTTCACTTACAGAAATGATTCATTTTAATTTTAGTAAGTATGCATGGAAATAATATACTAAAAGAAAAAGTCTGTTCAATAGCTTAATAAAGATTAATCTAAATTTTAATTAAAATCTGATTTATCATATCTATTTTTTAATAAGAATACCTTGCCTGCAAGTCCATTGCTGCAACACCACACAATCTTCACATGTTTAGTAGTAAAGAATTCAGTGTGAAGACATGTCAATAGCTGTATTTAGATTATGTAACAATAACTTTATGTTGTGTGTGGTCAGTCTTCTAAAGCCCAAGTTATTTACAGAGATGTTATTAAACCCAATGGATACAGTACCAAAAGAATTTCCTTTATTAAAAAGTTCATTATCACTAGATAAAAATGCCTTTCTTTAAAAACTTATCTACAACCACTGTCCCCTGCCAAAGAAAATACACAGCTTTAAAAACCAAATGCCCTTCTTTCCGAATAATACAAGCAATAAATTAGTATACTAGGCGCACAGAAAAATTGTTAGAAGTTTTGACAATATATCAAGAATATATTTACATATATCCCGATTTAAAGATTTTTTTCTTACAGCCATTTTCCACAGAACTGATCATTCTGTTAGTAAAGTAAAATCCCTGCTGAACAAACAGCCCACTCGTATCAGACTATGAGAAGAATAAACTATTAGACCTCTCTATGATTAACCTGGGAACCAAACAAATTACATTTCCCAACAAGACATCATCACACCGCACAACACATCAGCAACTACAAAACTTTGTGTGAACCCAAGACTACTTGACCACCAAGGTGAACATTTTAAATGTCAGAGCCTGTTCAGCTGCATCCTTCTATTCCACCTACTGCCTTAATTGTTTTCGTGCTCAAAGGAATTTGGGGAGGAACAGGCAAAACACAGTTATGATTCTGGAAGAAAAAAGCATTTTAAAAATTGTCAGGGGGAGGCCATAATAAGCTTCCTAACTTCAAAGTCTCCCTAATTTCCTTCTTTATTCCTCTGTCATGAGTCACTGTTGTCACTACAGAGACATCTCGTCATAAAAACAGTTTGCCCTGAAATACAAGAACTCTGTTTCTACCCTGCTGGAGCCTTAGATGAACTATATAGAGATGTTTAAATCAGCTATCAGGTTTCAGCATGAATACACGTCTGTGGCTCTGAATCAGAGCATAAAATCAAAAGGGTAAAATAAACTGTAGAGCTTCTTCAAGAACTTTAACACCAAAAATAATTTAACCAGCTGAGATGCGAAGCTATGTTCTTCAACAGTCCAAAACAATTTTCATGGGAAGGTTAAAACTAGGAGCAAGGAAATTTAGTTGCAGCTCCATCTACACGGAATTACATGACGGCAATAGAAGCCATGCGTGGAAAAAATAGACACTTTCTCCAAAGAGCAGTTGAAACAGTCTGATACAAGTTAAGATCACACTGGTAACGTGATTTCTAAAAGAAACTGCACCCGCAGTTCTGTTCGGCATTATAAATTTCATACCAATGTTCATTCCCCTTCAGAGGAAGAGCAGAAATGATCCTCAAGGACCAGAATGCTGCGGCGTTAAGAGATTTGCCAATACGGCTGCTCTGCAGACACCGCGCGGCAGGAGAGTCCTCCCCAAAAAATGAAATGCGTGTGTTCAGATGCCGAAATGAGGACCGAACATCGTATTTCACTTGGTTCGCTCACGGAGTGTTTCATGGCAAGACACATCCCTGCGAGCCACACGGCTGCGAGCAAGGCTCAGCTCTGGAGAATAATTATTCCCGGCTCGCTCCACTCTGAGCATTTTCTCTCCTCTCCGGGCGGTTCAGCGTAGGACGGGGAAGGAAAGTCCCGAAACACTTCTTGAGTCGCCAACGCGTTGCCCAGGGATTAAGGCTAAAGTATCGGAAAGGCCCAGCAGGGCCCGCCAGCAGCGAAGCCACCGCTACCCCCGGCCCAGCCCGGCCCCGACGCTGGGCCCGGCTCCCCCAGCACCGCAGGTGCTGCCACGGCGGCCCGCGGCGACCGCCCACGGAACCGGCCGGAGCGCGGCCTGAGCCGGGGGCCGCGCCAGCCTCGCCCCTGCCTGACGGCGCCGAGCGACGTCCCGCGGCAGCGCCCGGCCCCGCTCGCTCCTCACCTCCTCATGCCCAGCCCGGGCTGGGCGCCCGCCCGTCCGCGGGTCCGTCCCGGCGATTTACGCGTCCGGCGCACCGCCCCGACCCATTCCACGCTCCCCCATCGCCGCCACGGCCGTGCAGAGAGCGACTGCACACCCGCTCCTGCTGCTCCGGCAGGCCCGCCCCCTCGGCCGCTCACACAGCCAATCACAGCGCGCGGCCGCCGCTGCTGCGCTGCAGTATTGGCGAGAACCGCCGCCAATCACGAGGGGACTCGGGAGTTTCCAATCCATCGAGTTCGTATGAGCCGCAGGGGAGGGGGCGGGAGAATCGGAAAGGGGCGGGTGGCGAAACGCGACCCATGGACAGCGCTGATTGGTCGCGCAGAGCGAGGAGGCGGGACTACGGTAGCTCCGGCGGCGCTGATTGGATGGAACGCGCGTGCCCCCAGCGGCAGGGCGGGTGCTGCGCCCCGGGGTCGATGCTCGGAGCCGCCCCCCGATCCGGGCCCAGCCCCGCGGCTCCGCTGCGTGAGAGCTCCCCTGGCTGGGGGCTCCTCTTTGGGGATCCCTTCCAGCCCGCCCTGGGAAGGGACACGCCCGCGCCCAGCTCGGTGTCCTGAGCGGGGGTCGCTGGTCGCTATCCCCGGCGCGCAGCAGCACGTAGGGGTGGGAAAAAGAGGCTTCTCGGGACCTGGCAGCAGCCCGGTGCAGTCACAGACCTCCCGCGGGCACAGCTACTGACGGAATTAATTAACTGGCCCTCCGTGTGCACTTGGGAAGAGGGCAGGAGTGATTTTAGCCGTGCTGATCACAACGAGCTGTTTCCCCACTGCACAGACTTTTTAGCCTGTGGAAACTTCGCAACTTTTCGGCTGGTGAACTCGGGGTAATTCCAAGTGTCCCCGGTGAAGCAGCGGCCATAGAGTTCCCAGAGCCTGTTCACGGATGTCAGGCTTCGGTCCGGGTTCAATATCCACTTTTGAAATAAGAAATTGAAGTTTTGAAATACTATTTCATTTAATAAAAGCGAAATGAAGCTCCTCTTTAACCGACCTACTTTTGGTTGTGACTCTCATCTGAATGCTGTGGTATTTTATCCACTTAGCATCACTGTTTATAGGTGGTGGGGTCTCCTTAAATTATAAATGTGAGAATGAACTCTGGAATTGAAGCGAGTTGCTCAACAGGGCAGTTATTTTTAAAGACTCTATTCACGCATTCAGCATGTCCAGAAAAAAGATTTCATTTTAGAGAAGATTTTTTTTAACCATGTAGTATTCTAAACTGGTGCTTTAAATTTCATTTAAAAAACACTTCTGAAGTTTAGCACTTTCAAAAATGTACTTCCTACAAAGACGCATCTTTGAAAAATATAGCATATTATCTGGCACCTAAGGTGGTTATAGTAATATTGATATAAAAATAAACACTTTTCAAGTTTCTTAGCATCTGTAGCACTCCTTTAATATATCTTTTAAGTAACTTAATAATATGTGCAGCTCAACATTACCTAAAGTAAAGGCTGTTCCAATTAATCTTGTTCCCTATAGCTCTCCAGAATCCAGAGACAGTCAGCAAGCATATCAAGTGCAGCCCTAAATCAGGGCTGGAGTGTCCATTTCTAAGCTCTGAAGCAATGTATGTCACTATCAAGGCTTTTACTAGGAAGATGGGAAGGCAGGACACAGGGTTTTACTGGTGTGGGTTTGTGCAAGATGGAAGGGACACAGACGCCAGCAGTAGTGGTGTCTGTGAGACCGCTTAGAAACTCCTGAGGAAACAATGAGATTCCAGAAACTGTGAATGCTCACACTAATCATTCCACCGAGATACATAAAAACAAGTCTGCATTTCAAAGTCTTATTTGGCTTTTAGAGAATAAATAGTATTGAAAATATACTGAGATTTATGCCTTACACTTCCTCATTTTGCAGAAGAGCATGCAGTAAGCAAGCCCAAGTCATGCTCTGCTTTTCCTCCAGGTGGCTATCTATACACAGCTGCTGCAGCCTCTGCTTGTAGAGCTGCCTTTTATGCTACTGCAAAATGCATTATCGTGTCTGCTATAGATCCTGTTATCCCAAATTTTATTACGTTTACATTTTGAGTGTAAATAAATCATATGTGGATCATGACTATAAGTATTAGCTAAAGTACACCATAATTATATGTGAGAAGAAAAGGGGAGAGACACATTATGAGCATAAAATAGCAAAATACTTGATAGCAATGACTATTCGTAGTGTTTCTAGTAGCTCACAACCAAATATTTAAAAATATTCTGTATTCCATGTAATTATGTACTTAACCCTCTATGAATTCATCAGGAAAAATTACCAACAAGGCCCATTTACAAAGTCTATCCCTCTCCAGACGGAGCAGTGCTTGTGACTTGGAACCCAAGTTAACATCCTGTTGACCCACTGGGCTGGCACACAGCTCCATGTCACTGACAGACCACAGATGAAAGGCAGGCCAAGACTGGTGTTTACAGCTTCTTCATACTCCTTTAGAAGTATAAAGGAGTTGTAAAGTGATAACAGGACTTTGGCAGTGTAAAATGGGCCTGTTACATCTCTTTTGTGTTGAAACTCTGTCAGTGATGCCAACATGAGATATATGCCATTAAACAGTGAATGATTTCTTTAAACCACACTCCTGGTAAGAGAGACATATTTTGTAATAATGAAGTATGGTAAGCAAATTCCATTTTCAAATGACACAACACTATACAGTTAAATATTATGGTATAACATAGATCAGAATTTTCTGCTGTGCCAGGATAGCAGTATGGTATTCATTTATCACATTACCCCAGAAGTGCGGAATATTCATCAAAACAGCTGATTTTTTCCTGCTAATTCAAACATGGACAAGGTCGGTATTTATCCAGCTGCATTAAAAAAAAATAGAGAGGAAAGGTTCTTGTAGAAGCATCAAAGACAATATTACCACACTTCCTAAATATTAGTTATGTGATAAAAAGGGACTTGGATAAATATGTTAAGTATTTCTGCCTCCTCTTGTTTGTTTGGGTTTTTTTGTCATGATCTATAGTTCTAATGAGTTATTTAGGAAAATAATCAATGTTTAGTTAAATAGTTTGGGGCCTGAGATTGAAAAGCAGCACAGACTATGGGGTTGCCTGAAGCTGTACTTCTTAGGACAGAAGTTGAAGAGTATTTTGTAATAGGGATATTACAGTCACATCCTTTTACAAAAATAAGACCTTGCTCTGCCTTTGAAAAAATGCTAATAAATCTGCCCAAAAAAAATGCAGTTTGTATATGATATTGGTTTCTCTCCCAGTTTTTCCACCTGATACCAGCTTTGTAGTCTATGGTTAAATATTGTATCTGTCTGGATTTGTGTAATCTATCTGATTGGGTAAGCGGGAACTGCCCAAATCGGAGTATAAATCAAGGCAGAATGTTTGACACTGGGGTAGCAGTCCCTTCCAGTTCTTTAACTATCAAAAGCACAAACACAGTCTTTCAATAGTGGCAGTCGTCCTTTGCATGGCATCACACTGCTGGCTCATCTGGTGGCTGCTTACCAAGTTTTGGCCATAAACGTTCAGGTGATTTTTCTTAAAATGAGTCATTTCATCTTAAATTGGTATGGAGGACATAACTTCTATGACAATCACCTTTTATGCACTGCAGTGTTAAGATTTTAACCTTGCCTCCCTCCTGCATTATTGCAGAACACTCTTTTTCCATATCCCTTGGTAGATGCATTTAACACTGTGCTCTTTATGTCTGACAAAGGCAATGCTTTCACAGAATACAAACTCTGAGTGAGCCAGTGCATGAGGATTCCTTTTCCATCCATGACAATGGCTGAACATGCTTTTCCATTAAAATTTACCACAGTTGTAAGAGTATTAAGGTAAATTGATGGTGTAAGCACCCTTGCCTGTCTCTCAGAATGCTTTGCTACCATTGTGAAAATTTTCTTTTCTACTCTTCTTTGACTGTTGGAAGTGAAGCTGAGAATATGAAAAGAAATATATTAGTTCTGCATTCTGCTAGCAAACAACACTGTGTAATGCAGTGGGTTTTGCATGTGCTAATTAAGTAGACATTTAGGAAAGTATAATCCTGCCAGACTCACAATGCTGGGTCCCAGTGAAGGGCGAGGTCCTGTTTGGACCAAACCTGAGCTCCCAGAAGCAGGATGAGGAGTAGCATCCTGCTAAACCTGCTGTGGGTGTCACGACCCCTGGGCATGAGGAACACCCTCAGGAACCAGCTGTGACCACAACAGCTGACTTTACTGAGACAGGCAGGATTCTTGTGGAACTTGATTTCTAAATTATTTTGTATCCATCAGCCACATTCATGATAACGCATTTAACTTTATTTTTTTAATCATCCAGGTCAACTGGACTAGGATTTATTTATTCTGAAATAATTGAAAGTAGAGGTCACACTTAATATAGTGAAAATTTTTTTTTTTCTTATAGCTTTGTCAAGGTCAGGACAATAGCACTAAGCATCACAAAAGAATACATTGCTTTTTGGCAACACATAAATTAACAGATTCAGAATTCAAAGTTTAGATACATCTGTGAACTGTCAGCATGAGTGAAATATGCTGAAATCCCCCTTGGTTTTTGCTCACAATTGTAACCAAACCCATAAATCTAAATTTAAAGGAATGAGAATAGAGCCAGAAACCCATGCCTTGTATACAGTTAAAAGAGTTGACTGGTATAGCTACACCTTAGAGCTGAATTGGCAAGCACAGATTTCTTTTCTGGTGTAATTTAAATCACTTTCCTCATGGAATATGCTAAAGTATCCAAAAGACTCTGCCAATACAACAGCATCTACTCCAGGGCTTTTGCCAGCGTGACTGTAGCTGCATGAGAGGGATTTTTCATCATCCTGACAGTTATTTTGGCAAAACTACATTTAGGCAAAGTCCAAGTTAAAGTTGGCATTGTTTTACATTACAAATAAAGCAGAAGAGAAGCATTACCAGTTTACAGCCCTGGTTTTACATTATTTTAAATTGTTTGTTCTAAAGGAATGTGTGGGGCAGGATCCATGTGGTCCTTTGGATGTTTGCCTCCCACATTTGTGCTGCATTAAAATTTCTTGGTTTTTCAGTGACTGAGCTTTGGCAAAGGGGAAACTTACATTACTAAAAAAAGATAGTGTCCATATTATTTATCCTAGAAATAGCTATCCTGATGGTTTAAAGCAAATTTCCAAAGCAAAGTGAACTGCAAAGCGATTGCATCTGGGCAAAAGGACATATGGATTGATACATCATTCTTCACATTGTCCTCAGTTCAACAATGAATTTAAGCACATATTAGGCATAGTATTAATTTTAGGCACACTTGTAAGTCCATCTCAAATTTAGTAGTCATGTCAGATATGATAATGTTCCCATCTGAATTTTAATTAAGTAGATATTAGAAATTAATCATATATTCTGCACAATGCAGAATCGTTATTTCTGTCAGAAGTGAAAGTTTTCATAGAGCAAGGTTGTTGGTTGTGATACCATCTGCATTTTCTTTCCTGAACTGGATGTTTAGTCTGTCTTTTAAAGACATCCCAAGGGGCATTATTTTTCCACGTAAGTACGTTGACGTATTTGGCTCTTTTTATTTCCCCTAATCTCCCTTTCGCTAAGTGTGTTTTTACAGCTTCAGAAATCCATTCAGAGAGGTTTGCACTGATTTAATTAATTGCAATTGCTGTCGGAGTCCCTCCTTGTGCCCGTGGGACGCCGGCCCTGGCGGTTCCGGACCGGCCGGAGCGGGGCCCGGCCGGGCCGCGGGCGGCACCGAGGCTGGGGGAGGCTGATAGGAAAGTTCATGCGCAATCAGCCGGCACTGAACCACCGAGCCAATGGGACGGGGAAGTCTGATTTAATCAAGGCTTCTTCCTTCCTTTTTGCAAGACACAGAATGTGCCTGCTCAAAGAAAGCACAGACGTATTTTTCTGCCTTTTGGAAATGCCAAGCGGGCTCTGCGTGGCTTCGTACAGACCTCACATTTGCCACAAGTAAAAGAACTCAGCAACTTCCAGGTGAGTGCTCTGGGCACCTCGGCTTCTAGTGTTAGTCAAAACTCCGTGAAGAAGCTGGGGCAGCACTTACCCTGAAATGAAACAGGATGAGTGTCTGTTCAAGGCAAAATTGTGTAATTTGTTGCAGGGGTTTTGTACTGTCTTGGATTTTTTTTTAATATGGAAAAGTAAGCAGTAGCTTCGTTAAAAGAACTTGCAATGATTTTTAGCTGTGAAAGTGAAACTTTACATAAAAAGTGCAGTTAGTATTCAAGACACATATATTCAAAGTAGAAGACTTGTGTATCATAACATCCACTTCTGCATTCTCCTGTTTGCAAGTGTGTTATGTTTCTCTGGTAAACTATATTTTAAAGTAGTATTAATATAAAGGTGTGTGTGTATACACATAGATGCTCATATATATACATATGTATATAAAACCATGCAAAGATTTTTTTTCAATGTAAATACAATTTTTCTTATTAAGTTATTCCAACTTTCAACAAAGAAAAAGTTTTCATTTAAATTTGTTTGGCTATTTTCAGATTCCTCATTCAAGCTACTATATACACTCTTGGGATAAACTGTTGTGATTTTCAAAAGACTGAGCAGTTAGACAATAACTGACTACTCTTCATGTTCAAAAACCAGATCAAAAGGAGGACTGAAGAACAGTGAGAACTTTCATTCCAAGTCTGAAGCCCAAAAATAAGGGCTTCCACGATGCTTTCATTAAGGAGGATGACAACATCTGTGTACTTGCTTTTATGCAAGCCAGGCTAAGGAAAGGTTTCTGTTAGAGGAAAGTGGTTTGCACTTATATTATTTCCAGTGGGAAAAGTGATTTCTTTTCTTTTTATAGCCTTGCAGCTTGCCAGAATCAATAAGTCTGCTGAAGGAGTTTCCTGACCTCTGTATCCAGCATTTCATAACTATGTGGTAGACAAGCAAAGACAAAATGATGTGTAGTAACACCCCTGTTCTAAACCCTCCCCTTACTTAATAACCACTGCTTGGCCATTATTTTAGCGGGGTTTTTTTAACAAGTATATTGTTCTGTTACTTGATTTTCACCCATTGGCTGAACTGTGAGCAACACTTCACTCATGCTAAGTGAACACAGAACTCTGGCAAAGTTGTTAGAATGATTTTCAACTGCTAGTGTTACACAATGGTGTAACAGGTAGGTTATGCTCTGTTTTTTCCAAACAAAACAAAATCAAACCCCACAGCATCCTGGGGAGACATTTAAGCAGCAGAATGGCCAATCTGGTCTATGAAGCAGGAGTATATTGTGTTAGGCATTTTATCAGTACGTGGTGAAATAATAGTCCTAGCAGAACAGGCATACAGATCTAATACAGCACAGTGTGTAGGGTAAAAGAAGAAGTAAAGGGAGAATACTTCTGTATAATAATTAGAAAATTCAGATCTCCGTCCACCAAGCCATTGTCACATTCAATTTTTTTGTTCTCACAGTATGGAGACAAGTCCCTGGAGGGAACCTAAAACTGTGAAATATGATAAAAACTTTATACTATTTCAGATATCACCCTATTTTGCCCTACAGGTTGTGATTAAAAACAAACTGCAAGTTTTTGAGCCTTGAAAACAGATAATTTTAGCAGTGTAAGAGAACCAGGCTGCTGGTTATACCAACTATCTTCAAGATTTGAGTTCATCTGAACTCACACCTGCAAGCTTGAAGGAAAAACACAAGGAGGAAAAATATCTGCCCACACTGAGTTCATGTCAAAATTCTCATAGGTAAGAACTGAATTCCCCACCTAAACTTATTCAACATAACTTCTTATGGTTTTCTTGTTTGATTTTAAACTGCCAGAAAAACATTTCCAAACACTTTCAGTGGCAACAATAATAGGAACTGTTCTGCACTAAGTAGATATTTTTATTTATTAATTACTTTAGTTTTTATGAAACTACAGATATAATTTCACAGAGAACAACGCGTAGGTAATAAACTAGATTACCAAACTGGATCCTCTAAAAGCATGGTGCTAAGAAATGTCATGGGGTTTGTAATCTTTCAGTGATAGCAAGCAATGGACCAAGACTCGCACTGCACAGCAGGAAGAGAACTGCTGGAAGCTGTAAGCAGAATTACTACATTTTCTACCACAAGTCCACGTGATCAAGAGGAAAATCAACCCAAAGCTGAAATTTCATGTCAAGTGAGAAAAAAAAACCCAGAAAAAGATGACACACAAGGTTGTTATACCTTAATTTTATTTTTCATCTAGCTCTTTATGCCATTAATATTTTGTATAAAAATCTTTGCTTATTTATTGCAGTGGTAGTCCAAATTTATACTGCCATACTCCACTGAAAATAAGCCTTGATTACACTTGTAGCAATAGTAAAACTGATGCTCACCCTGGTGTGTATATACACACAGAGTCTTCCTTTTAATCCCGCATGCCTAGAATATGTTACAGGTATAATGGCCTGCCTTGGGAGTGCACTTTCTGTGCATCACAAACCTGAACTTCTGGGCAGTATCAACAGGGACACCAAATTGAAGCTAACCTCAAGCAGGCAGCTCTCACACGCCTTTAAAGAGGCAGCACTGAACATTTACTATGCCTAAGATTGTTCTCATCTGTTATTAAATAAAATGTTATGTATAATCCAAAGTATATGTAATCTCATCAAGATTTTAAGCCTGCAAGGACGTCATAAAAACCACCTCTCTCAGATGCTTTGTAGAGATTCAACCAAACCCCAAAGGCCTTGATAGCTGAAACTGTATGGCCAAATGATCAAGAACACGTAAAAGTGGGGTCAGTGAGTGTGGTGGTGCCTTCACAAGTCTATTTCTGCATCAAGCTGTTCTCTTACCCTTCATTTGTGCTCATTCCCCTCCATTGTTAGAATGTTAGACACACCGCAGACTGACTTCAGCTGACTGCCCTTACAGAGACATCCTTGATTAGAATTTGGGAGTGGCGTGCCCACTGGAGTACAAATATTCCATTTCTTTTATCCACTTTGCTAGCCTATATGCCACCTGATGAAAACTATTGCCAGTAGATTCCAGACAGAGAAATCACCCTTTTGAAATGCTGCATCAAATTCTCCTGTGAGCAAACTTTCAACCAGCTGTCCCACATTTTCATATATGCATATATATATCTGTGTGTGTGACTGTGGGAAGAGAAAGAGAGGAAAGGAGGGAGGTATATAAAATATTGGTAGCTGAACTGAGGACACAGTGATGACATCCCACTTTGATGTTAGGATATTCATGTTTTCCCAGCTTTCATCTATTACTGCACAAACCCCATGTTTGAACAGGGTCAGTTTTTGAATACATGTCTGAATTTGCAGCTGCATTGTATTGTCTCCTCCATTTGGCAACAAGGAAGCCTGGAGAAACATCTGACTCAAAAGACTCAGTCAAGGTTTATTTGGGCTACTCCTGGGATGGTGCAGCAAATCTTCTGCTCAGATTATGCCCCAGGTGTCAACCTTGACATATATTTCTTGGCAGTATTTTTTATGCAAATTTGTATTCTGCAAAAGATATGGTGTCTTTCAAAATTTCTGACTCTTAATAGCTTTTCTCAAAGCATCTGGACCTGTCCTTATTAACACTGACATCATTTATCACTCTTTATGCCTTGCTGTTACAGCAACATAAAATCTAGGCTGTCCTTTCACAGCAAATGCATAAGAGTTTTCTTTCCAAATGCAAAGAATATAATCTGAAGTACTAAATATATTTGTTTTAGATTCCAATGCAACCCTAAGTCCCAACTCTTCAATGACCACTAAGGAGCTTCAGGAATATTGGAGGAATGAAAAGCGTCAGTGCAAACAAGTCAAACTCCTTTTTGAAATTCCATCAACCAGAATTGTAGAACACCACTTATCTAAATTTGTGGTAAGCTAAGAAATGAATATGTACGAAGATCATTAATTTTTATTCACTCTACAGGGGTCTGCACAGCACACAGCATGCCTCACTACATGAAAGCCTTACCAAGGGCCAAGTTTTGCAAGCCATGATCACAATGAGTAGAACCTGTTCTCACTGATTTTATAGGCATAGCTGGTGGAATCTATCTCTAAAAAAACCCTCTGACAGTCAGTTCACAAAACCTGCAGCAGTGGAAAAGTGATAGCAAATAAATTAGTAGCTTGAGTATTCTTAACACATAGAGTTTTGTCAACATTAAGGAAATTCACATAAGTAAAAAAATACCAATATAGTTACCCTACCACCGAGCTAGCCAGCTGCAGCAGCTGCAGAGCATTTGTATAGCTTCCACATCAGAGGTTTCTCTTAGCACAAGTGCAAAATTCTTTGATGTTGACAATGTCTGATGCATCCTACAGCTAGATTGCTTGGGATCATTTCCCTTCTCTATCCAGAGCTCCCTTAGGTGGCATATATCTGTCGTATTTTTAAGATGAAACATGAGTATGAGGAGTAGGAACAACTGAATAGGTTGGATTTTTGTATCCTTACTCACAGTACTGACACTTGGCTTTTATTTCTGATTCTGCTTCTGGCCTTCAGGACTGACCTAGCACGAGTCTCTGTTAGTACTCCTGTGAAATTCAAATAGGGATGATTTCTTTGTTTGCTACAACTTCTGAGATCTGTAGATGAAAAATACCAAGAATCAGCATTGCTGATACTGGGTGATCCAGTCTGGTGGAATTTGAATCAGGTGCATGTTTTGGAGACTGTATTAAGGTCTTGTTGCATGCTACACACACCAACTTAGTTCACGCTACACACACCAACTTAGCTGCTGCTGGTTTGCATAGACTCAGTAGTGTCCAGCTTGTTGAAGAGTTAAAAATTATTTTTGTATAACTGTATGAGGCCAAGAGTATCATTCAGTGTACATGCAATTAAACTTAGTGATAAGTTTGCCCAGGCAAAAAGGTTTATATTACAATAAAATTGAGCTAGTTTGAATGACAGTCTAATTAAATGGTATTTCTTACCTTCTTCATGCACACTCCACAAATAAAAAAGGCAAGTACTTGTAAATTATTCACTTAGCTGCCCTTGATAAAATGATAGCTTAAAGAAATTGCTCTTATAATTGTTTTAGAATGCATCAGGCATATATACATTTTTCAGCAGGGAGCGGGACAAAGCATAGAAAAATGTCACAGTGCTTACAAATGAAAAGAGATCAGAGAAGTCAGCTCAAATTTAGAAACCTTTCAAAAAGTGCCTGTAAATATAATTTATGAAGATTAAAAGCAAGAATTTATCTTTAAGGAAAAACAAGGAAGAGAATCAGACAGACATAGTGTGAGTACTGGTTTGCACCTTTCAACAGCAGCAAAGAAAATAACTGGCACGAGTAAAACCACTCCATCCTGTAGGAGAAATCAATGGGAGCAGGGTGCAGTTGGATGTGAACATGGTCATCATCTAAAAGGTCAACATTCTGTGTCCTCAGCTGGTGTATGTTGACACAGACAAACTGCCTTCAGCGGAGCTACAGTGGTTTACACACGTTAGGGATTGACCCTTCCTCAGCATCACTGTGCTTGGATCAGGACCAGAAGAGAACCTATTTGTGCAACACATAATACACAGCTTTGGTTTGCAGCTATGTGCTTCATATCATATTTATTATAGTCTTTTGGGGCTAGTGAAGAGCTGAGGAAGACGTACTCTTGAGGACTGTTAATGTGGGGCAGCACTGCTGTTGGCTGCTAGTGGAGGATTCTGGATAGAAAACAGATTGTTGTAGAAATGTCACATTTTTTGTATTATTTAAATACCAAATAAGTTGGAACACAGGACAATGATTTAAAGGGGGGAAAAGGGTTTGGAGTTTCTCCATCTTATTTTTGCACATGCCAAATATATTGCCAAATGCTTCCTTTTCTTTCACAGCATTAATAACACCCCTAAATCCCTAGAAATGTCTCATACAAATAACTTTTCTGAATATTATGACCAATGTAAAATAGATTACATTCAATATTAAGTCTGGGAAATCCATTCAGTTCATAGAAGGTGATTGATTGCAGCAGCCTCAGCTATTATAAACAAAGTACAGCTACAGAAATTCTTTGTAAGTGTTTTACGAGATTCAGTTTGCTGCCCGTTTATCTTTCCTAGCACCTTGCAGGATGGGATCTGTTAGTGTGCTGTTGATCTACAACTTATTTACAGGCTAAGGCTAAGTCTGGTGACAAAAGTACAGAACAGCAGGAGGTGGGAATTTTTAATCTGTTGGCTGCAGATCTCTCAGGTGTACACTGAGCATGCACCATAACCCCAGACCACACCCGATTTAGCAGCACGGCATAGGAGTACACAAGATGCTACATAGAAAATTGGTGCAGGAATATTTCGGGTGGAGGACTGCACAAGCACAAAGCCTTTTCGTAGCAGTACCAGACAAGATCTGGTGGGTCTAGAATGGTCCTTCTCATGCTTATTTTTTCTGTTTGATTGTGTTTAGATGTATAAAATCATCATTTTGCAAACAGGGAGTTTTGACAGCAACAAGTCTGTAATTGAACGGCGTTACTCAGATTTTGAGAAACTACACAGAAATCTACTGGAGGAATTTAGTGAAGAAATGGAAGATGTGACCTTTCCCAAAAAAACTCTAACAGGGAACTTCACAGAAGAAATAATCAATGAGAGAAAATTAGCCTTCAAGGACTACCTGAGATTTCTATATTCTATGAAATATATCAGAAGATCAAAAAAATTTATTGACTTTTTAACAAGGCCGGAGCTTCAGGAAGCGTATGGTTGCCTGCGGGGTGGCCAGTACACCAAAGCTTTGGAAATCCTTTTAGAAGTCATTGGTCTGCAGGAAAGGCTGACAAGAGGCAACCCTGTCTCAATTGTCCCTACTCTCTGTGCCATCGTGGTGTGCCACAAGGACCTGGAAAACCCAGCAAGTGCCTTTGAATATGGAGAAAAAGCTCTAGCACGCCTTCGTGTGCATACCAGCCACAGGTATTATATTCCATTGTTAGAAACAATGATCACTCTGGCGTATGAACTTGGCAAGGATTTTCTCTCTTTGCAAGAAAAACTGGAAGAGTGGAAGACGAAGAAAGATCCCATACGGGTTTTCACCCTGAAAGAACTTGCAGTTCGGGAGTACGTACAATGAACTCAAGAAAAAATTTCATGGAAATGCAAACTCTTCAAAGAGTGAGAACTGGAAATTACCTGTTTAGCTTGCATAACATTGTATTAATAGAAAAAAAATTAAATTAAACATCCTCTATGTTGAAAAGGGACATTAGCACCTATGTTGGAATGTATTACATTTACTCTACAAATATGAGGAGTACCTAAGGAGCACCTTAAGGTTTTTTGAAGGAAATTTGCAAGAAAATAATTGTTTATGATTTGCTTAATTTGAACATAGCTTATTTTGTGTAAAAAGTCAGAATAAGAAAATACAATTAATAAAGCACTTAAGAGTCAGAAGCATTGCTCACGTGGAAACTTTCCTGTCAAGAAGAAAAACATCTTTTCAGTCAATGCAATCTAAAGGACACGTCTTCAGACACTGAATACAATTTTTCACCCCTCCAGCTGGGGCCTGGTCAAACAGCACTTTGCCGGTTCTGAAAATAATGGGGTTGGTCCTGTTCTGTCTGAATTCAGCAGCTGTGAGCAGGAGGGCCTCTGGGGAAGGTTTACAATCAACTTTGATAGGAGGAAAAAAATACAAGTGATGATCATTCCATCAGAGATGAGGGAATATATTTCATTTCCCTTTTGTAACTAACACAGTTTTATGATTTTCTGCACTGAAGGCACATTCTTGTTTGGGGGGCTCTTTCAGCAGGGCTCTGACTGGGGTAGAAGATTCATACCACGTGCACTATATCCATGATGGAAAGGACCTACAGGGGCATGCTGTTGGGCAGAACATCTGGCTATTCTAATGCCAGCATTTAATTCTGCTTATCGAGCTGTGAGATATGCTTAACAGGCAGGCTGTGTTGATCATGTGCTTCCCCCTCCTGCCTTCCAGAGGTTCGTGTAAATTGGGCCTTGCCTCAGTTTGACAACCTGGTACACCATGGCACTATCGTCGTGGTGGCACTGTGATATTATAGCTAATTCTTTCAGGGATCCAGCCCACCTATAAAATACTAAGCTTGTCTTGGCCCTAACACTCCTGAGAAAGCCTCCTAGAAGCAGAAAAGTCTCTATTTACCTGCCTTTGTAATTTCCCTCAACTCTAGTCTCTCCCATACACTTATTTTAACAATTTGGTAAATTAATTTTCATAAATATTGTAGTTAGTATGTCATTAAGTAGCATGGGTCATTATTCTCTGCTGAACATAGTCCACTGAGTACTTTCAGGCCTGTTCTCCCATTACAGATACCACCTGCACCACAATGACACTGTCCATAAATTAGGAATAACTGTATTAACTTACCTCCCAGAGAGATGAAAGATTCAGCTAATTGGAAGTGCACTGAACCTGAAAAATTTTGCTGTGCATTGTTGTAAGAAGGATATCTTGAAAAAAGTACAGAATAATAAGAGCATCTAGGGTGGAAAGTTAATATTTTAAGTAGCTATAAACAGCTAGGCATTAAACTCAAAATACATGGATTATTTGTTATTTGACAATTACTATTTTTTTCTAGTTATGCCAGAAGTAATAGAATTAAGAGTAATTAATTAAGAGTCTTAAGGACTAATCTTCCCACCACATACCATACTGCAGGACAGTGAAAACGGATCAAAGGTAACACCATCTTAGAGGATGTCTGAATCAACAACAAAGCAGCGAAGAAGAAAGCATCACACTCAGAGCCTGCATCACACTCAGGCAGTTTCAAGTTCAGGGAGAAAAGAAGCGTGGCCTTCATGCTGTTCTAACTCCACAACAGATTGTGATGAAAGACCAAAAGAACAGGGAAAAAAAATGTCCTCCCTTTTGTTCCCTCCCATCATTGTGTGCAGCATCCAAGACACAGCTCCTTTGCATTCTCCTCTGGCTCCTATGGCATGGTACATTAATACCTATTTGCATCCACAGACCCTCACCTTACAGCTGACCACAAGGCGAGAGGGTCCATAAGTACCTGATGGCTGTCAAGGACAGTTACCAGGAAAGCAGCACATCAGGAAGATCTTACTTAACCTTTATTTGTGCTGTTATGATTTCCCATCTCTGAAGGACTAACTGATCCAAAGCTAACCAACTTCTCCTGGCATGTTTGGCTATTTGGCTAAGAGAACAATTTACCTTATTCAAAAGTCACTTAAAAGTGCCAAAAAAACCCACTGTTTTGTTGGTGTAAGCCAAATCTCTTCTGGGATTTTCCATTTAATATACTAGTAGAATTTTGTCAGCAAAATGATCCTAGGTCACCTTGTGCTTCATTGAGATTCCAGTCAAGCCACTTCAAAGGGTCAAGTGTAACATTCATAAAAGGAGTTTGTGATTTCATTACTAATAGAATACAACAAAATTAAAATTTCCCAAAAAATTCAACCTCCCTCAAGCAAATCATGTATGTATTTCCTTCCTACAAATGCAAAGCCTGTGACCTTTGGATTTATTAATCTCCTCAGAGATTGCACTGAAAATTCTTGGAAAGAAAAAGCTAGGATCATTACAGCAACAAACGGGGATCCACAGAGCCTGGATTTCACCTGGAGCTCTGCCGTGGACTTGGTCTGCACTTAGCACAAATAACTTCACCTCTGTGCCCCTATTTCCTCACACAGTACTTCCCCATAAAGTTTCCTCATTCAGGTTTTCAGTACTCACAGAACAGGAAAGCTGTGAAACTTGACCAAATATGCTATTTCTAGCATTTAATTTGGAAATGTGCTTTGGGGTAGATATAAATTTTGATTTATACAAGCCTCTCTCATTTCTCAAGGATATCTTGAACCAAAAGGGAATTTAGAGGCATTAAGTTGCCAAACCTGTGTGCTTACTGTGGATTGCATTGTTTCTTATTTTAGTCTTATTTTAGAATCAGGTGTTCCTTTCCTCATAAACTAGAGAAGTTACAAAATTATGTCTGTATTACATTGTACTGTGGAGAGACCACGCTGGCTGATCAGGCCACAGGCAACCAGCCAGTTCCGATTTTGTAACTGTAAACTCTCAGAGTGGTTGGACCTGCCCAAAGAATTCTGCTTCCTTTTACACACATTTCAAAAGTCAACTTCTGCATATTCGTTTTTACCTGATTTTTGCATCGAAGTGAGTATTCAGCAGTTGCGTGTCATTGAACTGAAAGGTAATGGCATCCCTGCTGCCATACTGACTTACCCACTAGTAAGGACAGCCTGCAAGGACCAGGTTGCCTCTGCCTGTATGTGTGACCTTATCTTCCACAGTCAAAAATGTGTAGCCAGGTAGGACAGACTTCCTGCAGGGAGTCAGACAAGATTAGTGTCTTTCCCCACCACCTTTGCTCAGTGCAATGATGCAGCAGTGTTGCTGTATTTTCCTGGCTTTTCCGTAAGATACGTAACAATGAAATGGGTGCTCTGCACCTGCCACCACACCTTAGTTTTCCTCCGAATAGTGTCTTGAGAATGCTCAAAAAAGAAATGGCTAACATTTACACCCACATCTGTCTTACTTGTTTGTTGCCCATCCTTCACTCTTGTAGAGAAGCCATTGAGAAGCAGAATCAACAGCTGAAATCCTTGTGCACTCTCCGTGGGGTTCACACGCTGTCCCCAGAGTACACACCCCACCCTCCCAGGTGCCAGGCCAGCAAAAGGGAGTAGGGCTGCATCATCTTGCACGAACAACCACAACACAGCTTCACCTGTGCCTGGTGTCACACACCTGACAAAACTGCCTGAGACATCTATGAAAGAGGAAACCTTTGAGCAAGTCTGACTGATTAATATATTAGAAGAACTAGTAAGTGGTTGAATATTTTAACCACTATTTTACAAAAATAACAAAGCAAAAATCTTGCCTAAGAGATTTTCAGAATATATAAAAAACCTCCAGACTTCAGTATCATTTTCCACAAGAAGGAAGAGAAAAATATTTTCAAATACATATTTTCCAGTCTTAAGAATTTCTTAGAACTTTGGAATTTCTTTCCAGTGCTCTTGAAGTCTAAACAAGAATCACACAACCACTACAGAGTACCACACACATTAGCAATCTGTTATTGCCCACTTTTCTCAACAGCACACAATACATCAGAGCTTTGCAGTATAATCTTACTTTCTCTGAAGTATACCTACAATAGATAACAATCCAAGTATAAATTCACATTTAATTTTTTCCCAGGAAAAAAGGTTAAAAAAAATGCTGTCCGACCAACATCTGCCTAGCATGTCTAACAAACCACAGGCTGCATATAAGTGAGAAGAAAATTTAAATAAAATCTGGGCAGATCATCTCCAAGAGTCCATGGAGAGTTGCATTATGATCTACTGAGCTTTGCCCCATTTCCATATCAATTATTATATCATTTGGGGTATTAAGTAGATAATGCTGTTTACACAACTTTCTAAAATAACTAAAGAAGCCCATGAGGATGCCTAGTTACTTATGAAACATATGCAGACAAGATGCTCTCTGTGCAATGCAGCATCTTGTTTACAGGGAATCCTGTGATCTTTATCACATACTTGTTATTAACTCCTGTTATCTGCTGCATCACTGGAGGATAATATTTGCTTTCCTGAATCTTAATAAGGCTAAATACATTTATTGAATTCAACAGATTTGTACAATCAGCATGGGAGTCGAGTTCAGGACACAAGATGAAATCTAGGTTTTGTGGCTCAGACAGCAGCTGAGCAAATCAAATCAAGAATGTTTATTTTTTTATTAGATCAAAGGCAGGAGCAAGATGTGTTGAAAAACTAAACACAGTTGTAATGGTGTAAAATACTGAATGTCAATTCCCATCTGGATGAAGTGAGAACCCCAAAGAACCAACCTGTTTACATTAAGATCACATTACAGCATATGTTCATCACACTTTACATATATATGCTCTATAGACACACAAGACACAAATTTTCTTGTCAGACCAATAGGAGTTGAGAGTAGCTATACTGAAATAAATTAAGCTATAATGCAGCTGAGAGCAGATTAAGTTCTACTGTCTATATAAACATGTGCACAGTCTCTACATGCAGTGGATGTGTGGATGGACAGATGGCTGATGAGTAGATAGAGCAAAAAGAATTTGCATGTTTTGATGCTTAATAAGTGTTTGTCAAGGGTTTCAGAAATTCAGATCAAAGCTACTTTTACAAGTACCACATGGTTATATATAAAGGAAGAAAGTCATAGTTTTAAACACACATCCTTCTTTTATTAGAAATAGGAATACATATGTAAGCCTGTGGTTATTCAGGAAAATGCTGCAGAGAAATGATGAACTTTCCTGTACTAATCTCTCTAAACTAGCGCAATTAAAATATTTTTCATTCCAGACGGTGTGAGACTCTAGCTGTGATAACCGATAGGAAATCTTAAAGAATTTTACTTTGCTGTTAAATGCGGGATTTAGATCGCGCTGTTTTTCCCGGTTAGCAGTGTTCCTGAAGGCTCGCCTCGCTGGCAGAGGCTGCAGTGCCACTAGATGGAGCCGCAGCATTTTCAGGAGCCCAGGGCCCCGCGAGTGCAGGGGAATGGAACAGAAAACTTTTTTTTTAATGACTTGAATTTTATTTTTTTTTTTAAATCTACTCTAAAGTCTAACATTTAAATTTTAATATGATTAAACTAAATATATATCTCTCAATTCCATTGTGGGTTCAGACTGTAGCGCCGTGCTCTCCAGCCGTCCTTCAGGACAATTTACCACAGCCTTTATCAGCCAGCTCTAGGAGCCGGGCTGGAAAGCTGAAAGAGAAAATGTTCTTGCAGGCTTTTAGACCTGGTGAGTTCAAAGCCAGAGTCACTGCAGCGTCTCAGTTCCTACAGTACCTTTTCCTTCTGATCAAAAGGAACCAAGTAAAACTCACAACTCTTAAAAGAACTGTCAAATAATAGGGGGAGGGAAGTAAAAATAAATGGGCCCATAATGCCTTCTGAGTGGTGCTGGGGAAAGTTCAATGACTCCATTTTAGAAAGCTGCACTCCCAAGTATGAAAACGAGACCTCATTCTGTTTTGAGTCCAACTACTATAAAATATATCTGTTAATTTATTTACGTACAGACATAACTGTACTGCAAATATCATTCATATGCATGTTTTGAATCCAAGTTTTGTCTCTTTTTGTTGATAACATGGAAGGAAAAGATATGATGACTAAACCTGGACTACAGTTCCCAGCCATCTTCTTTGTCTGTTCTTTAAGCAGCAAAACATAGAAATATTTGTGGAAACAGCCCCTGAGAAACACAACAGATCAAGCTAGCACAGGCCTGAAGTTCCTTGACATGTGCTAGTGATTTTTATCAGGTTGCTGGGATGGCCTGGATTTGGAGACTGGCTTCTCCTCCCACTGAGTGCCAGCTGCAGACCAGAGTCTGAAAGCAGCCTCCCCCTGCATCAAGATATTTTTTTTCCAAAAGGTTTCTGCAGAAACTACTGGCTTTTAGAAACAGCATGAGGGAACTGGGCTGTCCAGCAGCAGTAAAAAGTCGGAAGACTTTGCCAAAGTCTTTGAAAGAACAGTCTCAGGAGATGAAATCTTTGAAGGAGTGTCTCCCTCCTTCCTATTCAGTTTCTTCCAGAAGTCGTAGAAGGAAAAGCAAAAAAAATAAAAAAGAGAGACAGGAAGAAAGAAAAGAAAGAGATACAGAGTCTCAGAAGACAAGACATGGATTTGGTTGTTTCTGTCACCGCACCTCACCTCCAGAAACAGCATCTTAAATGTGTGCTGAGCTAGTGGGGGGGCACTTCCATGGACTCAATAATAATATACAGTGCTTTTATAGTGCTCCACATGTTCAGAACATTTTATAAATACTGGGCCAGATTAATCCAGGCTTTAAATCTGCATAAACCTTGGCAGAGGGCTCTGGTGCCCGTGAGATTATAAAGTCTGCCATGAAACTAAATTGTGATGATCAAAAATGAGACTCACAAAAGGCATAGCCAGGAAGAAAAGTTTGTTATTTGTGGAACATGAAGACAGAAAAAAATTTCTAGGAAAAGACAAACAAACAGTTGGTCAGTTGCACAGGGTATAAGTCTTCATTCATTTCATCCTCTTTGGAGAACAAAGGGTCATGCAGATCTTTACAGTAAAACACTACCTCAGAGGTACTGACAGGGAAAGCTGGTTTTGGTTTATGCATTTATATTTTTCTTATCCTAAGAAGATGGCAGTGAGGATACTTGGTTAATAGTAAGCATAAAAAAATGGTATAAATTATATGACCTTCACAAGCAGCAGTAAACCAAATGAACTTATTTCTTGATTATAATGCTTCGTGTTCATCTGACTGGTCCACATAGCAACTGTAAGAGGCTTGGTTTGTACTGCATCAGAATGTATTTTACACGTACTTAGATTTGAAATGTATT
Source organism: Atrichornis clamosus (assembly GCA_013400975.1). Taxonomy (NCBI): domain Eukaryota; kingdom Metazoa; phylum Chordata; class Aves; order Passeriformes; family Menuridae; genus Atrichornis; species Atrichornis clamosus. The sequence continues at coordinate 258,432 of WBMZ01010838.1, forward strand.
TAAAATTATGATTTGTCCTGCTGTGCAGTAGCTTAATGATAACTGACCTAATTTGCCATATAAATCTCCTGTATGGGAAAGGAATTCATTTCTCTTTTGGAAGGCAGAGCACTCTGAAACAACCTTTGTTTGCTGCTGCCACCCCAAAACCCCTCAATACCTATGGTAAGAAGGAGAGCATGAGGGCAGAGTGAAGGAGACTCTTTATCTGATCTCAGCATGTTTTCCTTATTTCAGCCACTGATGCTCACAACAGAGAGGATGAGGGAGCAGTAAACATGGTGAAAAGCATCAAGTGAAAAGTTGAGACAAAGCACAATTACACAGCTAATCACTGTCAGAGGAACCATGTGGTAGAGCTGGGCAGATAATGTGTCATTCCAGAGGTTCAGTCATTCCACTGGATGTATCTACAGCTGCTATTTTGCATCTGTTTCACAACGTCACTATGTGGCTCCTGAGATCTCCCTGCTCCCTGCTCCCATCCCATTCTCTCTGCCTCAGACACTGCAATTATACTTGGAGCAAAACACCTTTACCAGCTATGGGCAGGTCTCTGAATAGAGAACATTGACCATCCCTCACCTCACCATTGCCACATTGGACACCTGATTCACTACAGCATAAAGAGAGGACTGACTGCAGCAGGACAGGCTCCAGGGCTGCTCTTAATCTCCCAACTAACCTTTGCTGTCGGTGTGTCTTTGGGCCCAGGTGGGATTTATTCAGTGAACACTGTAGTCGGAATGTATTCCCTCTCCACATTTTGTCTTCCTGTTTTGGTAAAGTTCGTAATTTCACAAAAGCACACATAGCCTTAGAGACCTAAAAAGCTCAGCCTCTGATAAATTTTTCAGGCATACATGCTTCCTGCCCATCCTGCAGTGCGACTCAGTTGCACGCTGCAATAGATGCTCAGCTACAGTCTGGGGCCATGAAGTGTTAGAAAGCACATCTCTGCAGGAAATGCCCCTTGCTTAATCTGTTAGCTATGGTTGCAAGAGCTTATATCTCCTTGTACAGTTGCATTTAAAAATCTGACTTCTCTTTACATATTTTTTCATTCTCCTTTGTAACAAACACCAGACTTCAAATACTGTTTTTCCTAACAATGTGGCTTTAAAATTTCTCTTCCTTTTGTTCACTGCCACTTAGGGCTTTCCTGCCTGTTGAGGATGACCCTGAAGCATCTGCTCTGGTCACATAGTTGCCATGATTTGAGGTTACCATGTACACCCTTTGTCTCACTGCTCAGAAAGCAGCAGGGACAAGCCACGGAGGTGGAATTCCACCAGTCTGACCTGGTTACATGCAGAGCTGTTACCAAGCATGCAGAACCAGTATTACTAAGAGCACTGAACTGTGTTCAGTTCCTTTCTTGCTAGTCCAGACCACCAGCACCATTTCAGGCACCATCTGTCTCCTAAGTTGATGTATCTTCACAAGCTGCAGTTTTCTTCCATGAAGACACAATGGTGATGATCAAATCACTGCCTTAAATAAACATTCTACTTATTTAAAGAAAAGGATCAAAAGAAAGTTTTGCAGCAATGAAAGAAGTCATATGCTAGTCTGATTTTCATCAAGATCTCTAAGTCCAGGAAAAAAAGTCTAACTCTTAGCCTCCTTCCTCAGCATGTCACTTTGTCCCTCCTGACAGCTTCTGGCAAAAATCCTCTTTTTTAAATCCTGAGAAACCAATTTAAGTTTCCTTTATATTCAAGCCCCCTGCTCTGCAAAAACGTTTGTACCATTTTGGATCCATGAGTCATGTCCCTCAAAGCTGTTTATTTCTCTCACTGTCTTCCTTGTGGATGACTGAGGCCATGTATCACAAAGAGTTTTGTGGCTTTCCCATTTCTTATCAGAAGCAGCAAATGTTAGAACAATGTGTACATAAAGGAAGATCTGATAACCTACCCATGCATTGCTTCACCTGCCACCTCCAGGTCATTCACAGCACTCATGCAATCCATTCTGGCCAGCAAAGTGCAGTGCTCTGCTTGGAGAACCACACTCCAAGCTTGTTATAAAGCAATGCACTGAATTAGTTCCTTCTCTTACTCTGGCATAAGAGAGAATTTGCCCCTCTGCTTGTTTTAACTTTGAACTGAGTGCATAAATTTTTACCTTCTCTTTACCAGTTGGTTTTGGTGGGTTTTTTTGGCTGTTTTTATGTTTGGGTTTTCCTATTACACTTTAAAAAATGTTGTATGTAGTTCAGAGCTAATTTTAGCTTGATCAGAAAGTGCTCTGGGGATGCTTGCATAAAAGGTGCTACAGAAAAGCATTACATTGCATTGTATCCAAATCAAATTCAACACAGTTAAAATTTAGCTATGGTAGTAAAAGACGCTGCAGGACAAGGCTGGCACAGAGTCCATGCTGGAAAAAAATGCCTAAAGAGTTGTGATCTCTGTATTTTCACAGGTTGAGACATGGACCTTCAAGGGCAATTTGAATGTAATGCTTTGATATATGAGCTGATCACCACGTAGAAATGGAGAAGAGATTTATAATCAGTGGAAAAGTGAGCTGCAGCCATACAGAAAAACACCAGTGGATCTGGAGTACATAAAGCTCTTCAGCTGTGGGTAGGAGGATAGATTCACTGGTCTTTGTCCCTGCCCTGTTGGTAACGATGTGAGGCACATGACAAGGACACCATGGTAGGTGAATCAATACTCAGAACCACTGAAAAAATTCTTATTTTTTCCACAGACTGAAGAAGCAACAGCTCTCTGAGGTCAGAGCTAGGCAGTCAGGTATACATGGATAATTGCAAGCATTGCAGGTCCTATATGCAGTCTTCACAAACATGCATTGATTCACCACAGAATGCCTCCTAAAGAAAAGGAATTCTTAAGATTTCTTAACATTCTCCCATGAGAGCAAGTTTCTTTTTCAATCCATTGTGCTACCCTTACAACCTTATTTTTAATTTCAAGAATTTTCATTGAATCACAGAATTCCTCTCTGACACAGCTCACCTTTTAGAGGTATTTTTCAATTGATCTAATCCATCCATTCTACCTAAGAACTCTTTTGCCTGTTAAAAAAAACAATAAACCAAACCAAAAAGAAACAAAGACCTAAGGATGCATGTAAAATGTGGCATCATTAACAATTCTTTAATATATACAAGCAAACCTGGCAACTTTAAATCATGTTACTACTTTGAAACATGCCACAGACTGTCTCTTCCACTTTCTACTTAGTGAATCTTCATAGGGTTTTTAATACTCTTTCTACTTTTGCCATGATCAAAGGAATTGCTCTCCGTTTGCTTGTTCCTCTGATAAGTGATAAAAGATGTCAGTGAGACTAATGAGAACTGCCTCCAGCTTCCTTCATAAAGCCCTGTAGAAAAGAAATCACAATGCATCGTCAAACCTGCTAGTCTTTTAGGAAATAAAGTGTGGAAAAATACTAGGCACAAAGACAACAGGGGGATGGGAGTGGGAGGAGGAGGGGGGAAAAGCTTTTATAAAAGAAACAAGGATATTGGTGTGTAAGCAGAAATATTACTCCCATTAATAATCCGTGTTGGGGTAAATCCTGAAACAACTGCCTATGCAAATGTGGAACTTCAGTTCTTCACACAACAGGATTTGCTTTTTCACACACACACACTTCACACGTTGGAAAGGTCACATAACAGCTTCCCCCACCCCATGATATAGCAGTGCTAAAAATCAGAATCCAAATCCAGATTAGGCCTTTACCCTTCAGTTCTCAATGACAGTTCATTTTACTTCTCTCAGGATCTGCCAGAACAAAACTCTTTTCAGTTTCCAAGTGAATTTTGCCTGCCAGTGCAAAGGTTGTCAGTCCAGTGAGGGCTGGAGGCAGGTAGCAGATCTTCAAGCCCCAAAATCATGGATGTACTTCCATTTATTGGCACTGAAAACACCTCGAACAAACTCTAGGGATCAAACAAAGCGTGCGTGCATCAAGACCTGTCCCAAACAAGTGGCAAGATTTTAATTTGTGCTGTGAAGAGCTACTCAGCCTTCTGAGTAGTTCTTCCTCCCATTCCTGTTTCCTGAATATTTGCTGGCCAACATCTCATCTGCAGGGACTGCTGTGTGTTTTTTCTAGCCCAGATAATGGTCAAATGCAAACAGACAGGTACCTTGCTAAGAAAGAGCAGGCAGTCTCGCTTCTTGGAATTAAAGAGAAATGTGTGCAAACCAAGCAGCAGGCTCTGCCCACAGACCATCCTCCTCTACGGCAGATGTCTAGAGAATGGGCTCTTGTTTGTCAAGAGTGACACAGACATGCCAAAAAGTGGTGGCACCGTCATTTTTCCAGTGAATAACCTGTTCTATAACATTTGTTGGTCCATTGTACATTAAACCCTGATGAGTTGGACCTGTGACTGTTTTAGCAAGTTATATGAAGTCTGAGAACAGAACAGTGTGATAATCATGACCTTTAAGTCAGCAAGCAGAAAACTGATTTGGTTTTGTCTTGTTTTGCATCAATACTTCTGTCATTTTCCAAAGTGAGACTGGTTAGCTCAGGCTGGAAACTTTTGAAACATGTTGATTTATGACTTAAGTATAGCCATTTCATTATGTCTGCAGACACAGCTTTCTAGCTACACACATCTATTAAATCAAGTATAGAAGGTAAGAATCTACAAAAATGGAGATTATGAATCAATATTTAGAAATACAAATTAATTCAAAGGGAAATATAAAGTTATCAAAATACATCTTCCTTTTCAAATTAATTGTTTTCATTAACAAAGGAAGGCTTGAATTACAGTGTTCGTTTCCAACTACCATGTCATTCAAGATTTTAAAACTGGTAGGTCTCATATTTAATTTTTAACCATTGATGGTATATAGGCATCCTACTTCTTCAGAGACTCAGTGCCAGACATGGCAAAATGGATATGTTTAATTCCAAGACAAAATTTTAATATTGTTATCTCTTTTAAGTAGATAAGTGTATAAGTAGATAAGTTTTAAGATAAGTGGAGAATGTACAGTGAAAACAAAGATCTCAATTTTCTACGTGTTGACTTTAATCACTGAATGAAATTGAGTGAATGGAACCTAACAGAACTATATTCTCTTCACTGGTAATGAGTAGTGACTCACTGACCTGATGTGAACACCTTTCCAGCAACACGTTTTGGGGAGGTTTTTTTTAAACTTTGAATGATTTAATGCATCAGAATAAATTGAACTCAATGTGGGTTTAAAACTTAATTTTAAAGTTTTACTCAAGAAAGACTTCTTAAAACTTAAATTAAAAGCCCAATTTATTTTTAAGTCATTGATTTTTATCCATCCTGCTGTTTCTCTTCATTAAGGGAAGAATGACTCTGATACCTCAACAGAACAGAAACTCTGATCTTTCTCCTGGGGCTCTCTTTCCCTTTTATACTAATACTAAATATGAAGGGTCTATGGAATCTTAAACGAGGAAAAGAAATGCATTTCTAAGCTGGATAGGGGAGGGATTAAATCAGGGAAGTAGCCTAGGGGAGAGTGGAGCTACATAAACAGATAGACACCCTCAGGCAGCTTCTATCACCATGAGCTTCACTGGGCTGAACACCAATTAACACCAGCCCTGAGTCCGGGCCATGCCTCCAAAGCCACAATCACAAGTAGTCTTAGGGCTGCATTCTTCTAAAATAGTACAATGACACTGTTAACCACCAAACCCCAGCAGAAGTTGCTTTTGGTTCTGTTTGGATTACTGTTATCTTGTGAGAGAGCCAGTGAGTGCACTAATTAGCATGGGAATAAGCTGATGTTTGAATTCAATTTCCTTCATGATCATATTCACTGGAAGTATCGTTGGGGAAGATACACAGCTCTGTGCTTATTATTTAAGCTCACAAATGCTACCCTTGCAGCTTTCGCTCATGGAAACACCTGCAGAGAAACAGTGCCTCTTGTATTCAAAACAAAAACCCTTTTATGGCTTTTGTCACGTGAACTGTCCATTTCATGCATTTTACTTAAAAAAACAGGACACATTTTTGGCTTATTTTTACAAATCTCAAAGTTAAGTATTGAAAAGGGCATTTAGCAGCAACTTGCTGGTAGGGATTGAAACTTAGAAAAGAATTTCAGCAATACAAAATGATTAGAACATCCAGTCCTGCTCCAAAGCCATTTCTGAGATTCCACAGGTGTCTGCTTGTGCAGGATTTAGCGATGACTTTAAGTTTTGTAGCCTCAAAGGACTGAACTGGAAGCTCTAAGATGTTGAAAAAAGGCCTGCTCTTCAGTCTTTATGATTGTGGGAACAATAATGATTCTGTTTTAGGGCTAAATACCAAGTGAAAAATTGTCTATTTGTCAAAACTTTCAAGAAAGTTGCAAGAGACACTGTTTGATGAAAATGTATGGATAATTTCCACACCTACACTGCAAAACTCACTGTCAAAGCTGCATCAGGGAGGGAAGAAAATCTGCAAATTAGGAAACGAAATGGCAAGATGAATAGTGTTCTTCAGAGAAGGAGGAGAGGAGGTTATTGAGACATGCAGCTATGCACATTAACCCTGTCCAGCACTCAGCCAGCCAACTGCTTTTTGTTGTCCCCTGAATTCCAGCTCCTCCACGTTTCCCCAATTCTGTTAGCTACAGGCTGCACTACTCCGAAATGTACAATTAAATTAAATCTCTTGTATACAAAAAGAACCAAACCCTCAATATCTGTTAACTCAGTTGTTAAATTTGGCACAGGCTACACAGTAGCCTGCATTTTGTTACTCCAGTTCCCATCCAACAGCACCTTCTTCCCTAAGGGAGCAGCTGCCCACCAGAACCGGTTTATCCATCCCCTTCCTCAGCTGGACAGGGGAGAGGAAATATAATGAAAGTCTCATGGGTCAATAATGCAAAATAAAAACTAAACCCTGCAACACCTTACCCTCACCCCTCCCTTCTTCCCAGGCTTAACTTTACTCCTGAATTCTCTACCTCCTTTCCCACATCAGCAGGGAAGGATGGGGAATGGGGGCTCCAGTCAGATGATCACACACTCTCTGCTGCTCCTTTCTCCTCACAGAGAGGACTCCCCACGCTCTTCCCCTGCTCCATCGTGCTGTCCCTCCCGTAGGAGGCATCTCTCCATGAACTTCTCCCGTGTGAGTTTTTTCCACAGGCTGCTGTTCTCCATGAACTGCTCCAGTGTGGGTCACTTTCATGGAGCCTGCTCAGGATCAGACTGCTCCAACGTGGTGTTCTCCAGGGGTGCAGGTGGATCTCTGCTCCCCTGGATCTCCCTGGGCTGCAGAGGCACAGCTGCCTCTCCATGGTCTCACCACAGGCTGCGGGGGTATCTCCACTCCCGCACCGGGAGCACCTCCTGCCCCTCCTCCTTCCCTGCCCCGGTGTCTGCAGAGCTGCTCCTCTCACACGTTCTCACTCCTCTCCCCCAGCTGCTGTTGCCCTTGCGCATCCTTTTCCCCCTCCCTCGGTTACCCCAGAGGCTCCACCACTGTCCCTGACGGGCTCGGCCTCGGCCAGGGTGGGTCTGTCTGGGGTCCGCTGCCCTTGGCTCCTCTGGACACGGGGGAAGCTTCTGGCAGCTTCTCACAGAAGCCACCCTGTAGACCCCCACTACCAAACCCTTGGCAAGCAAACCCAATATCCCTGTGTAAGCTACCAAGCCTCGTCACTGTTTCTCTTCCACTGGGAAAGAAAACCGTGCAAGAAACTGCAGAATTTCTTAAAAGGGAACTTACGCCAAAAAAAATGATGACAGAAGAAATGAAAGAAAGGAAGCGGATAAAGACTAGGGGGGAAAAAAGGAAGGAAAGCAATCTGATAAATCTAGCAAGGTTTAAAATTATGAGGGAAGAAGGAAGGGATTTAAAAGAATAATGAAATACTGACATAGCGTTAAAATTTAACAAATAAAGTGCATGGCAAAAAAGAAAAAAGAAGTTGTCAGTTATAGAAATTAAAAAAAAACCCAAAGTGAAAAAAAAAGAAAAAAAAAAGAAGACTAACATAAGATACTCATGTCTCAGTTACTGTAATATTATAGGCAGAAATACAGAATGGCTTTCTTAAAGCTGCACTGTGAATAAAAAACTGGGACTCAATATTTATTCATTTTCAGCAAGAAAATCATTACTCTTTCATGTTACTTTTCTTCCAGAAAATCCTGACTGGAAACTTCCCAGTGTCCCAAAAACTGCAAGAATTTTCTACTTGAAAATGAAATTTTACAAATGAAAATTTTACTGCAGCTCCATGTCAAAATATTTTAGATAGCTCTAAGAACACCATCCACTTTTCTTTGGCAAAGGAAAACAAAAAAAATCTCAAAGGTTTGCTTAGAAAATGCTTAAAGCTTATAGGGAAAGCTGGAAGTTTTCCAAAGCTGTTTTTGTTATCCTTACATAGAAAACATAAAGGCAGCTGAATGACCATATTTGTAGTCTGGTAGAAATTAGATTCTAGATCTCTGTACCATCTGACCAGCATATTTTGCTTATTATCCATTCAGGTAACATCTCCTTCCTTCAGTGATTTCTGTGAAAACTATTCTAAAAAGGTGTTCCTGAAATGATATTAAACTTAGAGAAACATGTTGAGGAACTGCTGCAGTGACAAGTATTAGAGTCTTTCCATGGGAATAAATTGATTCAAATTTTGCTGTATTACTTCTGGGAAACATCTTAGCCAAAGCAACTTTTTAATACTTGATCATTTATTATGGTATTTCTTTCACTTAGTAGGTTTTTCAATATGTGTAAAAGACTAGGGATTTACCTGTGTTATTTTCAGGATATAGAGGCAGGGAGTTAAATGAAAAATATTAGTGGTGAGGGCTTGTAACAGGAATGTCATAGAAATGCTTATTCTTGTGATCAGTTCCATTTCAGGGCTGTTAGCCAGACCTCTTGTAATAAATTTAAGCTCTCCTAAACAGGAAACCTCAGAAAAATTCATTTGAATGAGCTGTAGCTGTGAATTAATGTTCCCAAGTGCCTTTACACAGACATGCACTTAAGGGTTTAACAGACCACAGTGTGGTAAGAGTCTGGGGATGTCTCTCATATAGATGGGAGATACCACAACCTCAGAAGTAATTATTTCTTAACAACATAATTCAAATTGGAAGACTCATACTGCCTTTGGTATCTTCAATACTACAGTTTCACTTAAGTTGTACTTGTTTTTATCCTTGAGAGACCCAAGGTAATGAAGTGGAGAAATGGTTTTTCCTAGTACTGCGTGGAAATGAGAAATAAGTCTCCATTATCATAAAAACAAACAATGCAAACCTGGAAGACAGAATCCTTCTCCCATAAGGCTCTCCCCAGGATGAAGACCAGTGAGCATTTCTTCTGTTTTGGAGCTGCCTGGATGGACACATAAACCCCCAAGGACAACGGCTCTGTGAGGACTCAGGATCTGTCATAGATCCTGTGGGGAGTGCTCCACTGAACCTGTCTGTGGTCTTCCTGGGCATTCAGTGCCTACATCTTCCTGATTTTTAGCGTCGTTTTAGAAATCTAACGCTAGAACTGCATGCTGCAGTGGTGTGTCCCCCCAGAAGTGCTGAGCACAGAGGGGAATGCCCTCCCCAGTGCCCTCTCCTGCTGCACTGCTCACATCGTGTGTTCCGCTGCTTCCCCACCGTGGTACCCACACTCGTTTCACAGTACCACCACCCTTAATCACCAGGCCCAGGTCATAATCCCTGTCATGTGATTTATTACTTTGCTTATGGCTGTATAACAAAAGATTTAATTTTTTCTGGTTCCAATCCTACTTTGTCATCCAAGTCACCTGGAAGGACAGGTGTCTTCTGTTGGAATTCTGCCACCAACAGTGTCACAGCAGTGATGTTACAGTGAAAAATACTGACTGATGACAGTCTACACGCTGACATATGCCATTCCTGGAAACACTGCTGTTGATGAAAACCTCTTTTGACAACTAGTGCAAGATAAGTCTATAAGTCCTTAATTGTTTGATGTTTTCCATATAGATTTACTATCATAGTCTTTATGTAATAGCCACAAAATTTACAGAAGCCTAAATAGATTCAATCTGTATAAGCAGATATTCTAATTCACTTCACTGGACTGATACATAAAATCAAAGAGGTGCAGGAGACAGCTTGGAGTATATTCTGATTTCAGATATTTAAATTTCAGTTTGAAAAATCCTCAAAATTATAATCACTACAGGATAAAAATATTTGAGACTCTGCTGTAGAAACCAACATTATGGAGCACAGAGGCCAGAAAGTTATTTAGGTCAGCATTTCTTCTCAGTGGCACATTCTGGGGCATACAGTCTGAAACTACCACCTCTCACTCACAGAATGAGCATGGACACAGCATTAGCTAAAATGGGGTGCTACCAGCATAAATCTGGGAGATTGCACTCTCTCACTTCTTCTGTACACAGGTGTTTAAATCCAGTATTTTTCTCCTATCCATATCATTTATAATCTTATATGTGAAAACAAGACTTTCTTAAAATGTTTTAAAAGCTGTTTTTAACTAAGTACTGTTTAGCTGTGTTTGGTGCTGTTCAGCTCAACAGCAAAATTTGTACGGATGTTGAGGATAATTCTTAGCAAGCTTTTGAAAGGGAAGGGTTTTTTTTCTGGCTGATAAAGCACTGGTCTCAGCTGTGAGAACCAGGGTTTACTTCTCACTCTCTATCATCCTCCAAGCCAAGCAAAAAAGAATTTAGGCTTTTCGAAACATTCACTGTACAGAAGTTCTAGAGAATAGAAACACACACAGAACAACAAGGCAAGAGCCTGATGTGCTAAAACTGTGCCTTGTCCATCTGTACCTTATACACAAATTCCTCCAGAAAAATTAATGCCCTCCATCTGGCAAAGGAGGGTGCTTTGAGCACTTTGGAGTAAAAAGGCCATTATAGCTTTAAGCTTATTATATAAAATAAAACATATTTTTTAAATTTATAAATAAACTTAATATGCTCAGAGAAGAGAGCAAATTATTAAATATTAGGAACAGACGGGGAAACGTCAGGCCACCGCTACTTGTATTTCCTGCATTTCACAGCTGGTTTGCAAGTACAAAGCATGCAAAGCCTTAAGCCACGTAGATCAAATGATCACAGTGGACCAAATTCTGTGTCCTTTACTAAGGCTATTTATTCTGCACTTGATTCAAGTGTTGTTTTGCCTGAAAGCTACACCTTCTTGTGCAAAGTACTTTCATTTAGGACTGATTTTAAACCTCTTTAAGATGGTTCAGTAACTAAACCAAGTTTCCAAACCCCTCCAGACCCTTTGCCTTCAACTGTGCATCAAGGAGAGAGGACTGTCCAGGGCATTCCTAGTCCCACTTAAAAATTCCAGGTCTTTCCCTAAAGAAAATGGTAGTTACAGCAAATCTCTTCCTTTTTTCCTTCAGTTTATCATGTATCTCATCCTTTTCAACATTGTCAGCCTTGGAAAATATGAAAGGCATCTTTATTTCTTTGGAGAAGAAAAACAAGAGCTGTTTAGTACTAAGAATATTTTCTCCTTGTTTAGGCTGTTGTAAACACAGTTCCTATAAAATAAAAACAAAAAGTCCACAAAAAACAAGAAAATCAACAACAAAACACGAGTCAAAATCCTCCCCAAGAACAAACTGCTGTCATTATATTTAAAACAAAAAAACCTAGATGATAGATGCAGCCAGACACTGTGTTCCTTTTAACCTGAATCTCTGCCTGTGGGCCATATCATCCTAAAACTCTTTGATACAAGTTAGGAACTAATGCTAGGGGCGTATCCAGAGCTGCACACAGGTACCTGCTGATTTGCCAACTCACAGGTTTCAAAAGTCTCGTAGCCTGCTCCTGGCACCTCTTGTCAGTCACTGACAGGAAGATCTTCCTCTGTGAAGGGCGATTTGCACAGCAGGGGACCTGCAAAGCAGCTGCCGCAGGTACTGAAAAGAAAATATAAGAAGCAAATTATATAAAAATGATTTTTTTTTTAAAGGATAAGGAGAGAGAGAGAGGCAAGGAATTTGCTCTCATGAAAAATGGGGCACAGGGCAAAGAAGGCAGAAGAGAAGGCGGACGTGAAAATGTCATAAAACCCTCAGAGTGCAATTGATGTAGCCAATGAAAGATATTAAATGTCACCTGGTGAAAGATTCGATGGCACACGCGGAGGCCGTGGCGTGTCTGTGTGCATCACAGCTGCACGTGAAGCACCTGCCTGGGTGTCCAGCTCTGCGGCCAGCCCGCGGAGGGCAGGGTCTCCCACACTCTGAGCGTGGCACCAGAGCTGGAGCCACAACAGCCCCTGCTTACAATTCTCACTGTCACAGACAAACAGCTCGTGCTGTAGGAGAGATGGCACGTCCTGTGCACTGCAGTCACATCATCGCACAGGGCTCTGGAGAACGTTACTATGGCAAGCAGAGGGACCATTTGCACATCTGCTATATTCCCCTCAGAGACAAGCCTGCATTATTTAAAGGCATGAGAGGGAATATTTTAGCTTCAGCTTGTCATGTATGGAATGGAAAAAGCATAAAATAGCACATTTAATCTTTCCAAGTTGCAAATCTAAAACCAAACATACGGTTAATTTAGGTTTTCTGTTTAACAGAGCAACACTAGAGATTTGTTCAGAACATGGTTTATTCTCTCCCATCCCCAAGCCCAGTTTTTCACTTTCCAGTGACTAGGTATCAATCTCATCAACACTTATCCCTTTTCTTGCCTCTTTCCACTTCCCTAAATCTGCTGTCACAAAGAATTCTTGCACCCATAAAAAAAGAAACCTGAAAATTCTATTGTAACAATCATATCATCATACTTTCTTCCTTAGGGGTTTAAAGACAGAAAAAGCTGGCTTTGTTATTCCACTATGCAATATAAGCAAAATATGAACAGCGTAAATTAAATAATAAAAAAATACATGCAGAGATAAAAAGCTAAGTATTAACTTTTTTTTCTCCAGTTAATTCTGACTGTGGTACTGTAAAATGTTTGGCAGCTCCTGTAGTTGGGGTGTTCGTGGCTATGACTTGTAAGGTACCTAGAAATTCACGTGAAGCCTGTTTCCAGGAGATGGAGCAGTCTCTCAGCAGCAGGTGCTGGTGTGGGCTCTGTGGCCGCAGTACCCTTAGGTGGGCTGTTAGCTCAGACTGACTGTGTGGTTGAGATAATTATGTTTTACAGGGATGGAAAAGAGGAGTGAGATGACACCCCTTGACTTCTGCCCGTGGAGGGAAGCAGGTCCTCAGAAGAGACAAGCAAAGGGCCTGCTGCCCTTTTACAAGAAGGAGCCTGTCCAGAAGGGCAGTGAAATGGCATTACACGTCTCAGTCACAGCTATCTCTTCCTGACTGGAAAAACACTAAGGATTGTTTATTTCAACCTGCTGAGTAGGAAAAGATATTGTTTGCCTCCCTCCCGAATATCATTGGAAATATGATTGTTTACAAGACAATTTATATCTAAAAGCATGACTCCAAGAAATAGCCACAGGTAATCCAGGCTTTCAAATCTAACAATGCATAGATTTTGCTATATTGAAGACCTAGATCCAGCCTAGACATTTGCAGATTTAAAATCTAAATTTCTGGACAGAAATGTCTAAATTTCAGTCAAAAAGATTCAGATTCAAAAAAGTTCCTCAGCTTTAGCTAGAAAGCCTAGTAAAGAACAAACTGACAAGAACTAGAGAAGGAATCAGTTAATACAAGTTTGATATTTTAATGATAAATTAGAGTGCCTGCAGGTTTTTTACATGGCATTTCCAATCTGTCTCCAGCAATGTCTACTAACAGCTTAAACTTGAGACTCTGTAATTTCATACAACTGCATCTGTGTGCCAGCTCTTTAAACAATTCACCTAAACAGCTATAATTGAAAAGCCCCAATTTCCTAAATCAGTTGGGAAAGATATTTCATAGCAATACCAAATTAATATTGTCCAACTTGTTAGAATTAGTCATGACTATAATTAAGAGCATACACAGGAGTAGCTATGGGAAAAACAGACCTCTGAAAAGTATTTTTGGAGGTAAAATTACATATTGATCCCTAGTGATAATGGGATAATGCTTCAAGCTTGCAGGCAGAATGACAGGTCTTTTGAACCATGAAAAATGAACACAACAGAAGCTAAGTGAGAAAGTTAATAAGTTACAGGTGAAGCTGAATATTTTTCTAGGTGGTGGAAGGACATCTTCAGTGATACAAAAGTTTGTAAAAATAATTTGTATTTATTTTGCACTAAACAAGTGCAGAAGGCAAAGATTATGATATAGGCAATTCTGAGGGACTGGATGGTCTGCTAGTAAGGAGGAGGGTGCTAAAACAAAAATAATTCATTAAAAATAAGTCAGTTACTGAACTGTGTGAACAGTGCCAACTGAACTGCCTTAAACTTAAGCGTTCAAAATGACCTAAAAAGGAAAACTAAAACAGAGGTGGAATAGAATACCTGTCACTGGCTGTTGTGGTGACAGAAAAGGAACAAAAAAATTCAGGCATGACAGGAGACGAAATAAGGGTCCAGAGTATCATTAAGTCAACAACCCCCAAAGAGCAGTATTATTTTAAAGAAGGAGTTCCAGTGCTGCCAGATGCAAGTTCTCACTCGGACCAAGAGAGGTCGGCTGCACACGTTTCAAACCCACTCAAACTCGTGGGCTTTAAAATGTGCTCCTGTAAGCGAGCCTTGTGCATTCCACAGAGAAGCAGAACTCTCACGTTTCCAGAAGGATTAGGGGTTAGAGTTGACCTGGTAAACCTATTTTTTGTCATAGTTGCTTACCAGAAGGTGTGCATGTCAATTCCCAAACCTAACATCACTTGGCACCTCATGGCAGCATGGAAAAGCAGTTTGGGAAAAAAATATGCTAGTAATATATTAAAAAGAGAAGAAAGAAGAAGGTTGATACCAAAAACATGTACAATAGCCTTATCTTTGAAAAGCAGAAAGAGAGGAGATCTAAAATGCACTGCATTATTTCTTCATTGACCTCTTCTCTACCCAGGTCCCAAGTGACTACATTTGAGCAGCTTGCTTTGTACCATAAAACCAAAATAATCTTTACATTAGAAGGAGCGCTCACCATTTTCCTTGCTGACAAAGACTTTCAAAGAGACTTTTGAAAAAGCAGTACTTTCCAAGGATAAATACAGCAGATAGGAAAATAAGGATATTGACCTGTTTTCAGGCCAAATCCTCAGCTGCTTCACGTTGACAGAGCCACTGATTAACTTGTTTCCAACCCTTCTCTCGTTGAATGAAAGAAGCATTTGATCAGATGCAGGTGAGGCACTAGAACAACAGTTGCTAGCCTGAAACACCCATTAAGATCTTAATTAAAAAAAGCAGGGTATTCTATAACTGAGAGGAGGAAAGATCAATACAAGCCCATAAAATCTAAAACCTGCAAGAACAGATTGTTTTGTTAATCCTTCAGAATCAGACATCTGCTTTCACCAATATTTTTATTCCTTATGAGATATTAAAATCAAATTCACAGAAGATACATTTCTGAACTTCATGTTTCACACAGTTTATCTATGAACAGATATATGACGTCAGCCTTAGAACTCTGAAATATCTATCTTTAGAGATAACAATGACTTGAAGGTCTACAAGAAAATATGAAGCCATTTTTCCTCCCCTTTGGTAATTGCATTAGTCCCTCTCTCCTTACTTTATGTAATTCAGAAAGGTAGAAGTAACTAATCCTAGGGTTCAGTTTTAACACAGATGGTGATTTAGCCAAAATGTCTTTTTCCACAGCTTGTCAGCACTGATTAGGAAATGCACAAGAGCCCCCTACAAAGCCCATCATCCTCTAGCTAAACTCAAGTATTTCAGCTTTAAGTTCTACTGCATGGTCATAATCACTATTACTGCAATAGCAAGACCAAGGCACTTTTCCTTAACTTTCCCTTCTGACCTGCATGTTGACTTATATGCAAGTACAGAAAAAGAGCAGCAGAAACTTCCTGAGGGATGTTTTTCATTAGGGCTTCACTACTGGTAGGCAGCTAACTGGAAGGTGACATCACGGGGGTCACTGTGTCTGGCCTCAGTGCCACTGCTGAATTTATGTCTGCTGCCCATGTTCTTCCAGACATCTGTATTTAGGTTATGTGAGGAATCCTGGCCCTCTTGATCAATGGCAAAATTCCCATTGACTTCAATGGGGTCTGGATTTCTCCCTATTAATGTTTGAATCGTGGAATCATAGAATGGTTTGGGTTGGAAGGGACCTCAAAGGTTGTCTAATTAAAATCCCACTAGACAATCCCTTAATTTCAGGCTGAAAAATGCTTGGAACACAATAGTTCTCTGTTAGTTAACAGATACATTACGATTGTGAACATCTCTGGAACAAGGCTCCTGTAGCCTCTGTTCCTATTTATGTCCTTAATATATTGGTTCAATTGTACAGTATTTTAACCTCCAATGCTTTCAGCTCAGGTACACAAGCACCTGCAGTGGACAGCCTGTGGGACTGCTCGTGCCTAAGAGTTAAATGCAAGTTTAAGTGATGAAATGTCAGGGTCATGCTTTCTGTATTAGCTTTTCCATTAGAGTTCATTTGAGAGTTTTCTGTTGAATCAATCTAGAATACTGTTGCCATGAATAACTTCTGCTATAAATTGATAGAAATCAATAAAAGTAATAAGAGAAGCAACTTTTGCTTGATGATTTATCATTCAATTGCTGCAAGAAGTTAAAAAAAAAAAAGAGTGAATATGCCTGAACAGGCACTTGAAAAATAAACCAGCATGAAGGGAGATACAGGGGACAGCATAAACACAGAAACCAGAGAGGGACTGTACCAAAAAAGCCCCTACCAGGTTTCAATGATCACAGAACTCAAGATTACAAATGGTGGCATGGACTTTTAAGAGATCGATTCCTTTGTGTATGAAAATCCATGGCCGTGGAGATACAC
This sequence comes from Atrichornis clamosus, assembly GCA_013400975.1. Taxonomy (NCBI): domain Eukaryota; kingdom Metazoa; phylum Chordata; class Aves; order Passeriformes; family Menuridae; genus Atrichornis; species Atrichornis clamosus. The sequence continues at coordinate 275,350 of WBMZ01010838.1, forward strand.
ATTTCTTTCATGAGCCTTTTGAGAGATATGTCCCTGAGGCATCTTATTTGAACCACCCAGCCAAGAAGCATTAGTTCTCCCCACTGCCACACTACATGGAAGAGTGAGATATCACCATTTACAGCTTCTGCTCCCACCCCTCTGTAGGTGTCATAAAGTTCATGTTTAAAATCAGAAAGTAAAGGTTAAAACAGTTATATGTAAGACTTTATTCTTCTGCTCTGTGTTAGTCTATATAGATTATAAATTCTTTCAAGGAGACACTGTTCATTTTTAACAGTCTGTCCAGAGTCTATAAAGCCATAGCTCTAAGAACTCTGATGCTTCTGCTCTCACTAACCAATTAGATGTAATGCATCTGAATTTTGCAAATATAATTTAAGCCAAAAATCTGAGTACATGTGCTAAAAAAGTAGAAATGTTGCATATTCTGCCTTTTCTTTTTACCAGGTTAAAATACGTGGACATACACACTAAAAAGAGTACTTTTTTTAAAGATTGCTCCTATGTAGAGCCAAATTGTCCAAATCATAACTAATACTGATTAATTCAAAACTCACAATACTGTAAAAAAATCAAAATGGGAAATTGTTACCCTCAAACCTAGTCAAATTAGAACTCTCCCAAGTGCTTGCATGATTCCTTCTTCCTCCCACAGCACACATTCTTCAGGGCACAGCCTGCACTGCACATACTGCTGTCCAAGCTAGAAGTTAGATGTTTAGGACTGTTCTCAAAAAATCTCTCATCTGCTTCGAGGCTTTTAAATTCTCATTTTGAAGTAAAAACACACTCTGGTAGCCGGGAAAAAGACTGAAATACAACAGGTACCCTAAGGGCTCCACTGTGCCTCTCTTTGACACTGGACTGTCAATAACCACAACACTGCAAAACAAGCAAAAACTTGACACTTCTATAACATCATTTGGTTTCCCTTTGTATCAATTACCACAGAAAAGAATGAAAATGGTTTGATGGATCTTTCCCTGCTATTCAATATGGGTTTGGATGTGCAAAACACAATCTGGCCCTGATTAAAAAAAAAAAAATATATAGAAAAATGTCTGTACAAAACAATGGCAAGATTGTTTGACTTAGTTTTGTCATGTCCAAATAGTTCATTACTTGTCCTATGACATTTTAGTAATTTAAAGCTTCAGTTCCTTGCTTATTTGTCTCAGCTTTCAATGACAAAAAAGAAAAAGGGAAAGGGCTCATTTAAATATATCCTGCTTACAAGGCAGAACATAAACTTCAGAAAATACTCATGAGGAGCCCAACAATACTCTTCTAGATCTCCTGGTTCAAAACCTCATGATTGTGGCCTACCCAATTTCAAATCCTCAGGCTTACCGGAACCTTAAATTCACTCAGAGACTTTCAGTAACACATGCAAGGTGTAATTAGGTGTTATGGCTGACGGCTGACTCCATGACACTTGTTCAAGCACCATGAGTAATACACTAATAGTGATGCAAAATAAAAATTATATTAATGTACGTTATTTCATACAATAGGAAAGACAGACAGACATTCAAATAATTTTATAGCCAAGTTTTCAGGCTGGTTTTAACTTTGTGTCTGAGCAGAGAACACTCATCCCGTAAATGCATTTTTGTTTGTCAGGCTGCCAGGAATTACCTTACAGATACTATGATTAGCTCTGCCTGTGTACACAGATTTTTACTTTTTTCTTAAAGCTTACTAACACCTGTAGCTGAAAAGCTTGAATCCATCCAAACAAATTTGCAGACATTTGTCCAAATTCCTCAGAGGTGTTCTATTTTTGAGTCTAATGTAGTGCTATCCATAGCTCAGAGAATCTGAATGATCAACACTGTAATTACATTATTTACAATGTAGGTCACAGAAATAGAGATCATTTGTTAAGCCTCCTATTTCTGTATGTGAGTAGACTAAGACATGTCAATAAAAAACTGTAGGGGGTTAAAATATTTGTGGCTGTTTTGCAGGGTAGAGTAAGGAGATATTTGTTCAGTAAATTCTGAAATATTCAAGACTGTCTCAAACTATACCCTCAGAATGAAAAAAAAAGTTTACAACTGAGAGTTATTTTTAATTAAGAAAAACAGGGTAGATATGCCTTCACTGCTCTTTCTCCACTGGTAGGCTTGGAAAGACAATGAGGCAGTAAGTTCAGCATTAACTTCAACTGTACCTGTCTATTCCACCTGCAAAATCCTTGTTAATGTCTGTATAAGACCAATACGTAGGGCCAGATTATGACATTCTGGTGAGCAACACCTGTAAAATACCAGGGCAGTGTGTGGAGCATCAATCAAGATGTTGTGTAAGTGAAAAAATACCTTACTTTTTCGAAGCACTGGGAATGAAGGGCTTGTGAATTGTCCTTTAACCTCTCAGTGCTAATGTGCCAATCCAGCAAAGACTGAGTATGCACTAAACTTCAGGGAATATTCATGTGCTGAAAATTCAACAGCTGCATAGCATGCCCCTGTATCAGGAACTCTGCCAGTTTTTATGCCCTTTGCAGTTCGTAGAGTATTCTCAGGTTGCAGTTCTAAACTTTCCCAGATCTGCTGATGATCACTAAGACGTGCAAGAAGATGATATTCAAACATGCCTTCTAAACTTCATGTGCTTTATTCACTTCACCTTTTCATAAATGGAGAGGTCATAAACTGCTCTAGAATGTGTCTATGTCATGTTGGCCATTACCCCGCAGTCCTCTGAGGAGAAAATGGAGTGTTCACTCAAGGTTCTTGACAAGTCCTACTATTTTCACAGTCATGACTATTAGTGCCCCATTTCCTTTCATTTTCCAAATCCTTCTACAGTAATTTGAGAAGAGTGCTGATCTAAGAACAGGAAACACAAAGGCTTTTGGGCTCTGGTTCTTGCTCTACAGCTAACACAGCAACAAAGCACCTGCTTCAAAGCGTTGTTCCTGTGAACACGCAGGCACGTGCTGCCAGTGTCAGTGCTTCCACCTTGCTGTAACAGTCTGCAAAATATATTCTATAACATACACCAAGTTAATACAGAAATATTTGAAGGATTACTTAATTTCTAAGACCACCGAGGACCTCAGAGAACAGGCACCAGCTGAGCCCAAAGTATTTGAAGGAATCTCTGTGGATTCCGTCGCTAATAAAACCTCAGACCAGAGAGAGATAATCTTACTTGGCTTTCAGCGTCCAGCCTTAAGAGGTGAGTGGTGATAATACCGTTCTTACTGAGCTTTTGTCTTGTAGAGACGATATTTAACAGCACACAGAGTATCAAGCCTCATATTAATAAATGATGCAATTCATTTCAATCAGAATTATTGCCACAAGCACTAAGAAGTGTAATTAATATTTTCTGGTGTGTCTTGTCTCATAATAGCTTTTATTCAGTACGAAGGATCATTAGGAGTTGTATCATTTTGAACAGAATACTGCATCACAAATTCCTTGTGCTAAGCTTTAATTTAAGGATTTTTCACCATAAGAAAATCAGGTGTAAAATACTTATTACAGTGCTTTAAAATATGCTAAATTGAATGGTGGCATTTATCTCAGTACAGCAAACACATTTAAAAAGGTTTTATGTTGCTGAGAGCCAGCTTTCTGAAACTGGTAAATGGGCAGGTAGATACATTTCTTCACGTGCAACACCACTGCCACAGGCTGCCAAGTCACGTCCACCTCTGCATTAGTGTAACACTGCAGAATGTAATTAAATTCTCTGTCATCACACACGTGTACACACACAGATTCTCAGACCTCCTATGTATGACCATTTCCCTGGGTCTAGTGATGGCAAATACATAGGTTGTGCTATACAGGCTGTAACATTAATGTCTGAGGAAGCCGGTGCCAATTGAAATCAATGGAAATTGGATTTATTGTTGATTTTTCCAGCGGGAAGAGCTCGAGCTGCCGTGTTTTTCTGGGTTTAATGTGACACTAGGTGGCAGTAGTTGTTTTAGAAGCCTATTCTTTCTCTCTTAATTTCGATCCATAAATAGAAGTAGAAAAGCACACATAATAAAATCAGTGCTGATTCCACTGCCAGTTGACGAGGTTGGGATATTCAGAGCCTCAATAGCAGACAGCAGCTTGAGAGCCAGGACAAAGGATGCATCCAAAATAGTGATGGCCAGTCCCAAGACCATGCTATGAAACCTCTGGCAAGGGCCACAGAAACCCAAGGAGTCGCACAGTCTGTCATGGGAAGGTTTCTTCTACGGCCTTCCCAGAATGAGACATGCCATTTCTTTCCCTTCTAGGGCCAGTCACTACATTAACAACAGATTCTGGGTTCTTTTCCTACACATGGGAAAAATACTGAAAATTCACCTTTTTTTTTTTCTTTCCTCCTTTGGAGATAAGTTATCTTAGGACAAGAAGAAATATGTACATTAATAATAAATTAAAAGGCCCACTTCCTACATTGCAGGCAATCAGGTATTTTTTAATTAACTATCAGAAAAGGAATATGATATGTTCCCATCACATAATCTATCTAACAAGTAATGAAACAACATTTTATCTTTTTATAATTCCAGTTCATCAAATTCTTTCATTAAAGTGAATTCAAACAGCTTTTTCTCCTGAAATAATGTACAAAGAAATAATTTCAAATTTCTACACATTCAGTATGCGAACCCAAGAATTAAAAACATGCAGATCAAGCTTCAAAACTCAGAAGAGTTCTAAAAAATATAATATATTTAAGTTTCTTCTGAGCCTGATATTTCCTAATCTTATAAGCAAGTTTTCTTCTATATATATCCATCTTCAAAAAATAAGGTATTTACTTTTATGAAAGCTAAGATTTTCACCTAATAATTGAGTCAAGGAACCAAGCTTTAAAAAAATATTGAGGTTCCCATTTAACTTGAAGAGTTGGAAATGCTGCATTTCAGGACCTGCTGGAATGGTGCTTTCTGAGACCATGTACATCAGTTGTTTGAAATATGACATAAAAATCTTCTACAACCCTCTTGGGCAGCACGAGAGACAAGAAATGGCTGGATAAACTAGGGTGGTTTAAGAGTATTCATACTCTAGCTGCCCAAACAATCCCTACTTATAGAAAAAAAATTAATAAGTTATCATTGGGAATTTTTTTCATCATACTCTGACACACACTGCACCATCACCAACTGAGCTCCCTCCTGGGTTTTGTTAGGATGTTGACTGTGAGCAAGAACTAGTTTAGAACTGGGTTCCTTCTTAAACACTATTTGAGCACTTACCCTAAATAATGAAAGCAAAAGCAGTCATGGCACAAAATATCCTGGCTAAAATGGGGACAATCTCTCCACAAGATTTCACTTTGAAACCATGTCCTAAGAGAAGTGAACATCTAGGACAACATTAAGGATCACAGAATCCCAGTACAGAACAAAAACACTACTGGATTTCTAGTCAATGTGGAATTTCTGATTAGAGTTCATACAGCATTTTCACTTCTCTGATCCCAGTGTTATTTGCCATCAAACCAGATATTTGAACTCATCTATCCTAATCTAGTTCTTGCATTCTTCTCTTCTCAAAGAAAAAAGAAAACAGCACATTGATTTTTTTGTCTTCAGAGTGACAATGACATTGTGCAGACTAATAGTGATACAGTTATGAACTCCAGCTGTCTTTGGTAAGGAAAAGCCATTAACATTGGCTTTCCCTTTATCCCTTCCTTTTATATCTATTTGCTTGTTAGCTGAACTTTCTTTGTACCTCTTGAAACCCACTGTAATAATTCATACTGATTGCAAAAGACATGCTAGAAGAAAAGACTGCAAAGCCACTTATTTGTAGTTATCTCAGTTGTTGATCTTAGCCAATAAACTGCTGACTGATCACTGCAAATGTTTCTGCTCATAGCAGATATGCAAGGGGCTGATACTTAATTCTTTTTAGCTTCTGTTGCTGCTGGTCTCTGGGCATGGCAGCTGGAAGGCTGTGCGGTGCCCCAGCTCAGGCACAGCAGCAGTGACGGGCCACGTCTCAGGGGTGGAGCGGCGCCAGCGCTGCCCGGCAGCGCGCCGGGCTGGACTGTCCACGGGCGCCACGGGTGCCACCTCAGGAGCCCCTTAAAGAAATAATCTGCCTTTCTTGCAGCTGCAGGGGGAAAGACGCAGCCACACGTCCAGGCCTGTCCATCGCAGGCAGCATATCTCAAAGGAGATGGGGAAAGGGAGGAAAGTCGCAGGAGCACGGATGCACACAGTGGGAAGGAAATGGGTATCTCAGGTCCTACTCTGATTTCCGCTGACAGCGCTCTACTGTCTACAGTAGTACCCTGGGCTACCCCTCTCTCAGTTTTACCTTTATGGTGTTCATTGTGATGTCCTTTCTCTATCAGGATGACAAGGTACACCATGTCTTGTGCTCCAGGGGTTCAGCTGTCAGCCATAGAACAGAGCTCTTCCTGGCATTTCATGGACAGCCCGTGGTGCATCACTGCTTCAGGATGTGCTCTGCGTTTATCTCTAGGAGTCCAACATACAACAATTTAAAAAGCTGAGTGAGTAGAATCTGAATGTTTAAAACCCTCCATCTGTGCTTCTCCCTCATCTCCAGACAGGCGCTCCTAGCTACCCACCAGGGCTTTTATGTCGGAAACTCAAGCGGGAATTTTATCCTTCGTATACCTTCACTTTTGAGCCAGCTATCCCAGTGGAAGACTAAGCCAGGCTGTGTAAGGAGACCCCTCCACAGCCCTCACACACTGTGAAGGAGACAGCTAAACACAACATACAGGGGTGTGCACAGTTGCACAGATCAATGCTGTCATGCCTTCTCTTTATTCCCTGCCTTTCCCCTTCCATCTGTGTTTTCTTGTCTTAGTAATGGTGGCTTTTGGCAAATGGACTGGCTTTTTGTTCTTTCTTTGAACTAGATCTGGGGTTACCAACCCACAATTAGAGCTCTTACACACTACAGGTGGTGAACACCAGCCCAGAGAAGCACAGAGAGGGACACACCCCAAACTCCTGCCCTTGTGCACAGGGCCCATGCAAGGCCTGTGTGGCACTGCAGCTTCAGTGTCCAAGATAAGGGCGCAAGTGATGCAGGTCCAGAGCAAAGGGATAAATTTCAGACACGTGGGGAATGTCTAATATAAATAAAATAAACCATATAAATCAAATATTTAGCTTTTGAAATGCTAGCTGTTCCAGATGTAAAAATCTAAACAATTATCCCTGAGATAAGCATCACAAAGTATATTTATATTTCCCCCTAGGTTTTATTTTGTGTTCATTAATATATACAACATTTTCCTTTTTAAAAATACTTTATGAGCCACATGCTCTCGCTGTGTACTTTTATGGAATTGCTATTGGAGTTGGATGAAACTGCATTTGCATTCAGGGGAGAACTCAACTCACTGTAATCATGCCTAATTTGTTGGAGCACTGAGTATTTAAATCAGATTATTATAATGTTTACAGCTCCCACAACCCCCAAATTGCATGATAATTGTCATGTCATGCAATTTATGGCTATGCAGGCTCTTCACTAAGACTGACAGGACCATTGTGTATATTATTAGTCAAACATTTGTGGATCTGAAGAAATTATGAGGAATCCAAAAGAAATGTGAGGAGCAGACTTATTACCACAGGGAAAATGGTATTTAATGTAGACCCATTCCATTTCACTACGGAAAATGTGCAGTCTTTCTGCCCTTTTTTGATCCTAGAGGCTTCAGCTGACATGTTCAGAGGTTCAGCTGGTAAACAGCCCCCAGGTGAACAAAGACTGACCAAAGCTGAAGCTCTCTGCAAGCACATATTCTTCTATTATTAGGCACATTTACTCCCTCCAGTTTCTTCCTGATCTCAGACAAAAGTATAAGGATTGGATAGTGATGTATTCAGAAAGACAGGAACTACTAGGTACCTGGACAACAGCGTGCTTGATGCTTGAGTTTCAGCTCTGCTTCCTCTGCAGGAGCAGCTCTGTGTGGGGTCAGCAGCTGAGTTGAAGACTTGTAAGCAAAGATATGACTGAAAGAAACACACCCTGCTCATTTTATAGCACTTAGCACGGTGCGGGAATGCTTCATAAGTAAGTTTGTAGATGTCACTCTATAATCACTTTCTCATTAAGTGGGGGGAGGGAAGGGAAATGACAATTATGTTTTCTGTCCCCAGACTATAACTCTCACTGGAAGAAAACGCACACAACTGCTATAAACTCCGTGGTGATGCCTCTACTAAGGTTCTTTTTTAGAAAGCTGGGAAAAATGTGGTCCCCATGTTCCATTCCTCAGATCCCACTCCAGGGGTTGTAGCTGCTGCTCGCTTCCTGAGGTGCACAGCCAGTGGCAACTCCATGTTCTCCTCTTTTAACCCAGCAATGCCAAATTAGCGGGCAAGAAAAATGAAGGCACTGTGATGATCAAAGAGGGAATTTTGCAAAGAGGCTTATGTGGTTGGTTGCTAACTGAAACACAATGTGAGTGGTTCTTTTAATATGGGAGGTCAGTTCTCCTGTCACTTATGGAAAGGCTGACGGAAATTTGCGCCGCCTTTGAGAATGGCAGTTCTGGAATATCCTCTTGGAGGGATCTCAGGCCTGGTGCTGGCAGCGAGACACAGCAGTGGCAGAAGGGACTTCCCTGTGGCTTGTGGGAAAGCCGATGATGACCAAACCCCCGGCCAGGGGCAGGCTCTAGCCCAGCTGTGGGAGGTTGTGGCAATCGAGTGGGCCAGTGAGCTGGGAAACAGGTGGTCAGCAGCAACTGCCAAATCACCATCTTGACCTCATGGATAGCCAGCAGAGAAACAGAACAGAAACAAGTTACTGATGGCAAATAGCTAAATAAAAAGACATAAAACTGCAAAGAGGAGCTCTGCTGGCGAGTAAACTGGCCCTTATACCACCAATTCTGACTAAGAAAAAGAGACGAAATTTTTTGCCTAGTTTACTCTATGTATTCAAGGTATGAGTATGATTCATGTGCCCTAGCATTTTAAATATTTTGAAGTCTTTAGATAGTTAATGATTAGCAACAAGGCAAATAATATTTCTAAAGATGTAAAAATATTCTCATTCAAGAAAACATAGTCAGGGAGACAGAAAAAGAAATAGACCCTAGAGACTAGATTCGAATAGAAGTTGATTCTAGAGCAAAATGGAGAGTGGTAAAATGACACATTAAAAATCAGAGTATTAGATTACTTCAAAAATCAAGAATGCAAGTAAGTAAAACAACTGTATATTTTTTTAGAATTGAAAAAGTTTAAACCCACCTGTTATAAATTCAAAATTCAGGTTAACCCGTGGGACAGCACAACAGACAAGCATGGCCACTGGAATGTGCTACAGGAAAAATGTGTCAGATAAATGAAACACAACAGCCAAAGCATCCATCTCTCCTGTGAGTCACGATAAATAATCTGCAGGTACGTGGTGGGTGGTGATAGCCAGAGAGCCCAGCAGCTTCAAAAGGCAAGGACAAAACACTACTTCAGTAACTGCTATTAACAAAAGAGCTGAGACTAATTGTCCAGTTGGCAAATAGGAAATTGTTAGATGAACATGTTATTATGACAAGAAAAGAAAGATAGGAGCTTACGAAGGAGAAAGTGGCAACAATAGACTTATGATAATATTGCTTCACAATAATTTATTTTAAAGACAGAATTAAGCATTGAATGCTACATTTTTCTAATACAGCAATCCAGGGAGAAAAGGAGTGGAGGGTTGTAGGATTTTGTGCATCTACAGTGCCCTAGGGTAGCTACATGAAACAGCAAATGGAAGCAGTGTCCAACTGCTAAGATTCCCAGGTGCTAAGGCAGAAACACATCTGGTATTTCTATCCATATGTGTAAACTATTATCATTACAATACACAAGATAACAAGCCTTGAGAACTGCCTCGTGCTTACCAAAATGATGCTGGAGATGTGCCTGACCTGTCAGCCTTACCAGGTCATTCCTCCTTCTGAAAATCTCTGAAATAATAACATTTATTAACCTTTTTTTAAACATTTTCCTTGCTCTTGTGTGCATGTTCGTTTGGTTTAGCATTCAGTGCAAACAAAACAAGTTTGGTACCTAAATTGGAGAGCATCATTGGATCTCAATGGCACATGACAGCAAGTCTCCAGAGACACAAAGCAAGCCCCTCCAGGCACAGGAAGCTGTAGGGACTGTCCCTTGTGCTCGGGGCCTGCCCAGGGCTCCACTCCTGCCTTGCAGCTGAGCTGGGACAGGCAGAGCCCCTGTGGGAGATGTCAAACTCGAGCAAAGCCCACGTCCATCTCTATGTATTTCTGTGTCAGAGGACAGTGCAATCTCCCTTAAATCCCACAGTCGAGACTTCCTGTGCTCCCTCCAGCCTGATGTTGCAGGAGTGGGGGCTTCCATCCGCAAGGAACCACGCTGGTGTAGTTGGTGAACTACTGCATTCCCCCACAGCTCAGCTTGCAATTCTCCCTTGGCATTTTCCTCATGAGGTGACAAAATCACAACCAAGCTCAGCCCTTGCAGGTGGCCATTTCTTCCTGGGGCTGAGCCACCGAAGTCAGGTCAGGATTTGAGCATTGCTGCTGGGCTGGGCTCAGAGCACTGGCCATACACTCAGACTTCATGATTTATAGACAGTCAAAAGCACACAAACCTTCCCTGCGGCATGTGATCCCTGGTTCCGAGATGTCTCTATGTATCAAAAGTTACCAGGCCCCAAAGTTCTCTGATTTTCTTTTAAAAACAGGTAACTACTTATTAAAGGTAATTATTAAGCTTTACGTTTCAGCAAATGTTTAAAATACAATATGTTGTAGAAGCTCATATAAACTGCACCTGTAAGTGACATCTTTGCAATACTCCAGTACATAGGAGGCTCAAAGCTATTTCTTGCCAGCAGCAGTGATCCACAGACTTTAGATGTTGTTAAAAAGCTTACAATATCAGCAGGGCAACTGCTGCCTCCATTAGAAACATGATACTAAGATGCTGATTAATACCAGGAGGGGGCTTTAATCAGCCAAAGCCATATGCTATTTCACTTAAGATGAAAGTGCAAATGATAATCATTATTTCAGAAAGGATGTATTTAAAAGAAGAGCAGAACAGCAAGTGGCATCTTTTTATCATTAGAGCTTCTTCATGCAGCCCCTTTTTTTCTAAAGCTTTATAAGCTTTTATGAACATCTGGATCATTTCTTCATTATATAGTCTTCCAATATCATTATGTTTGATGTAGTGTTTTCAGTGGAGCTACGCTAAATGTCTAAATATACAATTAATTCCTATTAATTATAGTTTTCAAACTGGTGAAATTATCCATCATTAACTTAATCACTTGTATTTTATCTTAAAATTGTATTCACTCTTTTATAATCCCAACATCTAAAGCCATTTCTTCCCTGGGCTTTGTGTGATGTTTTGCATGCTGTTTGTATAAAGGTTTGCCAGCCATTTTCAACTGCTTGTAGAACTGAGGCTGTCAGCAGCAGACCATTTTAAAATAGAACCTAATTCAGCTCAGTTGTTTTACCAAGAAGTGCTTCAGAGAGAAGGGGAAAAAAGAGGTGAATTTGGATCTGTAAAGGGCAAGACTTCATTAGACCTGATGAATCTTTAGTTCTGTATTCCTTACACCAAGGCGAGGGGGTGAGGGAGGCTTAACAAGAGCAGAGTAAGGGAAGAGAGTTATTCACTGGCTCCCACTCCATGTGGCAGTAATTCAGCATGAAAAGAGCCAAATTATTTGGAAGTCTACATTGACTGTACTTGAAGAATTAGGAGCATCTTTAATGTCAAGTTACAACACATCTAAAGAGAAAAACATCTCTAAAGCTTTTTTTGAACACTGGCCTCATTTTAGGTTTCTTCTGTGGCTTAAACTGGAACTTATATTATGAGACCTTAGTTGAATGCCTCCCCTAGTTTCCAAGCCTCAAGTTGGATGGATATTCCCTTTTCTTTCATATGGCATTTGCAGAATGAAAAGAAAAACAGGATTAAAAGCACCCGAACAGAGCTACTTGGCTCTCATCAGTTTGCTTTCAGGCACTGAGAGTCAGAAAGAGTGCAGCAAACCTTAACTGCTGTTAGCACTGCTGAGACACAAGGATCAGCTTTGTGAGGTATGGCCACTTTGCAATAACCCAGTTATTGTCATTGCCATATTTTTAGTTCCCAGCCCTCTTCTTTCTTGCAGAAATACCTGGAGTGGGTGGTGGTCAGACTGAAAACAAGCCACGGTTTTAACTCCAGACAAGATATTCCCAAGCTGCAGCTGCTCTGGGGCTCTCTCCATCCACAGCCACTGGACCTCCACAGAACAACAGAGCACAATAAGGAGGAGTTTCACAGGCTCCGGTACAGCACAGAATCTATGCAGCACGGCAGTCCATCCAAACTTCCCTGACAGCACTTTTTTTTATTAGATCTGAGGCCCACAGAAAGCTGTCCACCTTCTGGACTCTTACTCCAGCACAGCCCAGAACACACCTCAAGTGCCTGGTTTGTACACACTTCCAGGAATGAAGCCATTGAAAAACACAACTCTCTTAGAGGTTCATCATCCTGAGCAGGTATTTGCTAATCCCATCACTCTTCTCCACTCTTGTAGATTTTTCTCTTTTGGACCTGAAGGAGCTTAAATCACATTCATATGTATCTTTTACAAGGAAGGTAATATTATTCTGGTTTTGTACTAAGGGCTCATAGAATGGTTCCTCTGCTTGAATTTACATAAGAACTGTTAAATACATCAAGAGCACAAAGACCTCTAATTCTCACAAATAAAGCTGTCTTCTTGTCTTTACTTTCACTGGCATTTTGTGGTAGCAAATACTTTTCACAATTTCAAATCTTTGATTCAAATGTCTCCTACAATTTCAGAGACCTCTTGTCACAGCTCTGGATGTCCCATTCTTCTAGTCATTTAGGTCATTTAGGGTATTCTTCTCTTTACTTATGATAAAATGTGATATCAAATGATCACTTGGGGCTCAAGGTTCTTTAAAGTAAGAAATTTTATTTACAGTTCCAGCTGCCTCAGAGTCACAAAATCATGTGCTCCTGTTCTGTTCTGCTTGTCTTCCAGGCTCCCATTTTGGGAGGCTAACATACCTAAAACTACAGTTTCGAGTGACTCAGATTCCAAGGAAACAGATTCTGCATTGCTCCCCCTCTCTTCCATAATATGTTGGAAAATTCTTACTTCTGTCAAAAAAAACCCCGTCTTGACTGACACCGAAAATTCTTGTTCCAGGAGAGGGACTGAGCAGGGCCTAGTTTGTTTTATTCCTTCTGCAGTGAGACAAGGTTGTTGTTGGTTTTGAAAACTTGTGGCAGCATGTGAAACCCAGCATCAAAGTTGTGCTGGCTGGGGATGGAATCCTTTGCTCTGTTTTAATTGCTACTCAATTTCCTTTCAGCTTCTGCCCCTCCTTTGGCTTTGCTCTCATTTTTACTCCTCTCTTCTAAGTGGAAATTTTAAAATATAACACTCAGGCATCCGACCCATGGCTCACCTCCAGGTGTGCCACAATGTGCCTGCTCATCATAGGGGCTGCTTTGGCTCTGGAGGGCAAAGCTTTTACCTTTGATCACTCCAGATGTATTTTCTTCTCATAATAAACTGAAAATTGCTATCATCCCTTTTGGATCTCTGACAGCTCATTTACCCTTTATTTCTTCAGTAGGGCATACAGTGAATATAGCGGTAAAAAGCTACACGGTCTAATGCAGTTTTAAACCAAAATTCAGAAACCATAAAAATGAATGGTCTCTCCACAACTAAATTAAATGCTCCAGGTGCTCCAAGAACAAGACAGCAACATCCAGATCCAGCAGAGCTGGAATTTAGGATTTACTTCAGAAGTTTCTAAGTTAGGCTAACAAGGAATGCCCAAAGTTGACTCTTTGTAATTCTGCATAATGTACATTTGCAAATCCCTCCTGACTAAACACAGAGACCAGAACACTCCCAGTTGCTTCTAGGTCATGCAGAAGACATTCATATGGCCAATTTACAAACTTTTTCTGGAAAAGAGACTGTGACATTCAAGAACATAATAAATTCTGGTCTAGGCCAGTGGTGTACTTAATCAGCATTCTGTCTCCAGCAGTGCAGAAGCAACCTTTAAGCCCAGCCCCTGATTTCCCGTATCTTAACCAGTTTTCAATTAAATAACCTGTCCACTAACATTTTTCCAATGCAGTTTCTTCAATAGCCTTTTCTGCGTAACCGTCAAAAAAGTTGTTTGCAAATCAAAGTATTGCTGTGCACAGGTTTATTGACATCTCATTGAACTGGAGCAGGTCAGGGGCAGGACTTCCTTTTCCAGAAGCTCTTGCCCACTGCATCACATTTCTCTATGGACTCACTGAACCTTTTCTATACTACCGACTCTGCCCTCACTGTCCTGTTTATCCCAGGATCCCCCTTAAAACTCATTTTTTATTTCAGTTGTAGACCATTTGAGCAAGCTCAAAGGGGAGTCTGAAATTTCTCACGTTCTTCAGGCATAGTGCACTCCATGAACGCCACAGCTACAGTCTAAGGGGTCTCTGGTAGTTAGCACAGCCTGCAGCATCCAGCGGGCTCAGCCATTTACTGGTGCAAAGGGTGACAAAAAGCCTGCAGCTGCACCTACATGTACCATACAAACCCAAAGTTCTGTACCTTCACTGCTGCACCAAATCAGCCCCTTTTGGACACCTTTTTTCTTTTTTTTCCATTTTTTTCCACGATAAGATTCTTTAGAATGAATACACAGAGGTTTTAAAAGATTAAGGTGGTTGGCTGCTAATTACCACTTTGTTTACAGAAGGGGCTGGGGGTTGCAGCCTAAGGGATCTACATGATCCAGGGCAAATAAACAAACCAGTCAATTTAGACAACATCAGCAAGGGCTAATGACCAAGAGTCTCAGTTTGTACTAAGATGGCTTGAGCTGGAGTCCCAGCTCTGCCTCTGGCCGGCTGCAGGACCTTTGAAAGTCTTTCTGTATCCACTGCACTCTGTAATTATCTTGTCTGTTTAGATTGTGATCTCTTCATGTCAGTGATTGACATGATACATTTGTACAGTGCCAGTAAAACAGGAGTCAGAGCACAGCCCAGGTTAGGACCCTGAGGTGCTGCTTTAGTAACAGCATCGCTCTCCTCCTCTGGCATTGCAGAAATCCATAGCTACATTATAATACCCACCTGCTTGGGCCATCTGGTACACATAAATGTCCCTCTGTCTGTTTACATGTAAATATAACTCTTTGAAGGCTCTTCTATTGTTACCAGTCATTGCTTGTCAAGTGTTGTCAGAGCTTTCTGAACGACAGGAGACGGAGGTGGATCCAAGGAGCCCAGCAAACCATCTGGAGACAACGTGCAGGGAGTGAGCCAGGAGCTGGTTCCCATTCAGTGTTCCCAGGAGTGGACTGCACTGCAGTGGTTGCAGGTTTTAGGGAACTGGGGAAGGGGACAGCGTTTGTACCCTCTGTTAACAGTCATGCTTCTGAGTGTGGAGGGAAGTTGCAGGTTCAGGAAGCACAACACAAAACAGTGTGCTGAACAGGGAAGGAGATACAAAGAAAGAAGGGTGGGAAGCAGGCAAAAGGAACAAGAGGGGGGACAGAACAAAACCATGGCTGTTCTGTAGGAAGAGACAAAACAGATCAAAGCTTTAAGGCTAAAAAATTAAAGTTTATAAAAAAGGGATTAAAAGGATGGAAAGTTTCAAAATGGAGAAGAGGAGGCGGCTTTCGTTGCCATATAAATTCTAGTGTCAGAAAATGTAAGAAGATCCCCACTTTTTACACTCTTGCACAGTGATATCTGCCTTCCTGTGACAACGGCCCTGAATTGCAGAGCTCGAGTATGACAGAACTCAGATTCCGTAACAGATCTGCTCTACTAAGCCAGGATTATCTTTGCATAAGATTTGTGTGAAGTGCCTCACACAACTGAAGCTGAATAGGGCTTTTAGAACCAACTTCAGTACACAAGATACAAAAGAAATCATCATCATCATCACCACTGTAAGCTGAAGAACCCCGTCGAAGCCTACTGCTGTTCAACTCTCTGAGAGAGAAAATGTACTTTGAACTAATTAATCCACCGGTTCTTCTACCTTTTAATGATTCAAATGCCAACATAACCCCTTACCTGTCAGTCCTATTTCAATTCCCCTTGTCTGGAGAAATTGAACTGAGAGAGAATCATAACAAAACGAGGTGATTAATCCTCCTAGAACAAATACAGTTCCTTCTGCACAAGTGTTGAGGGGTAAAACTTTCTTACTTCCAAAGTCTTTTGAGAGTCCTAAAATTCTTTTCTTCTGCATTGCATTTTGAAGTTGCTCCCCATGAATATCATTGTCAGACAATACTAACTCTCCACCTACTGACTCTCAGTCATTTTCACAGAGATGACATTTAAAAGGACTCAGAGCTTGAAAGCGAATCTCTCTTCTCAAAAGTTATATTTCCCAGCAAATATTTGGATATATACTAGACAAATAAAGGGGATGCAGGTGTCCCTTGTGAGAGTTCAACCAAAAAGATGAAGACTCTATAGGAATGGGACTTAATTTGACTAAAGATACTTGTGACAAAATGATGTCAGTTTCAGGCTTGAGTTCCACATAATGGAAATTCTTTAGAAAAACAACAGTAAAAACCTGAATTAAAAATTTTCTTCTGCAAATGCAAAACTCAGGTTGACACTGTTGTCTGCTGAATCCAGAGTTTCTATGAATAGTGGATCAAATCCTTCAGCATATGAACATGACTCTCAGTGAAGAAAATATCTACAGTGCCATGAGAGGTGTGATGGTTGCATTCAGACTGTCAAATCATTCTTAACCCAGTCTGGTTATGGCTCAGTGCTTTTGTGACAGGATAGACTTGAATGTGCTCAGCAGCCCAGGTAAGGTTTACAGGCAGGGCTGAATTTCACTGTGACAGCTTCCCTGGCACCTACAGCACAGGCAGCTAAGGTGAACTTGAGGGTAAGTTCACTGCACTAGGAACGTCTTTGAAGCCCTTCAAAATATTTTTGTCATCTCTCTTCTTATGCATTTTTATTATTTTTTAGAATTATCCAATCCAATTGCACTTCAAATTAAGCCTAAATTTTGAATGGCAGCAAGAGACCCCAGGCATTTCTTTTAGACCTCAAGGGGAAAGGTCTGAGATGTTGCACACCAGCTTATGACAGGACACATTACTTCAGCTATTACCCCTGTTGCTATGGGTCATCCATTTGGCCTAATCAGTGAGATTATCACAAAAACATTTCTTCTGCTCTGCACCTACACCTGAAAGCATGAGGTGTGATTTCAGAGCTTTGGAAGAGCTTGATGCAAGAATATAGAAGCCACCCTCTATTTTACTGTTCCTTTAGAATGGTAAGTGTTAGTTCTGCTCCTGTATCCACTGCTGCACAAGAATCTCCTTTTTTTGCTCTCATGTTCTCCTCAAACCCCAAAACGTGGTCCTGAAGCTTTGGCTCAGTGTTTCTCTATGTGTGTGTGATGGCATTCAGGGGGAATTTTTCCAAGAGCTCTCCAAAGTGTAGTGCAGTTGCACACCATCCCCAGGAAAGCTTTCCTATTCTTGAACTTTCCAAGACATTTCTTTAATGGACATGAAATCCACAGGTTGATGATAAAACTAATTTTAAAACTCCAAATTTAGAAAAATTATTTAACGGTTGATACTTAAAATATTGCCACTTTCATATACCCATGATCGGTAAGTTAGCAGATCCAACAGCCAGCTCCTAGTACTCACAATCAGATGATCTCTGCTCGCTTTTGTCCCACCTTAATTGAGAAAAAGTATATCTCAATGTTGACTTTGGACTTTCTCTGAGCCTCTGCCACACCTAATCCTCTTCAGCCAAAATAGTCTGAATCTGGCAGGAATATCTGGAAGAAAGAAAATGTCCCCTTTTATCCAGATTTTATTTTTTGTCTCTGCACATTGTTTTGTTAAAGTAGAATGAGAGGAAGAAAAATTCAAGAAATATAAGAGATGATTCTTAGGAGTCATAGATAGCTTTCCAGAGAAAATGTAGACATTCTCTCTAATAATATTGTTATCTTCTCACAAGATGTCCCTCATGTAAGAATGAAAACAGATAAGGCGTCAATGTTCCCATGCATTATAACCCTCATTTTTCTTTTAGACGTTATCATCCCAAGACTACAAAGTTTCCAGGGAGTTTAGGGCAGCTGCGAATGATATGTGTTCTTAAACAGAAAAAGCAGCTCTATGTTTATGCTTGTCTCTTCCTCATATTCAAAGTGCTAGTAAATATTGTTTTCTTATGATTTTTCTCAACTAACGGAAGAAAATCCTGATAAGAATTTAAGTGCCTTGACTGAAGCTGTGGAGTTTTACCTCCTATTTCCCTGGATTCCTGTGGATATCCATTCCTTAACTATCACACATGAAACATCCAGTCTTTCCTGTGTTCTGGCAGATATTTCTGATTTTAACGGGCAAGGTTTATTTTAGTGTCACACAGGTTGACACCCGCAAAAGAAGCCTGGCTGTGCCTGGAGACTCACCTGTGAGCATCACCGATTCAGATACACCCCACCACAACAGGCACCCATTGCAGGGCTTCGTTAATCAAAACTATTTTGCTGTCTCAGCCCAGTTTCCAGTAGACAGATGGAAATATTAAGACATTGCTGCATTTCAGACTCGACCCCTGCAGAGCTGTCTCAGCAGAGAAAAGCCTGCCTGGCACAGAGCCCGGGCTCCCCTCGCAGCCTCGTGGGTGCTCCCCGCTCCAGGGCAGCGTGCCCGGTGCACTTGCTCTGCGAGTAAATCAAGCTAAGCACACAGAGTTCACCAAATCAACTTTTCACTGCTTTAGGAGTAATGAAAAGGAAGCATAAATCCAGTGCTAGCAGCAAGAAAGTACAGCAGCAATACCCTCTTCTGCAGCTAAGATTTGGTGGACACTGTCTTCCTGAAAACTATGAGTTTTGTGTCTAGGAAGTACTTTCCCCTTCCTCCCAACACTGCTCAGCCTCCCCAAGTGACTATCACTCCATTAGAGTTTGTAGATCCTAGGTACAAACTGAGTTAAATAATTGACACTTTCCTTTGTTTGATTCAGCACACAGCTTTTGCCAGTGTTGAGACACTAGAGACCACAAAGCAACCACTATAAATTTCCAAAACGTACTATGCTGGCTTACAGTTTTCCCTCTGATGCTTTTCCCAGTATTAACTCTGTGTCTTCTCAAAATTACACAGTGTAAAATTAAGCACAGTTGGTGGCACATTTATTATTGTTAAGTGAAGCCACTGAAAGAGCATTCATTGCTTATAGAACAACAAGGATTTTTACAGAATTCCTGTCTTGGTTCCACACTTTAAAAAAAAATCCACTTTTTCTTAATCTCTTAAAGTTGGGCTAAGCAGAGTTTTGAGGTTTGCAGAGCTGTTCTCCAGCTGAGTGTTTCCTTTTAGATATGCACACCTCCTTGTTGGACATTCATTATCAAACCTTGTGTTTGCCTTTTATCTACAAGTCCTCTTCAGTGTTCAGCATAAACTACATGGACACCTTGCAGATTGACATTTCTTCATTCATGCTTTACCTTAAACAGCATGCGAAGACATCAAAGAAGAGGAGCCGACTTTGATGTTACAAAATGAAAAACGCCTCATGATTTGCCAAGACCAGGGGAACTTGTAGTTTGCTCTTTTTTTTCCCCTTAAAGAAATACTACTACTTTCCCCACGAATATGTGAAAATCTTTGCCATTTTCACCAAACCTGTGTAAACATTTTGTTCCCAGTAAAAAAAACAAGCCGCCTCTCATTGCAGTCTGTTAAATATCGGCCCCAGGGCCTAAACTACAGTGGCTTGAAGGAACACACACACTTCATTTGAAGAGTTTCTTTCTTTCTTACCTGTGACTTTGCACACTAGGGGTGTCACGACCCCCAGCATCACCTCCCTAATAATGATAATGGTAATGCATGCGTTGTGTTTTTCATTCACAGGTCACTGAGAGGGATTTAGAAAAACATGGTCATTGCTATGCTGTAGATAAAGGAATTGTGCAATAAGAGATATTATTTGGTTTGGCCATGATAGCAAATAGCCAGCAATAAGAGAGAGCTCTCCCAGTTCCTTGCGGACGCTTGACTCGGCAGCTCACTCTGATCTGGAAACCAAAGGTGAATTCCTCAGCACCATAACAGACACAAAAAGTGCCAATAACTCTGGGAGGAGCTCAGGCATACCTTGTCAGAAGGCGCTGCACACCACAAGAGCAAAGACCAGATTTGGTTCGTAACTCACGTTCCTATTGTTTTGAGTACAGGGAAGGGAGGCTTGCTTTGCGTGTTTTCTTTCATTGTTTGAAGAGAAGAACTGCCCTGTCCTTATAAGGACAGAAGGAATGTGCATAATTAGTCCAAGGCTAGAGAACAGAGACATTCAAAATGAACATTTGTTATTGATTTCCCAGGCTGCAGTGGAACTGAGAATATCATGAGAGGAAAAGATATGTAATTAAATGTGATTTGTTCGAATGCTGCCAAGCTAGGTCATTGCATATGTATCATTCGACTGCACTGCTTCAACATAAAGCACAGAGTCCCTCTCCCTGGCAAAAAATCCTTTGATTAACCAGCCTCCCTTCATTGGTGGAAGGGGCCAGCCCTTTTGTTGTCTTGCTGCCGGCAGTGTTGCTTGTGCTATTTCTTTAAGACTCTTCATCAGATGTGGTTTGTCAGGAACATGCCTAGACTGTAAGTCAGAACAGAGCTCATTTTCTTTGATGTGCATTTGTAATGTGCCTGCTCCAAAAGGAGGGGAATGAAAACTTTGGTCGTACTGTTAATCTGCAGGAACTACATTTTAAGCAACTGTATGTGAATAGACTGCACATACTGTAGTGTCGGCTGCTCCTTTCAAACAGAACTTTATCAATAATTGGTGCCAACACAAGAACATATGTCAAACACTTAACCACAACCCATCTAGCAGGAATGTGTTTAGTCCAGATCTTCTGCTGTAGGAAGACCTTTTATTTTCTGTTTAGGACCTGAATTTTTCCCAAACAACACATACATCTGCTTTAACCTCATTTATTGCCGTGCTGTGCTTAAGAGTAGCATAGATAGGATCAGTTTGACAACTGGCTCCAGTGTTACAGGTTTTATACTCAAGGCTTTTACCCTTGAGCAAGTGTTTTGCATACCAAAAAAATCTGAAAGTGAAAGGGTTACACTTCCTTGAAGGTCCACTTGAATGACTGTGAGAAGACAGCCAAAATGGTAATCAGATCCCTATGAGATCATATTGAAAGCAGCCATGCCTATTGCACAGAGTCTTCTGATGTTACAGGGGTCTGTAAAACATTTAATCACTGGAGTTTCAATAAGTTGAGATTTGTTGTGAGTACTGTCGAGAGCACTCGTCTTAGATAAAATGCTGCCTGGTAATGCTCTTACAGCTACATGAGCCAGAATGCAATCGAATATCCATGGTGATTTAGCCTCGCACCGTCATCCCAGAGAAGGGGTTGCAGGATTTTCACAGCTACATAGCAGTGGATTAATATAACTATTCATTACAATTCATGGGAGGCCTGATCCAGCTTCTGTCAGTAGAAGGAGAGATGCCATTTGATTTTACTGCGAGTTTGGACGGGGTTTTGTGTGTCTAATCCTGTAACTGCCCTCCACTACCACAGAAGCTTCTCCAGAGTTCTCTATTACTCTGCTGCCCAGGTGGGACCTCTACAGCTGCTGGTCTGCTCTTATTATTCAATGGAGCCCAAGTGATCCTAATTCTGTCAGGCAGCTAAACCTTGTATACCTTGCTTTTATTTTATTCAAGCCTGTGGAGTTCTGACTGACCTAAAATTTAAATTTGGTATAAACCCTGTTGATGCCTCTCCAAAAGAAATGAGTAAGTGGGATTGTGAAGATGGCTCTGCAAAAACTGACCGATGTGACCGTGTTTGGATGAAACCCAAGTAGCTTCACTCGCAATGTGCCGTCTCCTCTGGCTCAAAGCATGCAGGGAGCCAACAGGCAATCCTTGTTAGCCTATCTTCATGAAACAGCAAGCAGTCATTATCCACTCAAGCGTGCACTAAATAAACCTTTTATGAAGACTATATTTTGAGAAAGCCCTTCTCCACCAATGGTATGGTTTACCATTGCTTGCTTTGCAAGATGCAGAAACCAAGCTAAAATTGAACCAAGATTAAAGAGCAAGTCTCTCACACAGGTGAATCCAAATGACCCCTTCTAGTTCCTTGCAAAGATCCAAACCTGTAAACTGTCAATGGAACTTGAAATATCGAAGAAATCTGAAAGGTAGTTTATGCCTCTCAAGTGGTTGAAACAAAACAAACACCTGAGCCCATTTTATGGTACAGCTTCTGTCTTGCTACAACTACCGAGCAGCAAAATGAGCAAGTCTGCAGATACCAAGGCTAAAAGATTGTTCAGTATATGGTTACATTGTGTCCTTTCTGCCAATACTATCAAAATACACATTATAAGAAAAAAAACCCCAAACCTACCTGTGCTGCTACAGCCAGCCAAATTAAGAGGATGCCTCTGACCAAAGAGCATTGAGTTTTCAGATGTGGCTCCTGAAATATGCCAGGTTTGAAAAAGGGAAGCCTCAGAGCATCAGTCCTTTCCCCTTGGCTGACAGGCACTTGCAGAAGAATAGAAGAGGTTCTCCAGCAGATATTTTGAGTGTCAGGGAAAAAAACACCTCATGAATTAATGTGGATTTTGAGGAGAATGATATTGCCTAAAAATACCATTGTTAGTACAGGCTTTTTTGACAGACTTGGCAGGTTTCTACAGCACCTTCTGACTATATGAAGTTGTGTGTGTGACTTAACCTTTTTATTTCTGCCTTTTGGAGTTTAGTTCTGTCACAGTTGCCCTCTGCATTCAACTCCTCTGAACACTCAGCGTCCCTGACACTCATTGTTATTCTGCTCTCTGCTTTCAACTATATTCCAATGAGATTCTCTCCTTGTCAAAGCACTGACTCAGTCTACCTTAGAGAACTGTCTGTTGATCTCTAAGGCACATGTGTATCTTTCTAGTTTTGCTATTATTAACGGGCCAAGAGTGTCAGGATTAAAATGTTTAACAGAAAAAAGTATACTCGATGTTATTTATATCACTTCCAGTAATAGAAATTTCACAACATTTTAGTGTTTTGCTATGCTTGAAGGTTGAACATTATCAAGAACTGTTTGTCAGCATCACATTCACTTCCTTCCCTCACGCTTTGCTGCAAGTGCCCAAGTCCTAAACTACGGCCCCTTTTTCAGGCTGCCTATCAGATGTTGTTGAAAAGAACTGTTTGGAGGCATAAGGATTAGCCAGGTGAAATCCCGTGTGATCCCTTTGTTTCCCAGGCCAAACACTGAAAAGCACACCATCTATAAGCCATATTTATCCCCCTTTTTTCTTGAGCCCGAAATAAGGCCTGGTCAAATCATTCTCATTAAGAGAATTCATTCTCATAAATATTCCCATTAAGCATTAGCCTATTCTTAAGGATATAGTTGTCAGTATCAAAGCTGCAAGAAGCCCTTTTTAGTTTTGTAAAAGCTGTGTAGCAACAGACTAGAGATGGGAAAGTAAAGGAAGTGGATTAAATTTTCAAGCAGCTTTTTGCCAGTTTAAGATGCCCACATCCTGTCACAAACTACACCCTTGTCTGCAGCAGCAGCAGTCACTTCTCTACCATTTTTGATGTGTTCAGACTAGGGAAATTCCCCAGCCTGAAAGGGCCTTATTTCTACGCATGGTTTCAGCCAGCCCCAGGACTTTCTGAGCTGCAGCTAACAGGGACTGCAGCATCCTGAGGCCAGGCTGCACCTTCTGCTGCTCCTGCACTCCTTGCAGCACTGCCAGCACCCTCTGACACCCCAGTATCTTGCTTGAACACACTCAGTAGCTCCCCAAGAGAAAGAGCAAGGTCCCCCTCCTTTCCTGCAATCCCACCTCGTACTAGAGGACTAAGCCACAGCCACAAACAAGAGTAGAGGACTAAATACTGTGCAGTCAGTAAGAGCAAAAAGAATCACCAGAATCACCCAGCACAAGAGACTGGGAGGTTTGGAAAGGACAGGACCACCTGTTTGCTACATGCCTCAAGGCAGTCTCTGGTGTTGAGAAGCCTTGGGAAGAAACATCTCAGTGCTCAGGAGTTTATCCCATCCCTTAAACACGTGCAGCACTGGCTGCTGTCAGAACTGCTAAGCTGAAGCACCTGCCAGCATTGCCTATTTTGGTAATATTTGGTAGTGCAGATTTGGGACTTTTACAATGCATCATGATCTCTGGAAATTTCTTAAATAAACCCATTCATTACTAACCAAATTAACTGATCTCATGTAGCTGTAAATTCTGGTTAAGAAAACTGGTCCATTTCCCCCACACTGGCTGATAACAAGCATTACACAGCACTTCTGCAATTTAAGAAGAAAACCCATTCACTTGTCATTAAAGACTTAAGAAATGCTATTGCACTTTAAACTATTACACCCATCAAGCTAAAAATATCATCTGCACACTCATCTCCTTACCTGAGAAGCTCAGAAGTATAAATTAGACACGTGAACTCCTTCAGCAATGAGTGAACAAGGAAGACATTAAAAAAACCCCCCCCAAAACTCCCCAGTCTACTGCAAAGGGCCAGTACTGCAAATTAGAGCTGACACTCTTAAAGCTAATTGAGGTATTACTATATAAAAAAAAAATTATTAAGGACTTAGCTGCATCTAACAAAATACATAATAATTTAAGCTCTTACTGTAAAAAGATAGCAGTCATTTATTTGATTCATCAACAGCACAGCAACCTTGACAATGTGTTTTCTATGTTCCAGTGAGGCCTGGCATCTTACATCTCCTGTGCATGAAGATGTAGCTTTGTTGATCCATAATTCTCTCAAGGAGTCAGTTGCTTGTGGATTGCAGGTAAACAATTTTGGGTTGAGCACTTACATCTCAAAGACTGAAAAACAGGACTGTTAAAAAAGATTAAACCAGGAACACCTGAGAAAGAAACGTCACACTAAAGAAAGTGCGTGTGTATCTCATCAAAACTTAATTACTGGTGATCAGGAATGAAGTAACCATTAATGACACAACCTTCTGAAAACTCAAGGTTTCATCTGAGAGATCAAGTCTGGAATTAAAACAGAGTTAAATTTAAATTCCAGAGTTCACTGGATGCTGTATGGAATAAAAGAAAATTTGTAGTCTGCCCTATGCTTCTAATTGAAGCAGCTTAGGAATGCAAACTTAGAGCTGACTGTTACACTTAGAAGAAAGAGCATTTCTCCACATTGAGCGTTTTTATCTTTCAGTCTCTATCTGAGCATCATTATAAGAAAACAATTCAAGCCTGTCGCAGCCCCTCAAGCTTATAGCCTGCTGCAAAACCACAGTTGAGCCAAGTCTTTTTCTCTTGGAACTTTCTAGAGCAGCTCATGGGATTACTGCCCCAAAGTGTCCCTCCTGCCTCCTGTTGCAGCATAAGAGACTTTGAAACACCACAAATTCTTTTTCCACATGGAAGATGATTTTCAGATTAATTTTTTTCATCGTGTTTATCCTTAAAGTAGTTTTCTACTCAGAACTCTGAGAAAAAAAGAAGGGGGGAGCCAGGGGGGCATTCTGGCTCATATGCAGTCTACATCAAAAGTTACCAGGGCTACAAACCAGTTAGGAAGCAAGCTGACAGACCTAACCAAGAGACTGCTGGGCCCCCTGAAGGAAAAAAGAAATGACTGAAAGACATCAGAGGAGGAAAAATAAAAAATTAAAGTTCATGCTGTTGTGCTAAGCTGGTCAGAGCATGCCCACTTCATCCTATTTAGGGTGAAAATGTCTAATATTATATTAGACTGGGGAAAAAAAAAAAGTCAAGAAACTAAATTCAAAAGTTCTGACCATTTTTCATGCTTTTCCCCCTGACATTTGGTGCTGCGGAGGGCCCCCCTTGCA
Organism: Atrichornis clamosus; assembly: GCA_013400975.1. Classification (NCBI taxonomy): domain Eukaryota; kingdom Metazoa; phylum Chordata; class Aves; order Passeriformes; family Menuridae; genus Atrichornis; species Atrichornis clamosus. The sequence goes on from WBMZ01010838.1 coordinate 301,326, forward strand.
GCCATGGGGAGCCACAGTCACTCCTGGGTTATGGAATGGCTGCCGGGAGGGCGGCACCAGCAGAGCTTGGGGTGTGAGGGATGCCTTGGCAGCCACAGCCAGCGACGACAAATCAAGTGGTTATTTTCATCAAAGTGATAGAAACAGAGTTGATCAAAACAAGCAGAAGGCACTGTTCTGTTTGGTCTGTACACTTTGTACACTGCCACTTGGGGACTTAATTAGCCCACATGCTTCATGTTTCTATCTTTAGTCTGATGGCATACAGCTGTTCTTTTCAGCATCGCTGCCTACTGCCCTTTCCCTGCTGTTGGGGTACGCTTGTAAATAGGAGAGATGGGATTGCCTCAAGTTTAACCCTCTGCCAGCCCTTGCTGATTGACTGAAACAGAACATTTTGACCCAAATCATGAGGTAGTGTTTCATTACTTCATGGGAGTTTTGCCACGTGGCCAGGGATGGGGAGGAATCCCACAGTCTCACAGTGCAGAGATCCCATCACAAGGCCACCCTCCAGAGCCAAAATGCTGAAAAAATAAAAAGTGAACCCTTTTGAGGATAATCTTACTTGTTGGGGCAAGGGGAAGCATTTTTGAGTCACCGTCAGCATGAGGGGAGGAGGCAGAGCTGGTCCTGCTTCCCACCTCAGCTGAGGTGGGTTTGGGGCAGAAGAACAAGCCCTGGACATGAAGTATGAAGGGACATTGATTATTTCAGAGTACTGAGGTCCGGCACTTTCATCAGGAGATCTTCTGTCATGACAGACAGTGACTAAGAATGTACAATCCTTTAGGAATAAAAAAACTGCTCCAGGTTGTGATGGTCTGTTTATACTGAAATGCAGGAAAAAAACATCTACTGAAGATGCCCAGCTGGACAATGAAGCCAAAATTGGGAAAAGACTCAGGAACGAGGCGTGAGCTCCCACTCCTGGTTGCCTCTGTGTTCAGCATCAGGATAAGCCTCAGCACCCCTATTTACAGCACAGGAGGGAGGACAAAGCTGGCTTTGTAGTCCGAATCTGCCCAGGGAGGAAGGGAATGCCCCTGTGCACTACATCTAATAAATGAAGGTCTTCAGAACCCCTTCTCTGATGTCATTTCTTGCACAGGGTGTCACAGCCTTGGCCTTTCAGCAGGGACATTCATATCTTCCAGCTGGAATGCAGCCGGCATCCCCAAGCCTGGCTATGACCCCCCAGCTCAGAGAGCAACTAATTTTTCTGAGCAGTTAAGAAGTTACACATTCATCTACTCCCAGCATTTAACCATATCAGTCCCCTCCACCTCCCGCCTCCTCCCCATTAGTTTTTGTCTCTTGTAATCATTTTTTTCTCATATCCTAGAAATCCGTGCTTCACTACCTTGACAGTGATGTTAATGTCAGGTGCTGCATATCATGCCACACTCATGAGTTTTACATTACTACGACATGGCAGACTTTGATACAATTACAGCTTGGCTATATATCTTAATTTATGTTCCAATATTGCTGTAGTGATATCAGAGACAAATGTTTAATTCACAGAAACTCAGTTTCAAACTACAGTCCCTGAATGCAAACAGCAGACTTCAATATTTTTTCATCAATTTCTTAGTTCATAAAAATCAATTTTTGTAGAGTTTTTACACTGTACATAAAAGACTGTGGCATCAATTAGCCTTAATTCTTTTTTTTTTCTTTTTTGGAAACCTCTTTGTAGGAAAATCTCATATTTCAGCAATTTGCATTATCCACACAATCTGCTTTGAAGTTCTAAGTTATGGTAAGAAAAGGATCCACTTATCTGCACATAAAAAATGTTCAAAGCTTATAAATTCCCTGAAACAGATGTACATTATCATTGGATTTGCCTTTCTCTCTTTGCTGTTGCATGGCTAATAGAGTTTCATGTGCCCCCTCACATCCTCCCCATTTAGCATCTTTTCTCTACAGAAGCATGCACCCTACTGTGCCAATCCACACTTCAAAGATTTCTGTCTATCTATTAGAAACAAAGCACAAAGTGAGAACATATGGCCCCTTTTAAATTTCCCACATTTAAGTCAATATCGTTTCTTTTCTCCTTTGGCAAAGAAACATAATAAGGTTTATCTTCTCCCTTCCTAAATCTGCTGGCTCTCTCAAACTGCTTGTGCCAATTCAGCAGTTACTCTGCAGTATCAGACTTGGCAGCACATATGAAAACAAAATCTCTAATTTTTTTAATTGCTTTTATTTCTTCAGATCAAGAAGATGCATTTAAATGATGAAAAGGACAAAATGTAACTGCACACTTTCAGATAAGTGGATTTTAAACCCATGAAAGGGCACAACAGAAAGTCAACAGCAAAAAACTGTCTTGTTCTTTTCATGGTGACATCTTTCCAAGCAGACTAAAGGGATGGAAGAGTATTCTGGAATCTAAGGCCTTATTGCACCTGCTTGTCACATGTCCCAGAGCATCCGCAGGCTGCCAGCGTACCGGGGCCGAGGGGGTCATTAGACACTACGAGACATCGATACCCCTCTTGAGGAAAAGGAACAGTGACTTGTCTCAGAATCACTCTGGCTTCTCAGTTTTCTCTGTTGGTGTTACAGACATAGCGAACATACCTCTGGTGTGCCAGGAAGCAGAAATTTTGGGTCATTCATCTGGAGTGACTCCATCCTGCAGATCCCTGGGGAGGTGGACATGCAGGACACTCAGGGTGAGATCTGCTCCTCAGTGGATTTGCTTTACAGTTGTGGGCTATAGAAGCAGCATCTATATGAACAAAGGCTCCAAGTAAAACAAACTTCATTAACTATTGTCAGAAAGACCAGCAGACACATAATATCGCGTGAATGCTGAATTTCTGATTCAATTACAGGGAAATGGGTTGCTGTGTTGATGTTTTAAGCAGAGTAACGTGTGAAAGTCTTACCCTGCTCCTTTGACTTGCTCTTTTAATTCACAGTTACCAGTTAAAATGAGTCCATGTTTCAGACTCCTAAGATGTCAAGATTGTAATCTTTAAATGAATTGATTTTAGCATCTATTTATTAGACCAAGGAAGTTCTAATAAAAACCTATCCCTAACCAGTGCAAGCTGTGAGTTTCCCAGGTCCTTGATTCCAAGACAGTGTAAACTGAAGCACTTCTGTAGATCCAGTAAAGCCTCACAAAGTTTCCAGAGAACCCTACGGAAGTCACATGCACAGAGCCCTGGCAGGTTATGGCCCTAGCAGATGGCACGCTCAAACAGCAAGTTGTGATTACAGACATCAAAAGCAAAAAATATTTCCCAAAAAGGCTGTAAAGAGACAGGAGGAATGCAGGGCCCACAGTGCTGCTGCCTTATTGCTTCCCTTCATACTTTTGCACTTACTGGAAACTCTAAGTCTCTTTAATTGAGCTTTTCCTCCCCTCCACTCCTCGCAGTGTGAGAGGGTTAATTGCTTTTGACAATTTTTGAACTCCTGCTTCCCAATGGCACTGTTGAGTATGCAGAGATGCTGTGTGCACACAGCACACAGGAGTCCCCCAGCACTCGGAGCAGGGATGAGAACAGCTCCAGACCTCCCAGTCATGGGATGAGAATAGCTCCAGACCTCCCAGCCATGGGTATCTATAAAGCACCGTATCTATGGCTTTAAAAATCAGCACTGGCCAAGTGAGACCTTAATGCTAATTGCCATAGCAATTCAGTGTTTATCTTAGTTGAACCAGCGTTACCAGTCATGGTTGTTAACAACCTCAAGTGGCACTTTATTCATCTATCAACAGTCTTATCCTGTGAACAAGCAAGCAAAGAACTATAAACACCCACTCCAAAGTCACTTTGTATGTTTAAGCTGAAGCCCATAGAAAAAAGGCTATTCACAGAACCAGTCAGAACAGACAAAATACAACCTCCAAACCAACATTTTAATCTACAAAGTTTTATTTGTCTTTTTAAACTTGTAAACCATAAAAAGAGCTTATCAAATATCTGAAGTTAGTACAAGAAAAAATGATGACTCAAATAGCAAACTGCATTTGTAAGGTCCAAATTCCAAGACATGCATGGGGCTCTTCTGGCTTCCATTTATGAAACTGAAAACAAATTTGGCCCAGTTTGTTAGGTGTTTTATTAGAAAGCTCACAAAGCCTCAGCGTGCTATACTTTGTGAATAGAACAGAATGGGAAGGATTAAGTGCAAGAATAAGCACTCAGCACCAGAAGGATCTGAACCCCATGTCTTCACCCACAAAATTCAATACCGGAGGAGTACATCTCTTAGCTGGTAGTAATTACAGGCAGCTTTGCCTCTGTGGACTAGGCACTCAAAGGAAGACAAAAACTCCACTTCACAGAAATGTCCTAAAAACCAGAAAGCACAGTGCACACCATTACCAGTATGCCTGATATTGTTAATGTTTGCCCATTGCCAAATTTGTGAAGCCCATTAACATTACATCTTCAACATTCTTAAAAAACTTCAAGAACTTCCTACTTACTCTCAGACCCCAAAATACTGGCCTGGTGAGACAACCAACACGCCCAGTCTGCCATTCCGTGTGATATAGATTATTCTCTGTATCAGTAGATTTCACAGGCATAGTTAGTGCTTAGTGTTTATAAAAATCAGGACAGATACCGAAGCTTTGGGTAACATTTGACCAACTTAAGTGTGTTTGCAATCAAAGAGAAAAAAAACTGATGTCACTATTCAAAACATGTTGCAAAGAATATTCAAAACATCTGTAGAAACACCTCTGCTTCTAAAAACATTTCCCTCAGCTTGGACAGGGACTCGGGAAACCGGGGCATTGTTTCTTATTCTGCCACAGTCCCACTGATCATCTGCAACTTTCCTTCCTTGTGCCTCCCCCTGCACGCTGGAGATTCACCTCTTTTAGAAAATCTTTCAAGTTTTCCCAGTGAAAAGCATTCTGTGAACTACTGTTACTGTTTTATGAGCAATAAATGTACCATAAGAGATTCAAAAAAGTAACATGAACACAGCTTCTCCATACAGCATTTTCCTGCCTCTCGCGTGTCTCCCCCAGCCCCACTGTTGGACAGTTCTGTGCTATCCCTACACTTCTCAAGTCTTTCCCTTCTTCCCTTGCCAGTCTTTCTTCACAACCCTAACCCTCACAGTAATCTGCCTGAATAGTCCTTATGTCCTGCTAGTTTAAAACAAAGAAATTAGAAGACAATCCATATGATTGCTATCATTTTAGCTCATTTAGGATTGAATTATCTAGAAATATATAGAAATATAAAAGTAAATTAAAGCATTGAAAACCTCATTATTTAATAACTATAACTCAAGCTTCAAATAAAATGCATTTCAATGCATTTTGAATAATTTCAATATAAAATTATTTGCTTTTCTATACCTGTTTCTTCTAGACCATCTTGAGCACATTTTAAATGTGCACAGAACAAAAAAAAAATCCCAAAACAGACCCTTCCAAATCAAATCAACTCAATATCTGTTCAAATATGCAAAGAAAATACATTATTATGTCATAATTGAGACTGGTTTTGCTGTTAAGTGCATTAGGAAAGAAATCTTCTTCCAGAAGCTATTTACAAAACACATTAAGTTCAAGTTTTGTTTCATGGATTTTCAAACATGTTTCTGCTTGGTATATTAAAAAAAAAAATCTGAAAACTAACAGGGTGTTGAATAAGACTTGGTTCCCAGCAAAGCCATGAATAAGTCATGTTTGAAAACATATTTTCAGATCTTGATGAATTGCATCAAGGTAATTAAAGGTGAGACTTGATTAGCTGACATGTTTCCAAACATGAACATTCTTGCCTGTACTCCAGGCAAAAATTATGGTGAATGCTTTTGCAAATTTTCTAGCACGATGAATTTTTCTCAAGTATAATCTGGGCCCAAAGGGGCCCAACTTTCCTGTTAATTGGAATACAAATGAAATCTGTCATGCAATAATTGAGGTACACAATGACATAAGGAGAAGAGTATGCACTTATCGTATCTCTGTATTTTTGTGGCAACTTGTAGGCCGTCGAGCACACACAGGGCTCATCCCTTTAGAAAAAAATCCCCTCTGTCAGAAATCCATCTTGTTCCAGTCGCTAACTTCTGCCAGAGGAGACACACACACACATATATATAGACACACACACAAATATATGTATATACACACACACAAATATATATATATACACACACACATATATATAGACACACACACAAATATATGTATATACACACACACAAATATATATATATACACACACACATATATATAGACACACACACAAATATATGTATATACACACACACAAATATATATATATACACACACACATATATATAGACACACACACAAATATATGTATATACACACACACAAATATATATATATACACACACACATATATATAGACACACACACAAATATATGTATATACACACACACAAATATATATATATACACACACACATATATATAGACACACACACAAATATATGTATATACACACACACAAATATATATATATACACACACACATATATATAGACACACACACAAATATATGTATACACACACACACATACATCTTTAAGGTACTCCTCCAGCTAACCTTTGCTGCTGTGTGCTCACGACGGCTACAGTAGAAAGACCATTACAGAGGTCATACATTTGGCTTTTTAGTCTGGTAGGGCCTCAAGGGGCTGGTCTGCCTACATGCCAGGAGAATCTGTACCTCATCACCCAGGGGCAGAACTGGTTCTTCGTTTCTCTCAGTGACTAAATGACCTGTGGATGTTTCAAAGACATTTGGAAGTGCCTTGAGGTCCTCCAATAACATCAGTATAAAGACCGCATTTGCTGCTAATATTAATTAATTTACCAGCTTGATCTCTTACGGTAAAACTTCCATTTACTATTAGCAAACTGATCAGCAGTAAGATGCATAAAAAATAAATACTGAAATTACTGGCTGCACATTATGTAGACTTCAAACCCACCTTCCTGGAATAAAACTATAGGCACACTGCAGGCAGTGGGAATCTGGCAGTCTTGCCAGAGATTTCACTTGGACAGAGATTCTTTCTTTTTCACTTCACAGCCTTAGCTTAGTTTACTTCATATTATGGTCATGAAGTTGTGAGAAGAGCTTAGCAATCCTTCTTTTCAAAAATCTGTCTTCTCCAGAATTGCAGCTGGTAGAGGTGAGCAAAATTTTTCAACTGAATTTTTTCAGCAAATAGTGCAAACTTTGGGATTGGCTTCATTTTGCTGAACTGCCTTGTGTAAAAACAGAAAAAGTAAGTGAAAAGGCTGGAGTTTTCATCTGAAAATACTTAATGCCACTTCATTTTACTTTTCAATATTAACAATATACTCAACTCTGATATCTTTTCCTTGGAAATAAAATGTTTTGATTAATCAGAAACTAATCTCTTTTAAATTTTGATTCAGCTACAATTTTGAACAACTTAAACCAATATTTTTTTCTTTTTAAAAAAAAAGGTTTTCAGAATTAATAACAAGATGAAATATCAGTTACTCTGCATAGGTCCAACAGCAGTGGACAAGAAATTTAACTTTGAAACTTGATAGTTTAAATATAAAACCAAAGCATACCCAGTCCATACATAATTTCCTGATCCTGTTCCCAAAAATGTTAATGTAAGCTCTTTCATCAGTGGGATCTGCAAGCACTGACAGCAATTGCAATAGGCCCCTGAAATCCACAACAAGAAGAAAGAAATATACTTTCTGAACTAGTAAAACTTTAATTAACAGGGGGTTCTCTTGGCACAGTTTTTGCTGTTAAATAAATAAAGCATTTAGTCAAAACCGTCTATATTTACTATACAAAATACTGAAAAGCAAACATATTTAAAAGATACGGAAATTTAAGGTTCTGTGAAAAGAAACTGTGCTACATGTTATTCACACTTAATGCACATAACACAACTGCAACCCAGTATTTAGATACTGTATATTCATACATGGCTGGTGTAAAGTTTTAGTAAGGGGATGCCACGTTATTAAAATGTATTTGTATTTCACAGATTCTGAGCAAGGCAGAATTTGTCTCTTGAATGTCCAAATATAATAAAACCAAAACAAATCAATGCAAGGCTGTAACCAGTGGTCAGTTCTGCTCCATGTCAGAGCCCATTTGGCACAGCCAGTACTGCACACTTCTCAATCAGATGGGATTTTGGAATCGGTGCTGTTTTCTTTTCCAGCAAAATATCTTTGGATGAAAGAGCTTTTTTACCCCTTTATTGCCCTTTCTCAGAAAACCCCACTCAAGTTTTCCAGAATGTTTTCTGGTTTTCAGCAACAATCTGCATTAAAAAAATGGACTAAGAACAATTTCCACCTCTCAGCCTTTCTCGCATATGCTCTGCTGAAAGGAGAACAGCTTTAATTACTTCTTGCAACAAATAGCATGGCATCCCTTCTTCGATGGAATGTACACTGTGTGTTTGCATGCGGTATAATGTAAGTCACTTGAATACATCAGACTTTGTTAACACTATAATATAAATAAGCTTATTCCTTCTACTAGACATATAAATGCCTTTTTTTTTTTGCAGTCCATAATTATATATACATTGAAAAAGAATGATACACAAGCAGCAAAAAAGGCTTAGACTAGAACAACTCAGTGGTAACTAACCAGATTTGTGGCCTTTTCATATTTTCAACACAGAAAATTCTGCATATAAATATTTTTGGACTTTAGGAATTTTAAAATAAACAGAACAGTATAGTTGTCACACAGATCAAACACATTTTAAAAACATTTTGTTAGATTTTACAGAACACGCTGTTGACAGCTAAGAAAAGTAAAATAAAATAAACCAGATTTTTTTAAAGAGGACAATAAGTCTAAACATCTGCTGATCCAGGGAGACAAGAGACAGACCTAATTACCATGAGGCAGTGATTTTATTCCAATTCCACAAGCAGGCAAGGCTTCCCACTGTTCTTTAAAAGGTGATGTCTCTGTTCTTAGAAAGGAAAACATCCCTCTAAAACTGGTCAGCAGTAAGGTAATACCCCATTCTGGACTGATTCTAGTCAGAAAAAAAATACCCTAATCATAAAGGGCTTATAACAATGTTGGATAGTTACATTTTACAATATATACTATTGACAAAATACCACAACATTAAAAATAATTAAAACCGAAAGCAAATACATTTATAGAACAATTATGTTTTGATGTAGGTGTTCTCTACTTTAGTGTTCCAAAAGAAATGTAGGTGTTTTCCAGTCACTTTCTACCTGCAAAATGGTGATCTGTACAAAACCCAACTGATTCTATTATAAATCTGGGCTCCACAGAAAGCAAAACTTGAATATACTGATCTTTATTTTTTTCTTTTTTTCACTTTTCCAAATTCCAATTTCCTTTTGACCTTCAAATTTCTCAGCAGTCTTGTGAGTCTGGTCTTATTCTCCTTCATGGAATGGAAGCCCTTTGATATGTAAAAAGTAGAAGAGGCCAGAATGATTGTGAATGATATTTTTTATACATGTCTCTAAAATGGGAGAAGCACAAATTGGCAGGTGCTTGGGAAATTTAAATTGGAGGCACCAAGAAAATGCCATGGCATATGTTTCTAAAAATTCACTGTTGTGGAAAAAAACAAATATAATGTTAATATTCAAACCACAGATTTCTAAAACACAACAAAATGTACCTGAGAGTGTGCATATTTATATATATATATTTNCTCTTCCGATCT
>WBMZ01010839.1:0-44361 GCA_013400975.1 Atrichornis clamosus
ATATTTATATTTTATATATATTTGCCAACATTTAAAGTGAGAAAGTATATTTTCCTCAATTCTTTCTCAAAACAAAGAACTGTGGATTTAAACAAAACAAAACCCCCAACCAACCCCTCTCCTTCTGAAACCCCCATGAATGATACTTATGGCCCAAGCACTAAAGTCTAGTGATGCTTTGGAAAACCCCATTTCACATCCTCCTGTTTTCAAATGGTTACCCCAAACAGAGTGGACAATAAGCAAGAGAAAAACCAAAAATAAAAGAAGTATATTTAAATATTACCCAGCATATAACAGACTGTATTTGTGTCAATGAAGAATCTCCAAGAAAATAAAGTGTAAGTCGTACAAATGTAGCCCTGTTGACAAGTTTTGCTAATATTTCCTTGTAATTAAGATGATTTGAAAGGATGTGAACACAAACAGGCTACATGAATGCAGTATATTAAATTTCCCCCCTGTAGCACATTACAATCAATAAAAAGAAAATAAAATCTGAATAATACTAGAGGTAGCAGCTGTTTGTATTTTCCATTATCTGAGTATCTCTGGAGTCCAACCCTTCGAACATTGCTCCCCTGATGAAAGGCTTGTGTGCGATCAGCCGACGTACAGCAGAGTGGTAAAAGCTAGATGTCTGCAGGAGTGTTTGAAGTATCTTTCCTAGCACAATGCAAGTAGTGCTTGTACAGAAGTGCGATGACGACCTGTATGAAATCACAGCTCAGAAAGCTATGGCTGTTTGCTGTTTTACAAGCCACTTAAAAAAAAAAAAAAAAAAATCCACAAGGTGTTTAAGTAAGCTATGCGGTTCCACAACATATAAATAGGGAAAGTTTCAAGAGTTCCATATAGCCTCTAAAATATATGCTAGCTGAATATTAATGGAGTAATGATGATATTAATCATAGTAATGCCTTAGTTCTGGTATTACAAGAATGCATTTCCTTCATTTGGGATGATTCGTGGAGGATGGTGGTGGGATCTCTTCTATGTCTGGTAGAAGTGGTGGTAGTGGTGGTGGTGCTCATGGTGGTGGTGGTGTTCATGTCTTTGTATCATTTGTCCCACTTGGCCTTCATATAAAATGACTGTGGGCAGGTCTCTCACGTGTTCCTTTTCCACAACTGTCCCTGGAGACTGGAAGGTTTTGCACATTTGGTGATTCTCCTTGGCCCTCTGCTTATGCTTCTTGTGAATCTGTTGGGATTGCAAGGGAAGGTACGGGAGGTTCTGGCCCACCCGTGCACTTGGGGAAGCCATGGGCACAGGCACACCTTGGAAAGGTTTATTTCTAACTGCCCTTCCAGGATGCACAGGGGCACCATTTTTGCCCTGGGCTTTGGGAGACCTCACAAAGTGCTTGTTTGAGTCCGGGTTCCGGAGCCTCTGTTGGATTTCTGCAATCTTGGCATATGAACTTTCAGCCAGATTGATGTGGTTTGGATCCACCACTTGAGATTTCCTATGGTGAGCATGGAAGGTGTCAGGCTCATGAGAACGGGACCTAGTTTGATTCACAATTCTGCCTGGTGGGTCATGTTTTTGAGCTGCTGGAGGAGATCCTAGGAAATAATAAGCTGAGTTAGTCATCTAGTATTTCAAAGTTTTAATTAGTAGCATGCAGTTGGCAGGGATAGCATTATCAGCAGAACAAATTTTTCCTAAGGAAGTAAATGCAATTATAGCTGTCTAGTTTAATTACATCTAATAATTCTGACCAGTAAATAAGACACACACAAATATGTGTACCTATCTATAGAAGAGTGAATGTGTGTGTGAGTCTATAAAAGTCATTGCATTACCAGCTCTTGGTCATCAAATTAACTGTGAGTGGAATACCAAAATCCTGGCAGAGGGCAGGGAAATGAAGGAAATCCAAATCCCTTTAATGTGGGGACCAAAGCCAAAATTCCATGTATGAGCCCACATTCTCCTATTTTTGGGTCAGTAGTGAATACAACATATGTGCTGGTGTCATCCTGGGAACAAGCTCCAACATCCAAAAGTCAATCCTTGCCTCACCTGTAGACTAAACTTAATAATTTAGATGTAAAGATTGTTCTCCTAGGCTCAGCTCCAAGTTCAGCTACACAAACAAGTACATCAAAGCAACCTTGCAGCATGTTAGCCACTCTGTTGTGATACCACCTTCACCAGTAATTATCTTGCTGTATTCACAGTCCTATTCCCAAGTCACTACAGACAAATCACGCAGGGTAACAATTCACTATCTCTGATATGGAACATTCAGTTGAAGAAAGAAAAGATTCTGAGGTTACAACATAAATTACCTGGCCCAAACTTCGATGTATAGTTTTCTATTCCTGCAAGATCCAAATAGTGGTTTCTCCTTTCAATGTTCTCATCAACGCAATGACGATAGCACCCACTTTGCTCTGGATTGTTCTCACTCTGGTGGTATCTGTCAGCAGGAAGCAAAATTACAATTCAGCAGAATTTCTTTAAAGTTGTTATCACCATCTGCAAACCAACAACTAATGGACCCTTTGAAGTGACAGGAGTGGCTCACAAACAACAAATGCTTGAAATTCTGGATGACCAGATTTGCTAAGTCGATAGGCCTGAACTGACTGTTCCTTCCCCTCACATAAATCACCCCGATGTTGCAAAGTAAAAGGAGGCTTTCAAATTGCATCACACATGCAAAAGCAAATAAAAACACTCTTCGAGTTTATTACATTCTGTCTTAGGGCCAAACCATTCAACTGATTCTCCAATTTGGACATGCCAAATAAAATCTGCTCTTTGATTCATGACCGCTCCCACTGGTGTGAGGGAGCGCTGGGGTAATCCAGATAAATGCTCGTGTGTTCCTGCTTCAGTCAGACAGGCAACAGCACAGGTGAAGTAACCAGAGAGCTGGGGAGAGAAGGTATTGGGAGGACACTCAGAGGTAATCGCTGCTTTCCAAAATATAATTAATAAGGTCAGATCAGACACTTGCTTCAGAATCTCAACTCCTTTTCCTGCTCAGCTTTGCAATTTTATTTATAGCAGAACTATTTCCTGAGAATGAATATCTGAAATACCATTCATTTATAAGGCAGAAAAAAATCAGGCAGAAGTTTACAGTATTGTAGCCCATAAAGCCAAAGAATTTAATTCAGCAATTTAAATGGAAGTCTGCAAATATGAACAATATTTTCAATATGACAAACAGGATAAGCAGAAAACTCTTGATTAAGTTGCTGCCTGTCATTCAGATAGTTCATTCTCCAAGATCACAAGACTGGCTTTGCTCTTTCTCTGGGCAATTGCACTGATGTCAACCTAACACCAGAATTTGGCCTTGCGTCCTACACCAGTTGCAAAATATGGGCTCTGTACTGTATGGTGCCCAGTACTCTGTTTTTAGTCTATTAACACATTTTCAAGTTTCCAGAGGCTGCTGATCCCATTGAGCTTTGGCACAAATGGCTTTCCTGGCCTAGCGTTGTACTGTTCAGGGACATTACAGAACTGAGTCCCCCCGTGCCTCTGTCAGACACAGGTCTACAGTTTCTTTGATAAAAGTCACAAGACTTGACCTACCTGGAAGATCATTTTTGTTCTACTTTGATAGAGGTAGAGTCTCCTGAATGGAGGAGAGTCTGCCTGGAAAGCAGGTAAGCTTGAAAGACTCTGAGTCAGCTTTGAACTCCAGAAGTCACTTGGGGTACTCTCAAAAGAAGGGGGAACGTCCAGATACTCTATTTTTTGGATACACAGCCAACTGAGTACCTTTCCTGTCTCCGACACACCTTTACAGGTTGTTACACTTTAGCAGGTCAACAGAAGAGATCTCTGGGTCTAGAACTTGCCTAACTGAAGTTGCCAGGCGTGAATCACCTACAGAAACCGTTGGGACTTGCACACACGTGCTGAAGACAATGCCCAGTCAACCCAGAAAAAACACCATTGAGTTTGATCCAACACAATTAAGCAGCGCTGTATACGGCACTGTCTGTTCAAAACGAACTTAACAGAAAACCTGTTTTTGTGTTACTGTAATAAATTCAATCTCTCATCAAGACAGTGAAGACAAACAATGCCAGTACTGCCACAGCCCTACATTCTAATAACTTTCTTACATGCGAGATGACGTTCAATGATATTCATGCAAATGTACACAGTGAAGCAATTATACACTGATGAGAGATGTGCTCCACTGTCAAAGAGAACTGCAAGTACTTCTGAGAACTGAAGTGTCTGGCACCCAGCCCCACAGTGCTGTCCTGCAAACACATGGGAAGGCTCAGGCAGGCACCAAGCATGCGTCAAGGGCTGTGTAAAAATATACAGTGTTGTTACTGGGTTTGGTTCCGTTTTGGTTTTAATAAAAAATGGCAGCTGCTGAAGTACTTGTGGAGTGTATGAAATCCTTTTCTAAAATTCCCATGCTGGTGTGTCATCCTGACAGTAATAAGCACACAACAATACAGCAGGAAAGGGGAATAAAGCAGTGACAGGGTGCAGGGCAGAAAAATGCAGGGACATCTGAAAGCCTCACTCACTGGGAACACAGAATTTAAGTCAGTCAGGGAGAACCAGGCTATCTAGCCATGAATCTAGCTACTTATCTTGATACTCATAATAGCCCTACAGGTGAAAACTCCTGCCTGTAGCTTCCAGCAGATGAAAAATCTAACCCATCTATCTCCCAACCTTCAGGATAAAAACACTCCTATCCATTTTATCTTGAATATTAATCACATCTAGCCTAGAATTCCTAAGAGACTGAATTTGTGAGATGTGTGCACTTTTCACAAGTCCTCATTGCTGCTTTCAAAGAGGAAGCACCTGCACTAATATCATGGATTCTGATCTGAGCCTCAGCATCTTTCCTGAGGGTTATCAACTTGGCCAGAGTGCACCAACATCCCTGAAACACACAGAGTGTGAACAGCACACTCTTCATCCTGTGCACATTTAATGGGATGCAACAAAAACTGCCAGATGCTGTCTGTTGTCTGAGGCTGATCTGCTCAGCTCTAGATAGAGATTTGTTCTGTCTATGAAGCCTCTCACCAAAGGGATGAGAAGGACAAACATTTTGTCCCAGTGTTTGATGCTTCTATGACTGTGGATTTAATTGGAAGTGTCTGCTGTTTATAAAAACACTACATTTGCAGAACCAGGACTTTAAGGTGGATGAGAGGGGCGCTTCAAACTGAAAGGGGTTTTTTGCACTAGATTATCAAACAAAAACAGTTGAATTCACACAGGGCAAAACTTTGCTAATGGGCAGAGGGAATCTGAACACAACATCTGGGCCAGCAAATAAAACCATGGAGGATTCTTAAGTTCACAGAAGATTTTGTACAGAGTTACTGACAGAAGATTAATAGCAATTTTATTCTTCTTTTAATCTGAAATTTGATTGTACTGGGATTTGCTCACTGGGATAACTCACTAGCATTCTTTCTCTATCCAAAAAAGGGAGGTGCTGTTCTCTTGTCAGTTTTAATAAGACGAATGCTCCTTCTCCTGATAAATTTATTATGTATTCAGTCAAATATCCCTAAATCCAAGGAAAGCCAAAAGTTTGTTGTTTTACTTTTTTAAAATGTGCAGCTGAAGTAACAAGCACAACTAACGAGTCAGTGCCATTACTGCAACATTTCAGCAAGCACTTCCCTCTGCCTTAGTGAGAAACATAAAATCCTAAAATACATCAAATCTACACACCAAGATAACCTGTTAGCACTCTGGTCTGGTTATGACCCGGGAACCAAGTGAGACCTAGTACAGCTTGGAGCTGATTGAGTTGATGAGTGAAAAACATGGGCTGAAAGAGGACAGAGAAAGGCAGGAGTTGGCCACTAAGACAAAATGGTTTTGGGACACTTTTAGCAAAAAAGCTGTGCTATAAACTTCACTTATTTGCAGATGGCATCTAAAAGGACAATGAACATCCTCCAAGAAGCTCACAAAAGAAAGTTTCAGGATTTTTTGATTTTTTGAATTGGTTTTTTGATTATTTTAGTTTTGTTTTAATATACCAAGCATCCAGCCGTGGAATCTTCGTAATTCCACAATGAAAACTCCTATAATTCCTCTATTTTAAAATAATTAAAATAATAAAACAACCAAGAAAGAAATCAATGATTGAGGTTTCCTCAGAGGTACCCAATGCCTGTCAGGAGCCAGGGTTCTTTCCCCTTACCTGAGAGAAGCCCTCTGCTTCTTCTCAGAGCTTCTCACTTCTTCATTAGCTTTGTTTTCAGCTCTGTGCCTGGCACTCTGCAAATCTGCCAAGAGAAGGTACATTTTTCTCACATTACTGTGCTTGCCGATCAGCAAAACTAACACTCTACATTGCAAATACAGGTTTTCATGTTGGTAGATCAAGATGTAATGAATCTTTCATGTAACCTTCTCAAACGTGCTTTTGCCCACACAACTGATTTTAGGCGGATATAACCTCGGCGGTAGGGAATCAGCCGGGGTTGGGCTGCACACCACGTGGCAGCCCAGACAGAGCCACGTTCACACTGACGTGCTTGTGCCTCAGCAGGCCTCAGTGGTTTGCAACTCAGTGCTGCATCCCATAGCACCCCAGCAGTGAGAATTTGCTTATGTCTGCACTTGATGGGGTGGGTGTGTTATTAAAACTGAGGTAACAAGGCTCTCCTTTTAGACATGATGCCCATGTTTTCTATTGAAGTATTGCTTTAAATGCATTTAAGTATTTCAATTTAATATTTCAACTTACCTACTGAAGTAACTATGCTGATAAAATTATCATTACAGTGAAGATAAGTTGGATAAGCCATCAGGGTATAAGCATTTTTATAATGGTAGACTCTGCCAGCACAGAAAAACGTGCAATTTTTATGTATAGATTCTTAAACTTTACCTATGCTTAAGTGTTTATTTTTACCTGGCAGCAGTGGTAGCTATGCACTTGCAAGAAATATTTTTTACTGCTACACCTGCCTCCACACAAACCAAATGCTGTAACATCAGGAGAGTTAAAGTGGTACAAGTCTAAAACACCTCAGATCTGCCTTGCAGTGCACAAAGACAATTACACAACATATGAGTTATTGCTGCTTCCAAAAGAGCAATCCATCAGGAGAGGGAACCCTAATTTACTAAGGAGACACCGAAAGGAGGGTAGGTAATTTTACAACCAAGGTCAAAGTAGGATCATGAGGTTTAAAATACCCACATAATTATTTGCCTTTAAGTATATATGTATTTGTATCAACAAAATATAGAGATGGAGTTTCAAGGGATCCTGGAAGTTTTTTGCATTTTTTCCAATGGCTGATTGCACATCCTTACCGGTATGATTTAACAAGATACTCTTTTTCTTCTGGCTGCCATCTGGTGCCACAGTAAGTTTCACTCGCAGAGTTTTGCTGGAACTAGGAGAATGGTTTACTGATGCATCAACTACCTCATAGATGGTATGAAGCAAGCTGGTAATATCCTATATTTGGATTGAAGCACAAAAAGACACAGTACTGTGAAAATGGCATGAAGCTTACAGCTTTGATACTTACAACTATTTTGGACTTAGAACTATTAAATGCTGAAATATCCTCAGAAGACACTGAATTTAAAAGAGCTCAACTTGCAGAGAGCCTTACAATCTTCATCAAATGGATTTATGAATTGGGGCAAACCAGATCAAAACAACAACAACAGCATAAGATATTCAGGTTTCCCAAGCTGTAAATCAGTAAAATGGTGTTCTGCCTTTTCTTTTATTTCAACAGAACCTAGGGATAACCATCCATACTCCATTAAAAATTGAATTCACATGGCCAAAACAAATACAGCAATTGAAGAACATTTTGGACATTACAGTCTTCTCAATTTTTTTTTCCTTGGGATAGTTAAATGGTTGATTACCTAGAGGAAAACCAGTAGGAAAAGTGGCAGAACTGTAAACCTCAAGTTTGGAAATAAATGATGTCTGGATGTCACCCTACTATATGTGTTTTGGGGTCTAGTTTATTTTGCAAAATTCAAACCAGTCCCAAACCCACATTTTTGAACTGCAAATATTATCCAGTCAGGCTATTACAGAACCTTCTTCACAGATCTCTTTGAAGGCAATGGGATGTGAACAAACGCTTACATGTCTGGCTACACTGGAAAGAACACCAGCCAATTTTAACAAGCCAATCATTTCAAACAGGAGAAACACTGTTTAGGAGCTGGTGATGCTCAAAGGTCTCTCAGGCTGATTTAATCCAGCCAGGCTCAAATAGGGTACTACCTTAAATTGCCAGGATGAAAAGGGGATCTCTTGGCCCATTGCTTTTCCTCAAAGGGAAGTTACCCAAATTGATCTTGGGCACCAACCTAAGGCCAAAGCATTCTGACCATTGTAGGCAATAAAGAGCCCATTCAATGTGTATCTGAGAATTTCTCCATGCTGATCTTCCTTTTCCTTGATCTCTCCTAGTGCCTAAGCTCTTTCCAGATGCCTGCAAGGACAAAGGAAATATCTAAATCATCTTTTGTTACGTATAACTGGTTCTGAGGATTAAGAGTCAGGTCTGTAAAAACTCAGCATCTCTACAGCTTTTCCTTTGCCTGGGGGTCACACCTGTAACAAGGGCAAAGTTTAGCATGCCCTAATGGGGCCCAACACTTTAGTAGTCAATACACCACAATACTCCATACAGTCCTCATTACGGGACCAGCCTTAAAGGTGACACAGAAGTACTAATTTCTACTCACACAGAATTTAGGGAAATGCTGACCTTATGGCCAGGACAAATGAAATTACAGTAGATGATTTTGCAGGTCAATAGCCAGAATGAATAACTAAATCCTAGAGGGTCCAGACTTTGTTTTAATGTGTACCAGCTTTAACTTTTCTGCACTCAGAGGAATTTCTCCAGACTTGTGAGTTCAAGACAATATATTCATAAAAAGAGAGCAAAATTTGCAGTCTCTCATTTATTTTTCCCCTCATTGCTGCAAAAGTCTCTGTAAGGGCTGTTACTACCATGTCAGTAGCTTCTTTCCATACTCCTGACAACCACCACCTAAAGCTTGAGTGTGGGACAGACTGCTCTGTGGCAATCTGGGGGACACCTCACAGCTCTTTAACACATCTCCCTTCTCACACTTCCACCCTAATTTGAAACCTAGCCAGACCTCTAAACAAACACAGCCACATCCCACAGCCAGCTTGAAGGGCTGGATTTTTATTTCATCTATGAGGAAAATCCCAAGCAAGCACACAAACAGACAGACAAAATCTGTTGTTTTATATGCCCTCCATAAGTCATGTTCTAGGAGCACTGTGCTATAATCCTACACTTCCATAAAACAAACCTTCTCCTTCAGCAGAACACTTGAGTATTATTCTTAATCAGGCTCCACACACTCGGCACTTGGGTGACTGGAGCTTTTCCCACACATTCCTTAACAAGTATTGGTTAGCCAACATGTCATCTTTCTGCACAAGGCTGCTATCAAGAGGTTGTTATCAACTCTTTCATCCACAATAATCTGCTCTTCTTTTTTTCAGATATGATGGATATTTCTAAAGCCAGATGTTTGCACATCTACTCTATTTTAGCTTCAGTAACCAAAGGCAAAAATCCCCCACTGTCCTTTTACATGTTTTTTTTCCAGGGTTGAGGTCTAACTTGCTAACTGGCTGACAATCTGCCCCTTGTGTTCTGTGAGGGTCTTTCTCAACAAACTGCTTGACTCAGCAGTTTAAAAAGTACTCCCAAGGGCTACCAGGGCAGGCCAGTCGTGGCATTTGTGTGACACATACTTTGCAAGCCAGAAATATGTGCACACATATTCACATCAGGACAACTTACATCTCTCAGCTAAAAAGGCCCAAATTAACCCAAATCAACGTCCAGGCTGTTGAAGAGACTGCACAGAGGAATCAGTACACCTTGTGGACCTACACACTGCTGCCTTTGCATTTTGTTAGTGCCTAAAACACGGCTTCCTCCACGGTGATCTGAACTGCTCTGCATTCTGGCACAGCAGGAACGTGGCTGTCACACTGGATACGTACCAAGATCGGGGTTAGGGATATCCGGGAGTAACCGCTTAATGCTTATGCTGATCTTTTAAATACCGGAAACAACATTTTTATTATAGGATTCATTTACTTGTGGTCCTAATTTGGGGTTGGGAATTTCAGCAAATTGACAGTTCTGATTTGGTCCAAACAAGGCTTCTTGGGTCATTCTGTCTCATGTGCCAAGGTCCTGGCTGAGCAGGTACCAGCTACAAGGTAGCTTGAACCTCCTGTTTCTTCATAATTAAAACACAAATTTCTGAGGACTGATCTACTGGGAATGGTCTTTGTCAATGAGATTTGAACTAAAACTGCCTTCTCACAGTTAATATGGTAATAGGTTTTGTCAAATGAGTAGCAACAGACCATTAAAACATATGTTACACACTCTGTGTTTTATAGTTACCTGTATATTTACCCCCAAAAGTATTTCCACCTTCCAGTAGCCTGCCAGCAGACTGTTTCCCTTGAAAGCTGTCCCACTGAACATTATCGGTATTTCAATTCCTTTAAAAAATGCCTAAATCCATTGAGCCAGTTTTACCTTCTACACACCAACTTGTGCATTTCACCATCCTCAAGAAATTTAACATCAAAGATTAAGATTAAAACCTAGTTAAATTTTCTTCTCTCCTGATGCACCAACCAGCACGACCCAGAGCCCACCTACCAAGGAATCGAACTTTCCTGCACAATGAATTACAAGTTTTACTGGTCACGTGGTTTTGCAACTGTTTTGCTTTAGACTGCTCAGCACATCCCACATAAAAAGTGGATTTTTAGACTACTACATTAGTTGGGTAAAGAGAAACAAGTATTAACAAACAAACAAAAATATGTCTTTCCTTTATAGCAAATGGGTTATATTTGGAGGATTAGTATGCTGCATGACTCTAACTTCTGAAAGGCTTCTGGAATGCAGGATTTCTGCTGGGAACTCTAGTTCAATCAAGTACAAAAACTGGAACTAGGATGTTTTTCCACAGAGAGGAAAATAAATGCTTGCTGAGTAGTATCCAAGCAGCCAGCACATGCCATACCCAGATTTATTTGTGTTTTCCTTATTGAACACCATGGCTGGTTTTTCCAGAGTGAAGGATTTAACAGTGTTAATCTGTATGTTTTCCCCATCCTTTTTTATCAAGCAGTCAATGCAACAAAGTATATTAAAAAGAGAAAATTTAATAGATTGCCAGAAATCTTTCCATTCAAAATATTAAAAAGCAAACAGCTAAGACCACACATGTATCCACAGAATATTTTACAGATCTCCAGTAGGAGATTAACAGTAATTTAAAACATTCAGAGAAGCCAATGGATTTGAAAAAAGAATGAGGGCACTGAAGTGTTCCTCATTCCTTACAGGACTTATGTGACTGAGAAATTTCCTATTCCAGGTATTATTTTCTATTTTTAAGGAATATTAGTGATACAGGGATGACCTGATTTTTCCCATATTAGTGTATTTTATCATCACAGTACTAGTTAGCAAACTAGAGATTCTATAAAAAAAACTAAGAGGCTTTTCCAGTAGAATTAACTTAACGGAATGAGATATTTGCACTCCAAAAAAAAACCCAAAAACCCCACACAAAACCTAACAAAAAACCCCCCAAAAAACCCTAAACCATCAGCGTCTCCTCAAAAAAACAAAAAAACAAAACCAAAAAAACCACGACAAAACACCCCCAAAAGCCCAATGAGTTGAATAACATTGAAAGAAAATATTCAGTTTTACTCTTTGTAACTTGTCTGGGACAGAAGTCTTTGACTCCCCTTAAAACCAAAAGAGAAAGTTCTATTTTCTCTTACTATTTCTATCTGACACAAACCCACCCGTTCTACTGGCTGAAATGATGGCCACTACTCCCCTGTGCATTGGTTCCGTTGCTCTTTCTACATCCTGAGTTAACACAATGCTGACAAACACAGTGAAAACCAACAAATTTCAAGGCAAGGGTCAGGCTTATAAATGGTTGCCCCAAAAAAGCCAATATCCTTCCCAAAGGCAATGATTTTGTGCTGAGTTCTGCATGCAGATATAACCTCAAACCTTTCCATTCATCAGAGGATAGGAGCAAAAGAACTACAAAGGGAAGAACAAGACACAAAGGAAACATAAGAGGAAAAACTGGGTATTTAATGTAAGATACAAAGAACATTTTTAGCATTAAAAATGCATGAAGGGAAACATCAATATCAGTTCATTACCTTTCCCTTGGAAAAAGATAAATACAAATGTCTTATTTGTACTTTGTTTGTAGTCTGATTTCTACATACAGCAGGATGTTTTTATTGCAACATCAGCTCTGTTTGATCACATATGTTTTTGAATCATCCTTATTTGGTATGTGAAAGGAGCTTCATCTACTCAAAAGCTATTCTAGAAGAAATTCACTTTTTTTTTTTTTGTCCTGACAAGCAACTTTCTTGTGTGCTTATTCCTGTGCAGTCGCTCACCAAAGAAACTCAATTTTCCAAGGAAGAACTGATTGCAGAAAAAAAAAGCTAGTGTTTATGAAGTATAATTACATTCAGAGAGCTCAATATAAAACCTCACGGATCAAAACACATTAGTTCAATTATCCAAGTTTCAAGTCCGATTACAAATATTCGTGTGAAGATAATTACAGTGCAGCTGTCAGTTCTAAAAAGGCCTGCTGTACATAATGAATTGTCCTCTTATGGCTTACAGAATGAAGGGAAACATTATTAGCCAAGTTTTGTAATATACATATTAGAGTAGGAAAAGTTATCTCTCACCAAACCAAAAAGGACAGAAAAATGGTCGTCTTCTATGACAGAAAAAGCAGTAGTTTAATAACATACAGTAATGCTAATTTATAATTTGCCATCCCCATAATTATGCTTTCATAATGGTTGTATCTCTTCAAGAAGCATGACTAGATGTGAATTCCTAATTATAAGGACTACAGAATAAGGCTTACAGACTCTAGGAAGAAATCAAAGTAGCATTAAGTTCTAAAGATATCATTAAGATCCAGAAGAAATTTCACTAAGATGGAATTTGAATGTTCTTGTGGTGATCTGTCATTGTGTAAAACCCAAGGGAAATTCTATCAACTAAATACATAGCTTATTTACAAATTTCAAACATTTGAATGAAAAAAACCCATTCAGTCGATTGGTAAAATTGTACATACATGTCTCTTACAAACTTAACACTGGATTCCTTTGGAAAACCTCTGGCCATGACATCTAATGTTTTAAACACAATCGCTTTGAATCAAATTACATGGATGTGAGCGGACAAGCAACTTCTTTTCCAGTGTCTCTCTTTTAAAACATGGTGAAAAACAAGAATAATTATACTGACTTCTTTTGTAAAACATCTCAAGGTCTTCAGGTAGAAAACTAACTAAAAAAATTTAATCTCTCTGTTAAATCCAGCTATAAATCCAGGAAACATTAGAGGGAAATTTTCCAAGAAGGAGAAAATGTCCATATTAAGGTTTTCTCACCAGAACACTGAACCTTTGTTAAGAAAAACTGTCTGGTTCTGAAAGAAATTTCATCAGCTCACTAAAGGGCACTGGTACAGATCAGCCTCTTCCTCAGACTGCCCGTTCTGTTCCTGATCCAGCAGAGTACTTCACATACTTTGCACTCAAAACATGTCTCTCATTCGTTTTAATTGAAACTATTCAAATGTTTAATGTTCGCCATTGTTAAGTCACTTGGTGGAACAGGAGCAGAGTTGTTTAGCAAAGGACAGTATCAGGAACACTGAGTCCACCAGTCTCCCAGGGAACAATAGAAAAAGAAAATTTGCACCATATTAAGAGACCAAAATTCCTCTTTTGTGGTGAAGATTATCTGTGAACTGCTATTGTTGGTCATTCTTGCTTGAAAGCCTCTCATAAATTGCACCTGGATCCAACAGAAGATAACCAAGAAGATAGCTCAGACAAATGGCCCCAGAAGAGTTTGCAAAAGAAGTGTGTGACAAAAATGGGAAGATCTGCAGTGGTGCATACTCTTTGTTTCTATCTTTGGTCACAGGCAAGGAGCTGAAAATTATCAATCTATCTGGTCCCTTGGTTAAAAGAATTTTTTTTGGCATGGGTTCAAGCCTGAACACATCAACCTCCAGACCCCAGAGTAGCACAATCCTTGCACAGATTTGGTTTCAGTTAAGCTGTAGTCTGCTCTTGTAGCAGGGAGAGCTAGAATTTGGCTGTAACATATTCTCAAAGTGCAGTCAAATTAAGTTCTTTGGTGTACCACATAATCACAAATAATTATTGTATACATACTTGAAAGCATATTCTTGTTATGTTCAGCACATGGAACTCCCACTGACATTAATGGGAATTCCATGCTTGAATGTAAAAGACACCCACGTGTGTGGGTTTGGGTTTTGTGTGTTTTCCCCCCATCTTTGAGAGTCACGATAATCTTGTAATGAAGCCTTGGGTCTTGGAAGACTTGGGTTCAATCTGTCACTAGGTTCTTGTGAGACTTCAAGCAAGTTATTTCATTTTTCTTGTCTCTCTTCTCCATAGATTAACAAATATGATACTCCTTCCCCTTTGTCTTCTTCTTGCCCTCTCTCTCCATATCTCATCTTCCTAGCTGTAACTCTGGACTTGGTCTGTAACTTTTCATCTGCTTGTTTTCTTGCATGAGGGGCACAGATTTCGCTTGACTATTAAAAGCACTATCAGAGTAGAGATAATAAAAATAGCCTAGTAATGATGTTCAAATACATGTTAAAACCCCTGAACAACCACCACATTTGGCAATCTGTTCATATATGTCAAAAGAAATTTGTTTCGGACTTATAGAAAAAAATTCTGCCCTCATTTGGAGTCAGACCACTATACTTTCAGTATTTACCCTACTGCTTTCAGTCAGGTTTTAGTAATTGTCAGAGGCACCAGCATAAGAGCTAAGAGAGAAAAAGCCTTTGAATTTCAGTTGATTATCTAAAGACATGGGAGCCAGTAAACACACATCACAAAAACATCAATGACAGCACACAGCAGTAAATCTCAAGTAAAAGACATTCTTCTAGAAGTATTATTCAATTTGGGCAGAAACTGTTCTGAAAAAGGACTCTATCCTAATCTATACACCCTCTTATTTGGCTTCTCATTTGCACAGGCTTGAAGATATCCTGATAATAAAAAATGCACACAGGTATGCTTTGAGAGCCATTCTTCATGGTCCTCCAGCAAACATCGCCAGTGTTATTTATACTTGGATGGAAAAGGCAGAGATCAGCCCAATATTCATGAAAACAATAGAACAGTATAGTTAGTACTATTGGAAAGAATGTCAGCAAGCAACCTGCCTATTTAGTTAGCTTAACTCTGAAAAACAGGAGAGAAGCCAGAACAATATACATTTGCAGGGGTTTATTTTGACAATGTGTTTAGTTGTTCAGTTGTTTCAGATACTTTTCCTCCTCAAAAGCCAGTACTATTTTTCAAAGGCTAATCTCAGGTATTAAACAACAACCATCTTAAAAAAACGGTACAGCACATCTGAAAAGAGAAAACTACTGGTGGGATTGTTTCTAGGAGGGAAGGGTCCATGGAAACTGCTGTTTAAGTTGGCAGGACACCTCTACTTCATAGAGGAAAAAATGTTCCTGTTATAAAACACTTCTCTTGTTAGCAAATGCTGCAGATAAAGGTGCAGCCGTACTTTGCTTACCTCACGTGTGACTCTTCCGTTGTTATCAAAGTCATACAGTGTGAAGGTCCATTCTTGCCTGTTATCTTCCTCTACAGACACATCACATTGCAATTCCTAAGAAACATGCAAAAGGCAGCTGATTACCTAAAGCAAAAGGCCTGTTTGCAGAGGAGACTCTCCGTAGAAGGAGGCTGCTTGCTTTCTTCCTTCCTCCCTCCCTTGTGGAAGGAAGCTTCAGGATATGTCCCGGAGAGGCCTCTGTTCACAACAAAGAGGTCTCATCACAATCACATAACATTCCTAACTCTCTGGCTACGCTTCATGGAATTTGCAACATGCTTTCTACTGCGTTGTAGAAAACAGAAAAAGTCACAAGAAAACTGCTTCCTGAAGTTCTTGAAACACACACTTTCCCCACTAAAAAGTGAGAAGGAAAACTATGCTTAACTCAGGAAGAGGAAGACAACAGAAGCAGACTCACAGAAAGAGGTGGCACATCACAGGGCCAGGAGCAGGGATTAATACCACATGGACACAAATCCTCACCAGTGAGACCTGTCCTTGACACAGATATTTGATAGGCAAAGGTTCTCAGAGTTAGTGCAGTACAACATCATGCCACTGACGCTCCTGAAATGGAGCCTGCCTAGGAACAGGCAAGAATGACCTGGGAGTAGTGCCTGCTCCTTGTTTTAACTGTGCTTTTATTAGTGAGAGTGTGATCTGTGAAAAGCCTGAAAGAATCAATTTGTTCAAGGGGAAAAAAAATCCCCAAACCAAAACCAAGACTTCAGCCAAGAACAAAGGATGCACTTTGACTGACTCCAGTCACCTGGGTGCAAATCATTTGCTGTCTCCCAAGGCCTGTGCAATCAGAATTATCCAGAGCCACAAAAAGGTAAAACAGAGAAGTTACAGTGCAATTAAAATGAAAGTCACTGTATGCAAGTAAAATAAACAGCTCCAAATAGCTTCAGCATGATAGACCTCAAAATACCTGGTTGATCTTCTGAGTTGAAACCAATTCCCTACAGCAGTTACGGGTACCCCGTCCCCTGCCGAGTTCAAAGGCAGTCTCCTCTCAGTTGTAACAAGCCCGGCTGAGAGCTGCCAAGTGCCCCACACTCCACTGTGGAAACACAGTTTCAGATTACATAAACATTCCCGGCACCTTTAAAAGCCAAATCACTTTCACCTCAGATTTAGACCTCTTGTCGCAACACTTGCATTGCTGATTCTTTTATACATTTGAAACATTTACCAATCTCTTTGCTACTAGCTTACATTGCTGGAAAGCTTTCATTTGTAGAACAAGGGGAAAAAATTTCAATACTTGGTTTCTTGCCACATATTAATACTTCCCTGTCCCACACTGCCTAACATAACATCTTTATGTGAGGATGTGCTCTGCTTAGCTAAGAGCCATGGAAACCTTCCCTGCATTAGTCACGGTGCCTAGAACCAAGTGCTAACCTTTATGGCATGCCAAGAACTACTTTGCAGCAAACGCAGACTTTGCTGGTACAGTGGAGCTCCGGCTACTCTGGCACCAACCATGTTGACAGGTGTCCTCCAACGTTCAAATGTCAAGGCACTGTTAATTGCAATTTATCATGCCTTTCCTGTCTGCAAATGTCTGCTACTCAAGGTAGAATATAAAATGTGCCTAGAAAAAGAGTTACCATGGTTAAAAAAAAAAAAAAAAAAAAAAAAAAAAAAAAAAAAGGCAGGAAAAGTCACCCATCCCCCAGAAGGCACACGAGCAACAACCAAACTACCCATGGGAAACCTATCTCCTCTTAATCAGCTTTGAACCAATAAAGAATAAATCATACCAGACTGAGATGGAAAAGAACACTCAAGCCATGCTTCAAGGTGGCTGCACGGTCTTTTAAACAGCAATTGAGGAAATGCAAAGGCAAAGCTCGTTACTGTGGCAAACTGACAGCACCGAAAGGCAGATGTTTGCCATATCTGCCGGAGTGCAGAGATGAAAATTGGTGCTGTTTCTTGCTGGTACCAGAATATCTTCCTTCTCACCAAGACAGACAACCCACTAGCTGGGTGACAGCAATTTTCAATACTCTTATTTGTGAAAACACTCCCTATACAAACAAAATCTGCCATCTACACAAAGGGTCTGGCAGTTGTATGATGTTTGTCAGTCCACAAGGAAATGGCCCGTTGGACTCATCACCCTTCTTTTCCTCCTGCCATGTGATCAGATGGATTTCCTTTGTAGCAGGTCAGAGTTATCTCAATTTGGAGACCTGGGCACAGAAGTCCAATCACTGCAGAAGCTTTCACAAACATCTTTTACGCCAGGCAGATTTAACCAAGTGCAGTAGTCCATGGAAGTCAATTTAAAAATTTGACAACATGGTAGCTGGCACAATAGATAAAGGGCTAAACTGAGAGCTTCTTCTTACTATATATTTCAGATCCTACAGAGGAATAATAGCCATTTTATTCTCTCCAAACCTGGAAATAAATGTCACTAATCACCTCATAAGCAGCACTGATAGTAAGGCACTGATCTGTGCCAATTCTGCTGCCTCCCATACCCATTACAATCACTGAGAGCAATAAACATGCATCAGATTACACTGTTTGGTCCACGGGTTATTTTTCTACCATAATTATGTCAGTACAGTGAAACTTTAAAATACAAAGGACTTACTTCAAATTTCAGTTGCTTCTTGGAACTTGTGCGTGTGTCACTTTCTTTTTCTGCTTTCTTTTCATCTCCACTGCAAACTCCATCTGTCTTCTCTGGAGGCAAAGCCACTGCGAAAAGCATATTTAAGAAAATACGCTTGTAAGGAAATGTCAAAGCAGTCTTATATTTGCAAATCTGTCTTTATATTTAGGGTGAAATTGATTTCAGCAAACTTGTATGAGAGGATCATTATACTTGATTTGCTTTTGTGTTCACTACACATCTGGGATAATTTCAGCAGACAATCTACCAACAGCTTTTGGTACACAGCCTCTCCTACAAACATCACTAGAGTCACAGGAAGTTCAAACACAGTATTATGAGAATATAAAATGGCAGAACTCTTATTGCAAATAAGTTGAATAATTTGCAAAATATTGAAAGTTTGTGACATACTGCAAAAATGCATCACATTCACAACCAGTGAGTGAAGTAATGAAGCTGAAATAAAGCCCTCACTCTGTTCCAGTTTCCCTCTTCAAATACACACACAGCTTACTACCTTCCAAGCAGGTAACACTACCTGCCAAAAAGGTTAAGGTGCATTTTTTCAAGTATGTATGAAAAGGTATATTTCACCCAAGTTAAAATATCATGCCATTGCATAAATTAATAGCACTCATAAAAAGCATCAATATTCACATCTATCACAACATATCATAACACAGATATACAATAGAAAGATATATGCTTCTCATGTGGATTAAAAGAGAAATGCCTAGAATTTAGTAGCTGTTCCTTTGGCTCCTGCAGGGGCATTCAGCCTTGCACATGATGAAACCTTATATCTCAAGAAAACCAATTCTATCTTCATTAGCATTATGAAAATATACACAGACTTTTTAACCCTACTCTCAGACATTTTAGACGTGATTTTTTTACACATCCACATACCTCTGCCAACGACGTTATACCCATACTCCATTACGTATAGCACCAACCCTTCCTACTCCCCAAAAAACAGAAATATAGGGAGAATGTGTGTCCTAAAGTCAGCATTTTTTTCTCCTGCAGTGCAGTATTTGCATTTACCCAAAGCCTTTATCCTAATGTTATGTAGGACCTGTTTGTTTGGGATCCCTTTGTAAGTAGGATCTCATTTAAGTGCCAGTTCACTCAAGTCAGATCCTTACAAAAAAGGTGACGTGATGCCCTCCAGCTCGGGGTGACCCATTTCAAACCAGGTTTACTCTGTGGCTCTCCTGGTGTTCCACACTGGTGAGCTGCCTCCCAAGTATTCTTCCAGGAAAGCAAGCCTCTAACATGCTAGAAGTTAAGATACTCTATTAGCCATTTTCCAGGACTTTCTTTCACGCTTAAAATAGAACAATTAGCTTAAAAAAAAAAAAAAAAAGTCACCCCCAAAACCCCCACAACTCCCATTACCATAGCTTTATACTCCCGAAATTCCAGAAGCTTTCTGCCACAACATTGACATTGTCATACTGCAATACACATAACATTTTCATGTAACACTATTATGTTACTTTTGTTTGTTTTCAAAACTGTATATAAGATGGATGCACATAAAGAGGAATGGGGTAGAAAACCTGACCTTTGGAATCTCCTGACTTTGATGATTACTGATGGTTTTGATGTTATACTAATACCAGCTCCCCAACACACACATGAAATTTGCATCATACGAATGCAATGGTGTTTATTGTGCACACCCTGACCTGCTGATACACTTTGATCTCTACTCCAAGCCATGTTGGGATTCCCTACACCAAACATAAGCTAAGTAGGAAGGTCAGACAAAGGAAGACAAAGATGCTTCACAGCAGTTTCTTCCCTGATCCTTTTAACCTGGTGTTATTGGATGAGCAGGGACTGTTTCTTAGGAGGTTTTTGTAGAGTGTTTATCATAGGTAAGTCATATTTTAAAATAAATATTACTTCCAACACATGACCGTGAAGTATATCTGAAGAAGTTCCATTTGCTTTATTCTCATTTTGTCCATAAATACAACTCCACATTCCTGGAAGTTCAAAGCTAAGGTCACTAAAAGACTCATACAACAAAAGACAACATTTGTTTGTCTACCTTAGTCCAGCTTTGTTGTTTCATTCTAAAATCAAGAAGAAATTAAAAGTTATCCTGAGCCTTCATAACAAGGACAGTTACACTGACAGTGGTTCCTCACAGCTATTAGACATGGCCCTAAATTTTCAGTGGCTCATTTGTAGCAGAGATTGGTCCTTCACATGCACAGTTATAACTTGATAGAAACGTTTGGAAGAGAGGTTTTTGCAATCCCTCATAATCTTGATCTAGGAAATGTGAAATAAATGAAAGCTGGGCTGGCATGACCCCTAGCTTCATCGGGACAGTGAACAGCCATTTGGAAAAAAAATCCACTCTGTTATCACACATTCTTTTAAACGTTTAGAAGTATATAATGGCCAAAAGACTTCTACAGTGGTCTTTTATCTGTAAAGAGTCAGCGTCCCCAACAATAATGGCATGGCAACCTGCATTAGGCACAGAGCCCTGAGGAGCAGATCCTGCACAAGGTGACTATTCCTCGCCACAATACTCTTTGTTGCATTTTTCTGTCAAAACAAAGTGGCTTACAGAGCATTCCCTCCTTTCCACCACCACCCTCCTGCACTGTGCTGAAAGCCACTGGCACGTGCATAGAGCACCAGAGTTCCCCAGTCCACTGGGTGCTTCAGAGAGGGACAGCACAGAGTTATCTTCTGCTTTCAGGATCAGCCCTTCCACTGGCACGTTTAATAACCTTTCTAGATGTACAGTTTGCGTGTTCAGATAGGAAGCTTTCACTTTAATGTATAATTTATGTAACAGAGGAAAAAATGTGCACTGACAAATTAGTCTTCTCAAAAAACAAGGGTTCAGCTATTGGGGAAGGAGGGGATACAACTTGCAGTACACTCCTTGGGAGAGTTTAAATACTGTATGCCAGAAATTATCCTCTTTGAGCTTCTCTGACCTTTGATCTGAAGAACTTATTGGCCATGCTGCCCCAGGGAATTATCCTTTGAAATCAGTTACTCATTTTGGAGCTGAGATGAAATGGGGAAATCTGGTGATCTCATCCTGATGTCAAGTTTCATTCAGCAAAGAAAAATGAAACCTAACTGAGGAAACTTTAAAAGGCAATATGGAGATATTAAAATAGTACTTACAAGTGATCAAACAATGTGTCTGTGCATATATCCTCATGTGCCTTTTCCAAACCAAATGAACATTTAAAAATACACACTGTTTTGTCTGAGAAGAGAAGGGTAAGTGTTTAGTATCGTGCTTCTATACTTAGTTTTGACTATTGACATGTTCTCAATTTCATGAAGGATACAAACACATGCAGAGCCTACTTATAAATAAAATGAGAATGTCTGCTTGGGACAGTTAAAACTGGCAGCCTGTAAACAGAGATCCACCAGTGAGCCGCATGCCAAGGTTCAGATATATTCACAACGTGAACTTCCTTTCGGCTCTGCCAATGGTATTAAACGAGACCAGACAAGATAGCTATCTCAAAGGAGTGTGGAGAATTAATAGACTTGTGTTTCCAAAGACTTGGCCATCAGAAATAGGTCTGTGTACAATATATCATCTGTGCAAAAATACTTACCTCCCCGCTCAGATAACAAGTCCTGACAAAAAGAACGTGCTACACAGACAAATACACAGAGAAACATACCCTTGTTGTGGGATTCCACAACTGGAGGGGAAAAAAGTATATGTATTGCTTCTCATGGGAATAACCATATGCTCTCAAAAACAACGTTCCCTAACAGAATGTCTCATGAACTGAAATATTGCATATGTTTTCTTTATTATGTTCTTTTCTTGTTCATTATTAATGGTCTTGTATTCACTTCTATAACCTTAAGACACTATAAAAATGCGTCTGGACAATATTTGAAATTGGAAAGACAATAAAGGAAAAATATTAACTTGGAAAAATTGTGAAATACCATTCTCTCATGAAAAACAAACTGACTGGCTTAAGTGTACTAGCAGATGTTTCTCTCTACAATTGTTAATTATTACCACCCAATTGCTCATAATTGAAGTGGGGCAGGAAGACAGAGAGAGAGAATGAACACCAGTTTAAAAGATATTAAGACTCATTCCAGAAGAATTAAGTCTTTTTTCTGGTTTTTTGGTTTGTTTTTTTTTTTTCATTTCTAAGGAAAGGAGGTAATAATTCAAAATGCTCCTTAGGAATCACCAAAATATCCCAGATATGAGGTAAACTGATTGCTGTGCACTGTGTATTGAATGAGCATAGAAGAGTAAGCTTCAGGCAGAAAAAACACTCTTCCCTAACCTCCATCCTGCATCTGACAATAAGGGAGAAAAAAGAAAGCGCCAAAATAGAGCCACACTCAGGTGAAAAAGTGGCTATTTAAACTTTCACTCTCACTCAGGTGGCTTGTCATTCCACATTTCTCAAAGGTTCGTTCCACCAAAGCACCACACTCTTTATCAAACTATTTGCCTTCTCAAAGTAAGGACAGTTTCACTCTATTTTTCAACTGTACTTAGCATTTGTCAGATGGATTAACAGGATCTTGAGGCCAGAATCAGAGAAGGATGCAACTCTGATGAATGTCCAAGTCAGGGCTACCAGTTCCAAATTTGCACAGCAGCTGAGAACTCAGGCTAAAGATGAACTTCAGAGCCTCTTTGGGATGACAGCCATTTGGAAATGTATGTGATTATTGCATCACCTTAAAAGATAAAGCAGAACTATGGGAGAAGCAATTCCACAGTGGTGAATTATGACTGGACATTACTGGTGAAGTCTTAACCCTGTGTTAATGCCAGGGTCATTACTCAGAGAAAGCAGAGTAAAGGCAAAATTGGAGAATTGACAAAAATGCCACCTATGAAAGTCAGCATCTGGCATACATGAAAACAAACCCTTGAAGTGAAATATTCTTAGCCTTCTTCTCATATCAGATAGACTGGATTCCATAGAAATTCTTTAAAACTATTACCAGAAACAAAGGGACAGAATTATCTGAATGTGGAGAAATAAACAAACCACACACTAGAACCTGAGACTTGTGGGGGAGTAGGATAAAAGGAAAATTTAAAAATTACATATTAAGACATGGAGATGAAGTCATAAGCGCTTCTGTAACAGGTCAAATGGAATTTCAGCAGCAATACTTGACTGGTAGAATTGAGCATCAAAGACCTGGCCCAAACAGGTTCAGTAGTAAAATTCCTATTGACATCAACAAGGTAAGGGTTTCCCTTCCAATTCACAGATCTAGCAGATGCAGCAGAACTTAGAGAGTATGAGAACTTAAGGGATAGAAAGATAATTAATTTCATTGTTTTATCTGAAGTCTCTGATGTCTAAATTATCTGGTTCTGTCAATACTTTCTTCATTGCAAATCAGGTTTGACAAACGTACCTGGCATTCTCACTGACTGCACAACAACCAGAGCAAGAACAACCGCGTTGGAAAGTCTAATTTGAGAAGTCCTTTGATTAATAATTACATTCACATTCAAATTTCACTTTTAAATTCTCCTGGAGGTCATGGATTAAGAAACATCACCCCCATTAAGCACACTTCGTTTTTATTCCACTGACTTGACTGAAATATATCCCTGATGGAGAGAACTTTGCTTGAGCAAAGGTCCCCTTCTCCAGTGGCAAATGAATATAGGGAGAATGGGATCAGGAAGGGAGTAACATTCCTGTGCCACCAGAACGAGCACATAGGAAATCAGGCTCGTCCTGGGTCAGTGCCAAAAGCATGTATTCAACTTTCCCTGTCTGAAAGCTGAGGCTGATGAATTAGACACACCCTTCAAAACAACAAAGATCATTCTGCCGTCTCTGAAACTGACTGTAGGGAAATTAATTGTCCATTTTAAGTCCAATGGGACAAGTCAAAACCAATTTAGCAGAAGCTGTAGTAGTAGTGCCTTGTACCATTCTGGGATGGGTATTTCAACCTGAAAATATGGAGGGACGTCATGTTCTTCTATTTCATGGTTTCTGTGTTCTTCTATTTCATGGTTTCTTGTTGATGCTCGCAACACAAATGAAAGGTTCAATTGCACACCACAGGGGAAAAAAAAAAGATTCACGATGTCGCAGGACATACTGCCAGCACCTGACCAGGAGGAGACAGAGCAGAGGGGCAGTGACTCAGACCTTGTGACAGCTTGCAAAAAAGAAGGAAAAAAAACCCCAAACAAACCAACCCAAACCCCAATAAAAGTAGGTAACTGAGTTTTCATTATTCAGACATCAAATTATGATTCTGATTGACAAAACACCACCAGGACACTGAGGAATGACTAAACTGAAATACACTCAAAAATCAGGAAACAGTTTATCTCCTGAATAAAATTTAGTCAAACTCACAGGCCTGTGCAACACCACCTCCCTTAAAGGTTACATTCCTTTTGCCAATCCCAATAATTTGACATTTTAAGCAGAAGTATTTCCAAGCCTTGATACAGAATCACAGGTTTCTATCTAGGTCTGGCTTTTTTTGTTTTTTACTTTTTGGCTGTTATGTTGGGAGCAGGGGAGGGTGGGTGGATTTTTTACTGTTTCCATACAAAAAAAAGTTTTGTTCTAAAGATGCAGATACAAAGGACAATACAGTCTCTCTCTGCTAGCTAGGGTGTAACTCATACATGCTGAAACACTAAACCTAGGTTTCTCACACTCTTTCTGGAGTGAGTTTGCTAAAGGGAGGGAGTTTGCTGAATTTTGCCAGATTATGATTCCCTTTTCCAATTAGTTCCCCAACTGGCTGTATTTCATCAACAGAAACCGCCAGATTAAATGCCTTACTTGACCATCTTCACCCAATACACTTTGATGTTCAGTTCTCAAGCTTCAAAATACCTTTTGGATGAAGATCAGACAGCTCTAAACAGAATTACTAATTAATTAAGCAAAGTTAAATTTTAAACACTGTTTGTTGTGTTAGCCAAAAGCCTGAACAGAACAGCCGTTTTTTTTTCCCCTTCCTCATTGGAGATCAAAGAAGATCATTTCTCATTCCCCACCCCTATCCTAAAAAAAAGAAAAAAAAAAAGCAAAAGGGGAGAACAAGAAAACGGGGAAGAATCTCCATAAGCTCTGGTCAGACTCATTCAGGATGATACCTGTAGAAGTAAGACTTTTGTTAGATCAGTGGACATATCAAACCCCACATGAACAGAATGCAATCTGCTGTAACTATTTGTATCATTTAACATGGGTAAGTACTCCTTAAGTGAAAACGGTCACTGTCCTATGGAGCACTTACCACTTTCTAACAGTATTACGTGTCCCTGGAGCTCTGAACGGGCCTATGAAGTGGTGAATTCTGTTACTGAACAGGGACAGACGGGGACATCAACTGATCACTTCTGACTTAAAACAAAAGGAACAAAACCTCTCTTCTCTAAAGATGGTCATGCACTGATTTTGGTTAGCAACTGGTAACAATTTTGCTTTTTAAAAATTCGTTCTCAGTGTAAGTTGCAGACATGCAGGTTCACAGAGGATTTTCTATCTTAAACTTCCTTTGTCTTTGTCTCTTTGGATTTTCTTTTCCCTGAGATTCACAAGGGATGAAAAAGAAGAAAAAAATCCAGCCACTACATAACCCTTAATTCAAATGAAGACTGAGTAGGTAGTTATTAATAATGGAGGCTTTGATACTAACTCGCTCCCATTTAACTCAGATGTTCAATAAGAAACTTGTGTTTCTACACACCTGTGCTGTGACAATGGAGCCTCTAAAGGTATCTGAACTGTAATATTCAATTCATCAGAATTGCTTCCCATGAGGAAGAATGTCACTCTGACCCTCACAAAGCTAACCTTTTATAGAGAGCAATGTTGTTGACCCATACTGCAACATTATTTTGGCTGTGATGAATTAGTTACACATCTGACAACTCTTTAATAGTTAATATTCAGTAGCAGGTTCAGTGCTTCCATCCTCAGAGCCCTACATATTACTCTGAGAGGTGGGGAAGAATGGAGACTGATCCACAAAACAACTGAAAAGCATTATTGTGATTAATATTAATTGTCCAGCTTATACATGTGCACATACATCTCTTTTCCTTTGCATACTTATGCAAGGGTGAGGAATGGTGCTGAGGTGATAAATCACATACTGCAAAACATGCAGAGAAATAAAATTCATCAAGGCTTGACCCAACCCCTAAAGTCCAGAGAGTACACAGGATCTCATCAAAGAAACTATTCCACAGAGCAAAGGCACCCTGCTCACCATTATTAGTGAGTGTAGCACAGTCTCAAGACCTCAACCAGAGGTGGATGTCCACTGTGCTCCACACTGCTCAGACTGCAGAAGAGGGTATGCAGCATGACTTGGAGCACACTAACAGGAGGAGCCAGCCCTTCCTGTTGCTCCAGAGAGCCCACGTGTTTGCAAACCAAGATTCAGCTTTCCTCTTTGAGCTACCCCTTTGGTGAAAGACCCTGTCACTGCGAATTTTCCTTCAAATGTAGCATCTTGAAATCCAAGCAGCAATCACTACATACTGGGGGGCCTGGGAAGCCGCCCCTGCAGGGCACAGGCACCCAGGACAGGGCAGCTCCCAGGGGGTCCTGGAGCAGCACAAAGAGAGGGTTCATCCGAACCACGCTTTGCCAGCAATGTCCTGCCACACCTGGACGGCTTCACTCTCTTTAAAGGCTCCTTCAAACAGCAAAATAAGAGTCTGCAGCACCACACTTCAGCTTTATGCCTCTCCACATCCTTAGGATGGACTGTAATTCCCTCTTAAATATGTCTTTTGTGCACAGAGTCCGGGGCTGCCTTGGCTCCCCTCGGCAGCTCCCGTGCCAGTGCCGGGCCCTGCACACAGCCCTGGCTGCGAGGCACAGCAATGCTCCCCACTCCCCCAGAGCCCTCTAAAAACTCATTGGGTAGCAGCTCTTGTACTTCTGGATATTTTGGTTTACAACTACTATTCCTTTCCTCTCTTTCTGTTACCTTTACAGTTTTAAATCCTTTTTGGTATAAAGTTGAGAACTCTGGATGACGTATTTTATTGGTGAAAGGACCTGGATTTCTGGATCAGATTTTTAAAGCAAGAAAAATCTGATTGCTGGTAGTTTTATTTTTTTTTGGTAGACTGGGGGTTGGGACTTTCCATCTAACAAGAGCAGCTGGACTCCAAACTCTTTCAAGAGTAGAAATGTTGCTTCAGGTTCATTTCCACAACCCCATAGTGCTGCATTTATTATTTGCTTTTACTCACAAACTAGTTGTGGTTACAAAAAAAAAAAAAGAAGCTTGTCTTCCAAACAAATGACATTTTATCTCTTTCTCCACAGGAGAATAAGGTTGACTGCTACTTGTGCTTTGAGGTTTGGATATGATTGAGATGAAACATCTGTTAAGAAAAAGGTGTGGGGGGACTTTTTTCTGCTAAAAATATCATGCCTTTTTTTTTTCCACCAAACTTGAAACATGTGATGAAATTCAACTTTTAAAATATAACCCTGGAGCTACTTGAAACTATAAAAGTCTCCTCAGTATCTGAGGCAAGTCAGAATTTCCACTGTTCAAGCTGGGCTTTTATGAAGAGCAGACTTTAGAAAAACCTGTAATCTGTCTAGGTAACAAAGGGCACTTGTTCTGCCTGGTGAGGTAAAACTTTGGGTTTCTGTAGCTACTGCGGCAGAAGTGGAGTTGAAACACACAAAAGCACCCTGACTGATACACACTTTGAATTTGGAACAGCAACTGGCAAAGCAAAATGCTTGTCATGGAAATCGCCTCCACAGCTCTGCATCCAACACTTGAGGGTTTTTAATATTCGGCAGGTTGTTGTGGCTGAATTATCCAGCCCCAAGGTTCAGGCTTCCATCTAGCTTTGCACTTACCAGGCCATCTGTATAAAAGAGCGGCTCATAAATTCAGACCCAGAAATGCAAGAACTGTTTAATCCTGTCGTAATGTGTCTCCACACACGAGATGCTTGATATGAACTAGATATGAACTCCCTTCTAAACAAAAACCCATTGCAGAAAGCCACCAAAACCCCAGCAAGGCAGCACTCAAAGTCAATTGCCAGACAGTGTCACAGTTCAGTTAAACACAAGAAAACTTCTACCTTCAGGAATATTTGGGAGTTGCAGCAGGACATATAGCCTATTAAGTGCAGTGTTCAAGGTTTCTAAAAATTAAACAAATATGTTGTCTTCTGAAATATCAAAGGACAAAACTTCTTTCAATTATAAGGGCACAAAACTGGGATAATTCCATGAACACCAGCATGAGCGTATTATCTAGTCCAAAATCATTGACTGTAAATATGCACTAGCTTCACATGGGTAAAAAAAAATAGGGAAAAAAAAAAAAGAAAAGAAAAGGGAGAGTCACAAGAGAGTCAGAGAAGAATGGCATTTTAACTCACTTTTCAAAAACATGTTTAATAAAACCTCCACGAACTGTGGTCAAAGCTACAAGAAAAATAACTGGTAATAATCGTTGCTGGGAAATCAAAAGTAGAAAAGGACCTTTGTTCAAGCAGAATAAATGAAACCACTGGTATTCATCATGGTTCCAGAGAGATTGTTTTCAAACTCCTGACTTGTTCCCATATTTCATTCTTTGTTCTCAGTAGTGGATGTCCTGGGGCAAAGTTCAAGTACGTTTGTATACTGCTGCACATGCACAGCAATGCAGCTCTCCCTCTGCACCGCACACGCCGGATCAGCTCTCTCACAGGTACACCCCAGTCCACCAG
Source organism: Atrichornis clamosus (assembly GCA_013400975.1). Taxonomy (NCBI): domain Eukaryota; kingdom Metazoa; phylum Chordata; class Aves; order Passeriformes; family Menuridae; genus Atrichornis; species Atrichornis clamosus. The sequence goes on from WBMZ01010839.1 coordinate 29,140, forward strand.
TGTGCCAAAGCACATCTGAGGGCAGGCACTGCCTCCCCAGGCAGCCCCTGGTGCCAGGGCACCAGGGACGTGCAGACAGCCGGGGCAGCGGTGACCCAGCCAGCCCGGCGCTGCCCAGGGCTGGGCAGGTGCAGCCACAGGGTGGGCAGCCCGAGCAGAGCTGTGCACTGCCTGCCTCCCCTGCGCCCAGTGTGACTGCGGCCCGGCCCGGCCCAAACGAGCCGCTCACCCCGAGTGGGTGAGCCCAGGCCACCGGGGCCCAGCCCTTGCACAGCCCGTGCACCGACCATGAGTCTCGAATCCCTGGCACCCACTTCTCAGCCCCGCCACCAGGTACCTTCCCTCGAGCTGCACTCACTGACGCCAGCAGCCGGTCGGGTCTGCTGCCCAAGATCCACCACGATGCCTTGCTCACCTTCGGAATGCAGAAGGCAAATCCAAGAGCCCTCCTGCCTTTGATGAGATCTCCCTGAGCTATGTCATTTTATCCTTTGATTTTTCTGCTTCCCACATGCACACTGATGGGCTGGCTCTCGCATGCTACAAGAGAGGCAGCTTGAGAGATCTGCAGATGTAGATTGTTCAACAGCTATACCCACTTTTGGTGACTTTTTGCCTTCTAGCAAACTAGTTCGCCACTACCCCAGAACTGAGAATATTTTTATTGCTAATTGATTCTGGTTTTTAATGACCACTCAGGAAGAGAATTAGCTTCTCTGTGGACAAACGAAAAGTTGCCAGTCTTAGGGAGATGGAAAGAGCATGGAAAACCAGCATTATTACCAATACCATGCACATAATATTATTTTAAAACTTTCCATGTTTAAGATGTTAATTAAGGAACAATATTTTGCTTTTTTTGAGGTGCTTCTTCACTTTCATTTTCATTATCTTAGTTTGCTACTGAAATATTTCTTACACATTACACACAAATTAATATTAACATTTGGCTTTCTTCACTCATCAAAAAGAATATAGACCACTTGTAAGTTTGGAACGCTTTCTTGTGTACTATATTTTGAAACTCTCCCTCTGTCATAGTCTAAGGGACAGACATGGTAGCAGAAAATCCCCAGCTCTGTTCTAAGCCTTGCTATTGTGTTCCTGAACCAAGCATGCAACTTGCTTGTGTTCAATACAACTTTCCAGCTGTGTAGAATGATCTGAACACAGAGATCAATGTGAAACTCCTACCTACAGCAGGTATGACCTTCCCAGTCTAATGCAGAGGACTGTAACCCAGAACACTCTCAAACTGCAGACAAAACACACCATCTATCACAGCCTGTTAAGGCAGCACCAGTAGGAGCTGGTGGGGTGGCAGCTAAAGAGAGCAACGCGCTCCATGCAGGGAACAAGCAGGACACGGGGAGGAGAGCACACACCCTCCACACAGCAGTGGCTCAGTGTGAGGAGGAAAGCTCACCCTCCGAGGTGTCCTAACAGCCCACTTTTCACTGCCTTTCCGTGCTCTGCTTGCCAGCACGGGTGGGAGCTGTTAGGCACACCGTAAAGGTTCGTTTGGAAACACCTGGAGACCACTAACTCATTGCACACCGGCCATGGGCAACCGTTGGATGGCAACAGCCTTTCACCACTACTGACCTGGCTGCACTTGAAACAGCAGCTCTAGAAGTAAAAGCTTCTGATCCAAATACCAACCCCCCTCAACTGGAACAGCTAATGTTAAGAAACACTTGTACAAATTTTTTTTTTTTTTTTCTAAAGTGCCTCATGCCGTAAGATTTTCCTCCCACTCATGGCAAGCAGCCTACCTGCTTCTTATAATTTCCTGGATCTGTGCACAACCACAGGAAAACTTCTGCTAATCCTACCAGTCTCATGTTCTTTGGTGACTTTTATTCTAACTGCCAAACTAAGCAGTTTTCTCTTGGCACTCTCTGCTGCTCCTTCCTCCCCACACCCCCACGTCCTTCGGTGCTCCTTCCAGTCCACAGAAACCAGCTTATCAGCTGCCAGCCTCAGCAGGGACTCACTGCTTGTCAGATACCGGGGGCTGGTGCCAGTGGGTCACCCTGTGGCTGAAGTCATGTTTCAGGGTGGTTTCATGTCATACTGAGTGGTAGGAAAGGATACAGCAGAAACCTCTTGAGAGCTGAAAGAAACACAGCTAGTGAGCAAGGGATCACCAGCCTGAGGTGATCACATAGCAGATACTCATGCATAGCAAATCTATGGTAAGTGCACAGGATTAGCAACAAGTCATTAAAACGCAGAGTTCCCATATAACATCTCAGAAGGCGGACCACAAGAGCACTTTTAAGGTAGAATTATTAGCACTCTATTTGCAATGTCAGGGATAAATAGGTATTTGGTTTAAGAACCTGAGAAAGCAGGGACCATCATTTTCTGCAAAGCACCAGGCCTGCATCACTAGCACTGTGTAGGTAATAACAACAGTGACAACATAGAGCAAATTTGCCTCTGTGCAAGATGCAATCTATGCCTTTTCTATAAATACACTGGACTTTCATGTATATCATATACAAAACATTATTTAAGCTGTAGACAATTAATTAAATAACCATCATCTGAAAGCATTAACTAGAGCGGAGAAAGCAATTTGAAATAACTGCCTTTTATTACCTACTGATAGCTCAGCCTAGAAAAATACATCAATTTATTAGAGTTTAGAGATTAACGAAGTATGGTAAAAAAGCGTCTCCCAGGCAAATAGAAGGTTAGCTAAAACTAGCTAAAATGCTTATTCAAGTTTTCCTTTGCTGACGAGTTTATAAACAATTTGGGCCCAAGTACCATACCTTGCCACCCTTCCTCTGAGCTGACAACACAACAGATATTCTTCCAATTACCAACCTCAGAAACAACTCCGGGAACTAAAGCCTTCACTGAATTTTTCCTAAGTGGGGAGACAGAGGAAAGGGACTTATCTCACCTAGGAGCAGCCCTGACGCGAGGTGCAGTGGGGAAGGACGCTCCCCCCAGGCCTCCCCTGCAGCCGCAGCCCCGGCAAGGGGAAGCAGGGGCACCTCAAGAGCACCTGCCTGGAAGCCAACACACTCCTGTCACCGGGCTGGCTGGATGTGTGTGGAGGGGAGGCACGTGCAGCTGGGGGGTCCAGGAAGGCTGTCAGCAGCCTTAAACCACCAGTTCATTCTTTGCTATTGGTTCCTTGTTTGCTTATCGGGTCTTATTAAAGTCAAAAACAACAACTCAGCCCTTCAGGGTGGAACACTGATAGCCACACCACAACTTGACCACAGATTGCCCGCACCCTGGGGAGGAAGACATGAAGGACAGACTGCACACACTAGTAACAACTTGAAACATATATAAAAATAAGAAGAATATAATGAATCATTTTTCTGCTTTGTTGAATACAGAATGCCTTAATTGCAGGTTTAAAAATTCCGTAATGTCTTGTAAATATGTGAAAAGTGCAACAAGTAGCTCTTTTAAAGATCTGTTAGAGTCTTTTTTCAGCAACAACTTGTGTTTTGAACTCTGCTGGAGGGCTGTCTAATATTAATGGGCAAGAAGATGACCTGAATAATTTGTCCTTTCTGATACCAATACAGTGAACATCTTATATCTAGGGATTTAGATACATCTGCTTTGGGAAACATAAAAAATTGGGTTTGTAGATTCAGGCCAAGCTCTGTCACTACTTTCAGCAAGACTTTGGATATCATGTTCAGATAAGGCACTAGGAAGACTTGGATCTTCTCCAGTCTTCTGTTGAGAGCATAATAATCAAGACATCACTTTCAGCTGACAAATGAAACAGGGAACAGATTGCTATCACTGTAAGAGGCAGCTCCTCTGACAGGTACAGGACTAGATCGATCTCAAGAGATGCAACATTTCTGATTAGTAGAAACACTTAAGTCATACTTTTCAAGAGAACAGTGACGTGAGAAATCACACTACTGCATAAATAATTGTGACGATAGGTTAGGTATCTCATCTTGAGCTCAAGGTGAAGCTCAGGACTTCACTGTGAACTCCAAAAGGCAGCTGAAGTAGACTGACAGCTGCAGGGGTTCCAAAGAGCTTGTATTGAGACAAGGAAGAAAACACCCCTTTAAACAATCAGTCAGAATCAGAGAAAGATTTTCCTTTCTGAACTGAACTTTCTGAAAGTTTTTTAAGCATTCAGGTGACAAGATGGAGAAACCCCAGTTCATTTCAGAAAGACATGGAGTCAAGGTAAGAAAGCTCTCTTGGTCTACAAGGTTTAGCTGCAAAAATTTCCCAAAGGGTCCAGGGAAAGGAGGTGAAAAAAGTTCTGGAAAACAAGAGTAGGAGTCTCGAACAATTTGTTAGAACCTTACTCATGCCTTGAGGAGCTGAGGGAGAAGTTGGATGTCATTATTGAACACAAAAATAGCAGATATCTTTCTGAGCCAGCTGCTGTCTCCATGGCAGAAGAGTGACTTGCTGTTTGATGCTGCACTCAATTCCTGCCTGGCATTTTAGCTTCTCCACTGACATGAAATGGAAAATATCTCCCAATGTCTAGATTTTGTGACTTCTTCCAGAGCCACCCCCAAGTCATTCAGTTCTGGCAACCTATTATTCTAACTAGGGACAAGGTAAAAAAAGGGTTTATTCTACGGGTGAAAGATGACAAAGCACATCCTTCCTGTGTACAAACTGGGGGACAAGGAAGTTCGAGCACGAGACATTCCTACACAGCCACAGCAGATTGCACAAGTACTCCACGTTTGGCAAGTGGGAGTCTCTGAAATGTAGTGGGAAATCACTTGGAATGACAGCTGCAAATGAATCTACTACAGAGCCTATATCCAGCATGCCCAATTGTTGTGTTATTAATGAAAGAGAAAGAAGGAAAACAGAGCAAGAGTAATATGAGACAGAGGTTTCCACTGGTGTCTGTTATCTAAGGAAATCACTGACCACATAAGAGTAAATCCAAAAATTTCAATTTAGTGACTTGCCCAGCAGCAAAATCAAAGGCAGGTGGTGGATGTAATAGACAATGCTGGTCAAACCATTTCTGTCTGCACAGCACTCAATAAACAGAGTTGCCGCTATTGAGTTCTAACCTCTTGTCATGCAGCAACACTGAGTCAACAATCCGCTCTCATGGCTTAATGCTTTTGATGTTTACTTTGTTCTTTGTATAGTTCAAAAGAAAGCACTAATGCACCAGTCCTCTTACCAAATACAATCTTAATCCCAGAATCCCGAGCCTTTTGCTGTTGGCCAGTTAAGTCTGTTAAGACGAAAGGATTTGATCAAGCTTTACATAACAACACAGAAGTTAAATCCAGCAAAGAGAGTTCTTTTTATCTGTACTGCTCAGACAGCTAAGAGGGGGGAAAAAAAAGAGAGGGAAGGAAAAAAAAGGTAATGAACTTGGCTATGTAAAACAAAATAAGGAATTCAATTATTTCTCTTATTGCCACTCTGTCTTTTCAGTGACAGTCTTCTAAAGAACTCAGATTTATTCTCCAATAAAGTTCCTGAGTGTGAAGGCTCTAATGTTCCCCCAAACCAGAACTGCAGCACCTGCTGTGCTTTTTTGCAAATCTGAGAAATGTTTCTTTTTCTTTTTTTTTTGATCCCTACCATGTATTTATGAAGACAGAATATAGTTCACTGATGCATGGTATTCAGTAGAGCTGAGTTCAAGTCTTTGTTTTGCCATTCACGTCCTCTGTGAGCTGAGTCTAACCAAGCATTCTCCAGGTTACAGATCCTTGTCTCTGAAGCTGTCAGTGATTTTGTTATGTTATGACACACGAAGATATAACCATGCAGAACACGTGGTACACCAGCACATACATAAAGATTGTGGGGCAGCAAAAGAAAGGCAGAATGACTATTTTAGATGGAAAGATCAATCTGTGTTCTAGAATATTAATTACATTATCCCACAAAAGCATTTCTATGCAGAGAAGAGGTACAACAGTTGCTGTTCTGTACCTAAGCTACACGGAATTCAAGCTGTGCCCTAACAAAGATCTCAAATAATGTTTCGGCTTGACTTTATGCCAACACCATAATCTTATGCTAGTACCAAGCACAATCGTTAAAAATACTATGCCAGTAAAAAGCATGAAGTTATACAAAAAGGAAGATTTAACACAATGTTTGTAGTATTGTCTGGTAATTATAAGAAGATTTTCAATATCCCAACCAAACGGGAAGTGGTTGACACTGTCCCAGCATGGAAAACACAGCCTGGAGATCTGCGAGCAGAAGGGATGAGGACCAAACTTTGACCATCTCCATGCATTTGCCTGAGGAATGGGTGGGAACAGTCATCCTCCTCCCAGCTGGAAAGATGCCACAGAACAGCTCTTCCCTGGTGACAGCACACAAAGGATGGACCACCTGCTGGTATCTAAATCTGGTCTTCACTACTCAACCACTTCATAACAAATGAGACACATCAGAAGTAAAAACGTGAAACTGCTGAAAGACTGAAATTACAGACACCTAAAAGGTTTTACACCCTAATAAAAACAATCCTGCTGCTGACTAGTTTGGAAATATTATATACTGAATATTACATTTGCTATGCAAGACAATGCTACACAAAAAGAAAAAAAGAAATAATCAGAGGCAAGGACAGAGAGAATGAGACAAAGAAAATTAAATTATTCACCTTACTGTCATTTAATATCCTGTTTGAAGTATTTTATCCTATCATTCTAAAATTAAAATCCTACTCTTTTATTAGCATTATATCCTACTATGGGCAGACAGAAAAACTGAGGTGAAGTTAAATAAGAAGAAACACTCAACAAACACTGACTCCAACATGGCAAGTATATTTGGCTTTTGTGATTAAGAGTGGCCTACAAGCACCAGCTGAAACTGAGCTTTTATGTTAGGGCACATAGAAAACATTCAGTCTTTTTAACCTACGGAGATGACAGAAACAGGGAATCCAAGAATCATGGTATATTAACACATGCCACAAGTAAGGAACTGGAAGGCAGACATTCTTAACACAGAGAATCTCTAAGTTCTGTTTACACAAAAACCTTTAACACCAGAAACAAATGACTAGATTATAAAAGGATAGAAATTTCCAAGTTAAGCTTGACATGGTTCGTTGCTCTAAATAAATTGGGCATTTTGTTTCCACTAGCCTGTAATATAATTCCAGCACACAGCCCGTGCAACCACTTGTTATACTAGAGAGTTTCTGAAGTCTCATTTCCTTGCAAGGAATGAACAACACATTAACCTCCTCCATTCATGAGCCCCCACTTGCCCAACTGAAGTTCAAGGTGCCTCGGATGTGTCTCTGGCACACAGAATACAGCATCCCCAAGGTCCTTCCCACCACAACAACGATTCCACCTCAACTGCCTGATCACAGAGGAGGAGATGAGATGGAAAGAGAAGTTGTCTGAGGCAATAACAATTCATATTCAAGAGAAATGTGTTGAGCAAGAGTCTGTAGTCCTATCAGAAATTAAGGTGGGAGCTTCTAAGGCTGGTTTGTGTAATGCAGAAGGGAGTGCAGCACCTCACATAACCCAGTGCTAACAGTTTCAGTCACTGCATTTGCCACCTCTGTCAGGGACAGTGACATTCACCACTGCTACCAATGTCGAAAGAAGCACCTGGAGAAAATTGTGAGACCTTGAATTAAGACTCTTGGTCCCTGTGATTCAACTGTGTGACTTCTTTCAATACTAGGAGTAGCAGATACAGAAACAGTGCCTTATTTCCATTTCAACAGTTTTTTCAGGCAAAAGACACACATCAAGAAGGGCACTCTCAAATGCATTCTCACACTGATTTATTCACTAACTTACTCCAATATGCCTTTATATTAATCAAAAATTTTTGTTCTTTAAATACCTTCTAGATGAAAGTGTTCGTCACCAATAGTGTCTCTGTAGCCTTCCCCAGATAAATCCTGTTTAAAACAAAACAAAACAAAATTAACTACAAATATACTATATACAAAGTGTTGAGGTGTTAACAATATATATTTATTATGGGCAGAATTTATTTAAAACACGAGTGAGAGCACAGAAACTGTTTTCTTGGAAAGAAATCAATCCTTTTATTAGTGGCAGTCAATGCATTTGGTGCTCTCTTACAATGCTCTGCACATCCTTTTGGACAAAAATCTAAGGTAGATGAATTGACCATAGAGGGGACCGAAAAAAGAAATGTTCATATTCACATAATTTTACAAAGTAGATTAATATTTAGCATTTCAACATTCTTTCAGTCAAGGAAGATTTTAAAAACTCCAAATGGAAATGATAAAGGAGAAATAAGCCCTTCACTACCCACAGAGGAATGTTATCACTTGGTTCTACCAACAAACAGAAAATTTCCGTATGCCAGAGGTTACCCAAGAAAAGCAGATACCAGATTCTGACGAGCTGCCTGATCCTTCAGTCCCGAAATTAATGGAATTTTGTCAGCCCTGGTATGTCTAGAACAATACAGCAGCAGATGGCATGTATATGGACATATCTCAGGCCCAAAAGACATTTCTCCAACGGTGCTGAAGTAGTAATAAATGGCATCAGTGGGATTTGCAGCTAATCCCAGTTACAAAGACCGTGAAGAGCGTTCTTGCTGTCTTATTAGCAAACCCTTCCAGCTCCATCAGCCCAGCAAAAGCCATGCCAGCTATCCTCGTGTACTGCCTTCTCTCAGTCATTCCACAGAATTCATCCCCGTGACATCACTGACCTCACATTAGAGTCTCGCTCCCAAGATCCTCCCCAAACCCTCTCTGCCTCTGATAAAGTTATGGTGACAAAGGCTGTGGGCCTAAAAAAACTGGTGTGCTGCACTCACAGCCATTCCAACTTCACCTGCAAAAACTCCTCATCAGCACAGACCTGTGATCTGGAAGTTGACAGTACCGAGCTTTTAGTACAAGATAAGAATAAGGGAATAACCTGTGAATATTAATGTCTGGTTGCATTCATTAGCTTTATTGTTAAGGAATTTGATCATGATAAAGGCAGTTCACCTCTTTCTTAGAAAAGCTGACAGAGGCTCCTTGCCTTCCACACGTCCAAATGTTATTCTTTGAGATTAGTTATAACAAAGTCACTGAGCCACAAAAGCATATCTTAGGAATTCTTCAGTATCAATTTCTGCAACAGCATGTTAAAAATTAGATTTCACTAACATGACTGGATACCTAGCCCAGAAACCCTGAAAATATTGTCTCTTCACAAGCAGTGAGAAGTAAAGTTAGAACTCTCAGGACAAATGGCTTGGAGAAGTGCTGGCAATCTGGCTTGGAATGCTGGGATACTGCACGGCACAAAGCTGCTCTAAAAGCCAACATTCTGGATTCAGGTTTCCAGGCAGCAAATCACAAAAAACTGGTTTTGTTCCAGTAAAAAAAGTCTCTTTTTCTGGGTATGTGCTGATTAATATTAATCATTCCCTTAAAAATTATGGAAAAAACAGAATGAAAAGAAAACAAAATGTTGGCATGACATATCATATTTCTGCAAGATGATGGTCTTTTCAGGACCAGCTAAAAGTTAATATACCTTTGTTTGATCAAATTTGCCCATGTCACCATTTTCCACGAAGCTCTGAGAGCACACCTCTGACTGCTCTCATAGATAATGATATATAGCAGTGACTCTGCTCTCCCACAATGATAAATACTGAATAGTTGCTTTGTTTGAGGCTTTTCTTGTCTTGGAATTCCTGTTTCCTTTGGGAAAAAAATAATATTTTCTGTTAACCTTGTCAGCAAATATGCCATGAGTAGGTACTCGTGGTGTATGTCTGAGGAGAATACTATCTAGGTGGTAGGCTTCACCTCCCAAAATTTTAGCTAAGCAAGCCCTGAATCTGGATATCAAACATCGCCTGTTAAAATGACGTCATTAATCTCATGCTCTACAAAACTCACAAGTTATTAATTCTTACGACTTTTCAAAAGACATCACTTAAAAGTGAACATACATTTGTTGATGAAAAATGCACTATCAAGTAACTCAAAGGAAAACAGTGGAAGACAAAGTGTAAAACAGCAGAGTGAGGTATTAATATTCATTACACTGGCTTCCTTATTTCCTCACTTTTAATCATTACATGGGTCTTAAGCAAATATGTTTTATATTCTAGTCTAGTTTCACTCCTCTAGCTCCTAGTTATTTAAGTTACTATTTTAACTTAATGCAAGCAAATTTCCAGTAAGTGTTTCTGCCTTAAACGAAATTATTATAAATTAACACATTCTAAAAAGTGTTTTCATGCTGTTGGACCATAATATAACTGTTAGACAGCAGCTAAATTGACAATCCATCCTGAAACTGATGAGAGTATCGTTTGAACATTTAGTGACATGTTTAAGCAGAATTCCTCAGCTCCCATGTTCCTCTGTGGAAGATTCTGACATGTATTATCTTTGATAGAAAGACATGTATCTACGAAACATGTGGGCAACTCTTAAGATTTTACAGGGAAAAAATGCAGAGGAAAAAAATATATACTCTCTCATTCATCTTATCATCATTAACTCTTCTGTCAAAAAAAACTTGAATTTTTTTTAGCACCACCAAGACAGATATTGCAACCTGGATAAAAACCAAAATGCACCTGGCCTGAGAAAAGGCTTCTGGGCAGTGTATGCAGACTCATACATAACAGAAAAGTACAAAAGCTGAGCAAGCATCAGAGAAAACAATTCTGACTGCAGCTCATACTGATAATAGAGTATTCTCCCAGTAACCCACAAAAATCGCCTTAATGTGGATGAAACAGCACATCTACTCCCAGCAACCCAAATTCATAAAGTGGAGTAGAGTGGAAGAAAAGGGTCAATGCGTAAAACACCTCTCACAGCTCAAGAAGCTCTAGTGGGCAGCAAACACTGCAGCCAGGTGGGAGCATTTGACACTGGGGACAAGCGTGTTCAAGCACAAAGACACAGGCTCAGAGGATGAAAAAGCCAGGAGCAGCTCTGCATTCGGCCAGGCTCTGCCACAGGGGCCTCAGCACCCGTGCCACGGCAGGACAGTGCCCAAGGGCAAAAGCAACAACATTTAGGTCCCAGGCAGTTGTACATCACCGTGCTGACACGATGTTTTAAATCACAACACTGCGTTTTCAAATTGGAACACGGAGTCACAAAACAACCAAAACCAGATGTACCCTGTGAAATACTATAAAAATGAGGTCAGCGAGCACTTGAAAGAACAAAGAAAAGAAACATTTACATAGAGGGATTATTCCAGCATGCCATGGCTATGGGTTGCTAAACAGGAACCCATCTAGAGTAAGTGTTTCTACCTCACCAGGAGTTTCCCAGATAAATAAGTTGGCCTCTGTTAGCTACCAACACAAATCACATGAAATGACTAAGATTCAGGCTCAAACATCTGCTTCAAAACTCAGAACAGCTGCCTGCTTGGCCTGGCTAGAAAGGACCTCATGTCCCATATATCCCACTCTGATAGGTGCCGCTGTACTCAGCTCAGATTTAAGAGGGCGGGGGTGGAAGGAAGAGCTAATTAGTGCAACTCCCTCAGAAATGTTGCTGAGTATATACATACACGAGGAGAAAAACAATCTTTAAAGCTCCCACACCCCAGGGCTTCTATTCAGCTGGGTACAAGTCCAGCAATCATCACTCGCTTCCCACCTTGGCTGCACAATCAGACATCGATGAATGGAAATTTTTTTTTTTTTAGCCTCAACGTCAGACCTAACCAGCCTGTGCAGTTCCCTTACTGACACAGGTCTCTGGAGACAAAGGCCAAGCACTCACTCTGCTGCTTCCAGCTGTTGACTTTCTTCTCACGAGCCATCTGAAAATGCTGCAGCACAAATACTCACCCTTCACTCTGCCTACGTCACTTATTCCTCCCATGCTTTCGTTGGCTTCCTTTCTGCTTCTACACTGAGGTGAAACTCCTTGACTTCACCTTCCAGGCTCTACACAGGCGCATTTGTGGTCCTGTCTCCCAGTCCCAGCCCCTACACCCCCCAGCCTCGCTCTGCAGTGTCGCCTTCTCTCCCTGTCCCGTCCCTGCCTTTCCGTGGCGCTCCCCCCGACGCCCAGCACCCCAGAGCCGGAGCTGCAGGTTGCAACCAGGGCGTGCATCTCAGCAGCCTGTGCCTGACCTCACGCGGTGCTCGGTACAGTTCCGTCCCAGTGTAAGCGCAGACAGATACACCCACAGGTATAGATAGGTACTATATATTTCAAAGGATAACCTTTGATTTAAGTGGGTTATCATGATAACATGCACATTTTTTTAAAGTGTGGGCCCCCCTACTCCCTATATTACATCTCAAGTCAAAATTGCATAATTAACAATTTACTAAAAGGTGTTGCTGTTCTCAAGTAGAAACAAGTTGCTTTACCTCTCCTTCTTCAAACACCTCATTAAAATCCTTTGATTTAGCCTTAAGATATTGAATTTTCCACATTTTTGGCAGAAAATATGCACATTTTTCCTGTTTAACCAAGTTTTTGTCGAGGAATAATATACACTGTTTTTCTTTTTTTTCTGCACAACACATGCAAAGTGACAAATTGTCAACTAAAAACCTTTCCTCCCTATTTTTAACCATCTGACTGAAATATGAGTTTTTGTGTCTTTATTCTCATGTCGATGCAATACAGTTCCAGCACTTTTGGAATGAGCAAAGTTGAAGAAACACATTTCACAACAGGACTGCAAGGGACAAGATACAAGGCAATTCTAACATCTCATGTAGATTATAGAATGGTTTTGAAGTCCTGACAACAAGAATTCTGTGTCACCTATGCACAAACTTCAGTTCTTGACGTAGAAAGAAAAATCCTAAGAAATGGAAGCTCAAGAGAATGAGGATGCCCTTTGGCCTTTCACCCAAAATTCTGAGGGCCCTGTCAGGTATCAAGTGGCCATTCTGAATGCATCAGTCTCACTTGCAGGTAACAAGTTTCCAAAATAAGTCTGATTTTCATATAGCAAGTTCTTAGTAGATTGTGAAAACCTCATCTACTGAAGACGCTTCAGGAAATCCATCCAAACCCCAAAGCAGTCACTATTGTTTGACTTTAATTTTAGTCTTGTGCAGACTTGCAGAGAGAGGAAAAAGACTTTTTTGAAAAACAGTTGATGGAAGGAACGTTGTTCCCCTTTAGGTTTCTGAAACTTCTCATGGATTAGAAACAGTAATGTGTGACTCTGATCAGGTCAAGCCTAGGCTTCAGTACTAGGAAACCACTCATACTTCAGCAACTGGGGTAATTTCTTTTAGGCTAATGTAAGTGGAAGTAGATATTCAGTTATTCTGGAGTGGTCACCATTCTTTAAATGTTTTATAGCCAGGATTAAAACTTGAAAATGAAATAAATAAGGAAATAGTCAGACATACATGGAGATGATATTCTGCCAGGTGAGCAGCTTCCATACACACATACCCACGCAGTCAAACACACATAAACAAAGACATTTATGTACACAATTTCATGCAATCACTATTCACTGGCAAAAGATAAGAATGTGCTTTGAGCATGAACCTGGCTCTATCTGCATTTGGTAGTGAAGACTTCATTGTAATATTCTCTTTCAAAAATGCTTGAAGACCCCCCTCAAAAGCTTTTTCAAATAAACCATAGGCTTCTGTGTTACAGTATCCTGTTTAGGACAAGATCTTCCTTTCCTTCCCTGTGCATAAGCAATCTATAAACCCAGGGCCTTACACGGATAAAAGTATATATGCCAAGCCTCACTATAATGAAAATCGAAATCAGGCAAGTACATTTAAAAATTAAAGCATATACCATATAGAAAAACACTATAGAGCATTTATGCCTTGTTTCAAGCCTAATATAGCGTATTTCCCTTTTTTTCCTGCAATCATGTGGTTTTACTTTTTGAAATTTGCCATTCTGGATAATTTAATAATAAAGATAATTCACTAGGATGCAACATTCTGTACGGAATGCATAAAACAGCTCACACTTGAAAGAGTCAAGGTGACTCTAATTTTTAGACCAACATTAAAATACACACTGCAACAATACAGATTCTTCAGCAGAAGAAACAAGTCCAACTTCCTTAATGTTTTCTTTCTCTGAATTAAGAACTTGTGCTCTCATTACAGAAGGGTTTTTCTTCCTCCACCATGCACTGAAGTTTCTCTCAGATAAAATTTCTTCATAATATAAGCACAGCAGGTAGAGTCCTTAAGAAAACAGATTTTTCCACTTAGATCTGTGAGAGATGACCTTGGATGGGTTTAACTGCTGTGGCTTACAATTTTATTGCCTTTATCTACTATGTTGGCCTCAATGCTCAAAGGTGTGGTCTTTCTAACAGAGACAGCAGGACACAATGGGTCTTGCACAACAGATACCAAAATTCATCCTCTGGTACCTAGTCACAAAGATCACACTAATCTACCAGCTCCAAAAATATAACGGTGAAACACACAAATGCCTTCAGTTTGGCTGCCCCTATTCTCTGGGAGCAGTAACTCCCTGCCATAAAAATATGGCAACACTGCTTGAAATCACCACATCTGTATCCAACAATTTCAGAGAAATGGCACCCCTGCAGTGTCATCTCACAGAAGGTGACTGTAGAGCAATTCCAGCTACTGGTAAAATACTGTGACAATAAAGACAGGATAGCCAAAAACAACCCCCCGCCCTTAAACTCCAGTCACAAAGGATCATGGACTGTTAGAGGCCTGTGAGGCAGAAAAAATCCCAAATGTCTTTATTTCCCTGTTACAGACCCTCAAAGGACAAGTAGCAGTTGTATAACACACTTTCAAGGATACCTCATTCACAGGAATGTGAACAGGAGCCTGTTGAAGAAGTGAGCATGCAGAGCAGGTGGACACAGACAAAAGCCTTCATGGTGGGCATCAGAACAAGAAAGGAAACCTGGCACTTTTTGTTCCATGCAAGCAACGTGCAGCTGAACCTTTTTTGCCCAAAACAAACATGTAGACCAGGCTTTCAAACAGGATAAACCACAATCTTTTTTCATCCTTCTGGTCTTTTCTTCAGCCTACGGAAGTCAGGTAGTGACAAAATGAAATGTGCTCTTTGCACATAGCAAGTAGCTTTGTCATCTCTACAGCAGTGGGCAAAGGAGCATCCTCTTCCAGTGGCCAGTCACTACAACCTGCACTCAACAAAGGCTACCTGCTGCTCATTTAACTCGAATCATAAGCTCCACATGTGCTGTGGAAGATAAGTATCTGTGCATATATAAATCAATTTATATCCTATATATATATATATATATA
>WBMZ01010839.1:44375-106143 GCA_013400975.1 Atrichornis clamosus
TATATAAAATCTAAAGAGAAAAAAATCCCAGCAATAACAGCTTAAAATACCAGAAACTTCTATCCAATGTGTGTTAAGACCTGTAGATACTCAGAAGATCAATTTAGGGGACAGTTTTATTTTGAGTATTTCAGTTTCAAGATAGAACATTGCTATTTCCATTATGTTTTAACCCTGGATTTCATTGATCTTTATAAACTCTTGCTAGGTGTTTGCAAAATGACCTCTTCCATTAGCACTATTATTGGAATTCTGTAACTATTAAGGCTTCTAATTTTTAAGGTGATAGGGTGAAACACAGTTTTTCAAGACTTCTGCCAGATAAGAGATCATATAATTGAAAGCAACTGTTAGAACAGATGTATGGAATCAGCAGTTTCTTTCCAACTGAAGGGTCCAGCCATCTTCAACTAAAAAAGATCATCAGTCTTTGAGATTAAATAGGACTGAAACAAGAAATGACTGCTTTTTGCTATATTTAAATTCACTTTGAAGCTACTTCAGAAGAATAAATGAACCCAGTCTACAGATTCAGCTATTTACCTTACTTTGTTCTAACTATCCTCTAATCTCCTTGCTGATTGGAAAATCATTGCATGTTCCCCAAGATCTGATCTTCAACATAGGTTATACTGATGCACAAGTCTAAGGACATGAATGAAAGAGGACAACACTTCATCTTCCTTCCAGCCTGGAGAAGCTCAATAACCTCTCTGAATTGCTTTTTTTCGGGCTCCTTCACCGCAGCAGACAGATGGGTGTAGCTGTGTAATAAATCTGATTTTCTGTTCAACTTCCTTTCATGATGGATTTGGTTACCAAGAAACTCTTTAACAGACAGATTTAAGTGCACTGAGGCAATTGTATCCAGGCATGCACTGGGAAATAAGCTTGCAAAAAACAGCTACAGAGCTTGAGTACAAAACAACTTCCTCATTTAAGACGTGATCAACAACTTCAGTGATCATTACAGCTTTAATATACTGCATTCCAAACCCTTCCTTGGAGAATAGCCTGTGTCTTCCTATATGGCTTGGGTTTTCATACAGCACAAGGGCTTAAAGCTCCCCTAGAATGATAATCAATGCTCCTCTATTATGTTTATAACTCTAAGTCTTTTCCTGCTAATGGATGACGTATATTTGTGCAGCTGGAGGAAACCTGGATTCAATAACTGCTCCACCACAGACTCACTGTGTGGTGTAGGGTAAGTCACTTAAATCTCTCTGTGCCTTCATTTTTCAACTGTAAAACGGAATTCTTGATGCCTACCTTTGCAAAGAACTCTGAATCCTCAGGACGAAAACACACCCTGCTAAATAATATTACCTTGTTAGGAAGCACAGGTGTGTGACCCTGGACACATATGCTAATGTTGAGCCATAAATCTGTCAACAGGAGGTGCTGGCAAAACAGATGTTTCACATTCCTTTTTAAACCACCTCTTTGTCCCCAGAGCCCAGGTATGTCAGCTAATCATTTTATAACTGGTCGAGGTTTTAATGGGCCAGGAAGTCACAGTAAAGCACAATGCCATCAACATTATGGCTAAAAACAGAGCCAACAAGAGGAAAAGGTAGGCACAGAGGTTTCCTCTACTCTTCTCTGCTCCCTGGCATGTAGGACAAACATTGAGAGGCTCTGCAGAAAAAGATAAACAAAAAGCAGAACCTATCCCCACACATTCCTGTAAGCAGTCCAGCATCAGTGACCATGCCTGAATGGTGGCTGATGCTGCATACATGGAAACAGACACATGTTTTTTAATCACAGGCAATAAAAAACCACAGACGCCCACCCTTTAAAAACCTAATTTAGATGAACAATTGCATGTTGATTCACAGGGTCAGGAGGATTACAAGCCAATAAAAAGTTTCTTCTAAACATTTTTTTTTTTTTACTTAAGAGCTACTCCTATTATAAGAAATTCCAATTCCCTGTCTCAGTAGCTGAAAACTAAACACACAGCATTTTCCTCGAAAATGTTACTGTAGCAACAAGGGCTGGGGCAGGATTTGTGCTGCAGACTGGGCAGGCGGGTGGCAGGGAGAGCTTGCACGGGCTGGGCAGGCAGGGAGGGCAAGGCAGGGCAGGGGTAGCAGGGCAGATCAGGCAGGGCAATGAGGGCAGGCGGGCAGGGCAGGGCAGGGCAGGATAGGGCAGGGCAGGGCGGGGGGGGGGGGAAAGGAGGGGCGGGGGTGGAGGGGGAGATGGGGCGGGGCAAGGGGGGCGGGGGGGAGGGGGAGGGGGGGGGCGGGGGAGGGGCAGGGCAGGGCAGGAGAGAGCACAGGCAGGGCAGCATAGGAGAGCAGGCAGCCCAGGGCAGGGCAGGCAGAGCAGGCAGCCATGCAGGCCCGTCTGCCACGCACATTCCCATAAATGGAATCGCAGGGCCAGCGGCCCACATCAAAGCATGGAGTTTAGCAGATTTCCCCTTCCCCTCCCCCTGAGTCTTTGAGACGAGACTTCATACTCCAGAATTTAATATCTTTTTCCTCCCTCCCCCCATCAGCCCCTTTGTCTGTGTCTCTGTTCTCTAAGAGCTAACAGATGTTGATGCCATATAGTTTCAAAGAAAACTTTTGATGCCCACATAACTCATTACAACTAATATATTCCAAGAATGCTTGTAGCTCAGGAAACACTGGGGTGAAAAAACAGAGGAGAGGGGGCAAATGGCTACACTGAGTAAGCCTTGAGAGAAAATAAATAGTTCACTTCAAAGTCATCAGGGAATTCTTTAACAAGCTCTTTCTTCCGCAAAACACAGAACAAATTCAGCTGAGCCTAGAATTCCCAAAGGAAAAAAATAAAACCAAACCCCATATAAACGGCAAAGCAGGGGGAAGCATCTGAGAGGTCGCCCGACTTGCCCGGCAACAAAGTGCAGCATTCTCGAGGTTCACTATTCCCAAGCAACCTGCACTGTGCCAGGGCACAAAAGCACTGCTGAAAAGCAGAGACTGTCAACAATAACAACACAGAGAGCCCTAGAAAAAGCTAACCCTGTCCCTCTGCACAGAATGAATGCAGATGGCAATGAGATTGCTCAGTTCATGGAGCACTGTAAATCAGCTTTACAACTAATAATGAGGATGTGTCACAAATGTCACACTGAAAACAAGAAACATCCCCTCATTTAGAAAAAGCAGGTGATTGCATTTTTCAGGGCAGGCAGGTCCATGTTCTTAACTGGTTTCTAGGATTACATATAGGATACACTCCTCCATAAATTTTTCTAGCAGGTCTCCTCCTCTCCTGTGCTGCTTCAGCACACAGCTGCATCCTTCCCTCTGTTTGGTGAGAAGCCCCCCAGGAGCTACCAGGGGTTGGTAGGGAGAAGGGTTGAGAAAAGGGGGGAGGGCGAGAATGCGATTACATCAATTTCCACAGCAGGAGGATCAGATTGCATCATTGTACACAACTTGGGGCCCGCTCTTTTATCCCTGATGCAGGCAAATTTCCCATTGAAATCAGTGGGAGACCTGTCTGTGTGAGGACTGCAGAATCGGGTGTTCTGTGATCGCAGAATTAGAAAGCGGTAGGAAGCCACACCTGGCAGCACCTCTCTCACTGGTGCTCTGCCCTCCGTCGGGATGAATACCAAGTCACAACAAACAAAAATGTAACACCGACGTTAAATCCCTTCTTCCCCTCATACACAAACTCCTAAAAATACACCACTGCAGTTGCTGTATAAAAATCTTATAAAGTTCCTGCCACTGTACCGCAGATTTCACACAAAGCAAGTAACAACGAGAAAGAAAACATCGGGGGAGGCAGGAATCTCTCCCACTACACATACATAGGCATCTCTCATCTAACAACTAGAAAACGAAGAGTTTTAAAGGTTTTAGACAAATGGGTGTGTTCTACTGCTAGTTTTTTTCCCAGGGGTTTATTTGGAAGAGAAGAAAAAAAGATAGTCAGCCCTACTGCAGCAGCAACAACGCAGGGTCTCTTTTTCCAAATAATTCAAATACAAATCATAGTACGATAGCACAATATGTGGAATTATTACTTTTTCACTGTTACTCATTTGCAAGCACCACACTTTGCGTCCACTTGCATCTGCATGAAAATCTTCCTTGTAGCAGCCCAAGAGTGTCCCCAGTTTAGCTGCTGCTACTCCCATTCACACCTCCTTTGCAAAATAATTATCCCTCAAACACACTAGTAAACAGTTTAGAAAAACCAGAACTAAAATGTTTTATCAGATTTGTTTAGGATAAATTGTGGTTCCTCGTCAAATGATTCGTTGTTATCTCTCCTCTCTGGGGATAGATCATTTCCTCTAGGGAATAAGGACGGCATCTTCGAACGTTGTGGCTTTGCAAGTGAAATACCACATTACTGAGGTCATCCACCGCATTTCAGAGGATCAGGAAGATTCAGCAGGAGAGCGGAGCTGCTCAGGTAATTCAAATCTACTCTGTGACAGAGTGTGGCCAAGGCGGAAAACATCAGGAGAAGACAGGGGATGACACATAAGTACCAAACACCACAGAGTCCCTAGGGAATCAGAAGATTTGAAATTCTATTCCCTAAATTCAAAAGCTTGCCGAACTCAAAGTAATGCACCAGGAGGGTGTGGGTGCTGAGTTTGCCCCACCGCCTCTGGACTGAGAGGACTGTTGAGCCCGCGGGACGGCTGGGCAGCCCTGCCGGCGGCACTCTCAGCTCGGGGTGCCCGCTGGCAGTGCTCCAGCGCCCTCCCCACCCACCCGTGCCCCCTGAGCTCCGGGGGCAGCACCGGGCCCGGAGCCGCCTCGGACCCCCCGGGTGCTCTGCCCCTGCTCTTTACCACTTTTATGTCAAATAGCATGTTCCAGTGTGGGCTAATTACACGCTCCTTCTGTCCCGCGCATACCAGAACAGAGTGAGGAAAAAACCCGAAGAATCACAAAATATACAATACAACATAAACGTTATGTTTTCAATTTCCTGGTTAGGCCTGGTTTTGGTTTAAGCTGAGCCCTATTGTGACTATTTTGTGACAGCAAAATAACTTGGCCTTTAGAATTAAAAAAGAGCAAATAATAATTGGAAGGAAAGAAAATAAAAGACTAAAAACTTAGTAACTATTACTTTTAGTGGCTATTGGCAGCAAGAGCTGGAGTTTCCCCAGTATAAGATGAAGCACAACAGCCGCAGCACTATGACTGAGGTTTTACACTAAAAAGAAATTGAGCTACAGTCTAGGGTTCCTCCTAAACTGGTGATGCTTTGCCTTAGAAATCTGCACCTATAGCAATCCTCCTGACTTCATACCGTGGGTCTGCTTCCTATGCTCAAAACTTTAACTATGGAGAAATTGATATTTATTAGCAATCTTGCTGGGCTGTTTCTATACATTGAAAATTCACATTCAATAGGCTGGAATTACCTTTGCTGGAATTTGTCAAAGAGCTTATAAACATATCAACATTATAAGCTTATAGACAATCCAAAGCACAAAGCCCTTCAAGTATATCTCCTTCAAACAGTCTCAGTAGTAGGAGACCAATATGAAATGTTCTTGGAAATTTGTAATTCCTTTTCAATCTCAAGCAGGCAAATTAAATTGAATTTTAAATTCTTTAATTTTCACAAACACTTTTTTTTTAAACTGTCAAAGATACCATCTAGATTTTCAATTGTGGTGCCTTGAACAGTAAACATGGTGATGTTCAGACACCTTGTAGATATGTATATCGTCCTTAAACAGAACTTCAGCATGCCCTGATGGAGCAGATCTTCATTTTGATGCAACTCTGACACTCTGGATATGCAAAACTCTAAACACTGGGCCATTGCTATGGTTTTGTCTCCTGAACTGGGCAGAATGATGCCCAGAGACATCCAAAGACCTTGGAAAGGCTTTTGTGGCTGTTTTTACCATTTCAGAGAAAATGTTTGGTTTTCTGATTGTGTGTGTTGGCCTGTTTATGCTTTGTTTGCTACATCACAACAACAGAAAGGCTAAGGAAAAAAGATAATTTTAAAAAAAAGATTAATTAAAGTAATGCCAAACACTAAGTTTCCTCCCAAGAAACACTGACAGAAAAACATAATGGAGCCTCACAAAATATGGACAGTTCTTGGCCTGAAACAAAGGAATTGATCTTGTAGTGACCCAGCCAAGCCTGGGCTGCTGAAGCACTATGGGAGGTAATATCTTATTGTAATATCAAAGACATTTTCCTCTTGTCCTCCTATTTCCATTAACAAGTATTACTTATCAGTACTGTATTGCTTAGCCATTACCCTTCTGCAGTAGGGTAGGAACGGCTGCCTGCTCCTCAGAGTGCTGCACAGACCCACAAACACTCCCTGGCCCAGGGGGATGCACTCAAAAAGGTACCTGGGGATTTACTTTTTACCACCTGCAGGCACTTGCAGAAGAGCAAATCCCACCAAGCTTCTTGCAGTGACCAAGCCCAGAGAAAGGTGAGTGCACAGGTCCCAGGCAGGCTTCACAAATGCAAAGGTACTCCAAGATCAACCCCTAGTGCCAGGGATGTGTCTCAGGCACAACGCCACAAATGATTTCAGACACAGTGCGTGTATCTAACAAAAGCTGGCCTTGGCATCAGACTCCACACAAAACAGGAGAGGCCAAAACCAGTGAGAAGCCAACCAAACCAAGGATATGGGATGTTGTCAAAAGCTGTCAGAGCGCCATTTCCACGTTCTGAGCACATCACCAGGCCTAGGAAGTCCTCAGTGTGCTCCCCTGGGAAAGGTACAGCCACCCTTTAAGAAGTGGCATAGGAAACACTACTCTGTGACCAGCACAAAACACTTGGGCAAAAGTGGCATCACCTGGGATCACTATAGACTCTTTCTCTTCCCATAGAGGGTGGCAGAAAGGTGAAAGAGAAACTTAAGGGTACACTTCAGTTTCATCACAGGTTCATGAAGCCCTCAGCATGTGGTTGGGACTAGCAAGTGAGAGAAACTGGAGTTTTAACACTCATCAGGTTACTATCCTGCCTTAGTTTCTTTTATAAACCAATTTGACTCCATCTTTGTGGCAAGGTTTTGTACTCATTTGCTATGATTTGTAACATCTTATTTAAACATGAAGGCTAGTGGAAATCCTTTACAATATTTATATAATTTTTAATGTTTTCCATGAGGACCAGACATTTGGGAGGGGAGGGAGAAATGATGACAGCCCAATGCAGATTATATGGAGAGCAGCAGGCTTGACTGACCCCATGCAGTTATTAAAGGGACAGCAGCATTTTAAAAATCACATTTGCCCAGAAAAGTTTTACCTAGCCTAATGTAAACACCAGAAAGGCATTAAAGGAAGAAGAAAATCTCAGCATTTCCAAACAGTTCATTTTGACTTTACAAAGATTGTTTCAATTCAAGCCTGTTAGTCCTTTTAATATGCTCCAGCAAGAAGGTCTCAAAAAGAGGAGTGGTGCAAATAATTATAAAAATGAAGGAAAATGACAAGGAGACTTTACTACCCCAAGCTACCTTCATTTAGTTTTTTTAACTATAAACTGCGGGAAATATTTCATCACAGTCATTACTGACATCTCAGTTAACATTATTTTAATGTCAAATGCTGTTTAATGCTGCTAATTTTTGATAGCTTGTATTTAAAGAATGAAAGAAAATTAACACAAACAGATCCCTCTCACTAGGCACAACTCAATTTCAGTCAGAAAAGTCTGTCAGGCAGCCCAGATTGCATCAACAGCTTCATAAGCTCATGACACACCAGTAACATAGCACAGACTATTGCTCAAGCTGTCCTGGCAGAACATGCAAACCTTGATTTTGATCCCAGTTTTACCCTAGTTTCACATTTCTGCAACTGCAGTAGAACAAAATCAGAGTGGTTGGAAACAAAATCGTGCCTTCACTGGACATTCAAGACCAACTCATTTTCTAGTCAGCTATAGCATCAATATCAATATCAAAGTAAATATTTTAACTTATGTTGAAAACTCTTTATATTTCTTCCACAAGCAAAATATCAAGAACTCTGCCCTAGAGAAAGATAAAAGGAGCCAATCTCCCCTTTAAATTACCACGCAAGCCTGGGCTTTGACTCCTTTTTCAATGGGAAGTCAAAACGTCTGACTCCAATCAGTTTGTATAAACCAGCTTTTGTTTTTCCTTTTACCCAAATGACTCCACTCTTAAGGATTTATTGTAACTGGATTGCTTTTCTACCCAGCAGGGAGCTGTAGCACTAGCAAAGCTGTTCCACACAGTAGGTTTTCCGCTGATTGAATTTCTAGACTTTCAGCTCTTCGGAAATGTTTGCTCTTGTACAAGCTGTCAGAGGGAAATTGTGTGCAGTCGATTTTGTCTCAGCTAAAGCCAGGCGGGGTTCCATATGCAGCCAGCCAATGTGGAATTGAAAGACAGAGGATCAATCAAATTGCAAAGGGAAAAAAAGGCCTCAGCACAAACAAATAAAAAAAACCCAAGAAACAAACCATACAACAAAAAAGGGGCAGAGAGAAGCAGATGAGAATGACAACCATTCCTGCAAATAGGTGCACTAAAAAAAACCAGCAACATCCTTTCTTTAAAAAAAAGGCTTTTATTTAAAAATCACTAAAATAAGGGCTAGGAGCCATTTGAAGGAGTGGTTCCTTTAACCATGCACAAAGCCAGCACCATTATATTGCTCCAACTCCAAGCTGCTGGATAACCCCTCATCCCTGAAGCAGCCCATCCTACCAATACTGCCCCAACAGTCGCAGCACAGATGCAGCCACAGCAGCTCTGCTACACGGGCTGCTGGCTCTGTGTAATCAGGAACACACACCAGGAAGGTGTAGGAAGCCATTGGAAAGCACCCCAGCTGCCATGCTTGTCACAGACAGTGCAGGGGATTTATCCGAAAGGATTTTTCAGCCATCATGTTCTCATGACCTTACAAAGACCACAGAGTCACCTCCACTGCAGAGCAACCACTGCCATTCTCTTGCCAAGCATGTGGTCTAATGGTGCCAGTTGCTGTCTGCACCTGAGGTTTTGATCTCTGGAATTCTAATTACTGACAGGGCCAGAAGTGCACAGAGGGGCTAACCCAACCAAGTAAGTCAGAAGCAACAAGCAGAGATTAAGACATCTGTATTAAAGGTCCCATAAAAGAATCTCAGTATAAGCAATACTTTCCTTTGGTCTCGTTTGCAATAGCTCATATTTCTAACTCAACTGCAAGCACAAACTTTGGTTCTAACTGCACTGCAGGGAACAGAAATGCTTTTAGGCATATGCCAATACTTCCAAATGACTTAGTAACCCATGAATGTGACGGTGCAGGTGAGTACTAGACTGGAAGTCTCTGCCCCGCCAGCAGTGGGCAGAAAAACCTCACAATATTTAAGTATACCATAACACAACCAGGAGTGGTTGCACTGACACCAGGCACACCACCTTGCCTCTGTACTGAGGTTTGTGTTTTGATAACCCCACGTTATTCTTCTGAAAAATAATTACAGCTAGTGGGTCATTCTGTTTTGACATGCAGTGGAAATCAAAAAGCCATGCAACAGGGGTTTGGTTTTTAATTACTGGATTTGATCTTAAAATAGTCTTAAGTCCTACTACCTTCTACTGCTCTAGACTCATCCTCCTGTGTAAGTTTAGTGAGTAGCCAGGCAGTACAGGAGTATCCCTTGGGTCTGCAAGGACATTCACTCTACATTTTAAACATATACTGGGGAAAAGCACCTTACAAAAGATCTTTCTTAGAGCATCCCAAGTATCTATGACAGTCACTGGTGAAGAGCCCCAGTAATGGTGCAAAAAGGAACCTGCAGTTTACTGTGCACTGTCTTTCCTCAGAAGACACTACACAGTGAGAGAAGATGACATCTATCATAAAACAAATAATAATAATGAGGATTTTTGCAACTATTCTTTCCCAGTCAGCTGCCTTCCATTAGCAGTGGTTTTCTCTCTCAGTTGCTACCTTATTTCACCTGTGAAGTGTAGCTCAGTGATTTTCCTGCTGGGAGTCTGCTCAGACACGCTTTCCCAACTCAGCACACTGACAGCCTGACACTTGTGCTCCTAATCAACAGTGCACCTCGACAAAGCCCTGATGATGAAAGGAACTATCCTGGCTCCAAAGTCTTCTAAAGAGCCACATGCCTGACGAAGGCATTTGCACCACCATTTACACCATATTTAATGAACCTCATTACTGAATCGGTTGTCTGCTCATGTTAGTCATCGAAGAGTTTCCTCATTTTTAGTTTACCTCTTGGGAGGCTACAGTTCCTCTTTGACGATAAAGGAAAATATTGCAAACAGAAAAGAAAGAGGGCAGTGAGCAAGAAATTCCTGATACACAAGCAGGAAACACAAGGCTGCAAATGACCTGAAACTTTGATCAGTCTTTCCTCCTGATGCTATTAAGATTTACTCCAGATGTTCCAGGCAGTAGTGCTAACAGTGCCCCAGCCCAGGCCTGCAACCATGTACTATAGCTAAACAAAGTATTGCCTTAAGATAAAAATGCATTCATAAATCCCAGCGGGGGTTATTGAAAGGTTATTGCTCTCCAATTAAAAATACACTGGCATTTTCAACTAAATGCAGATTTGATTCAGAGGGACACAGGATTTAAGATTCAATATTGCAAATGCACAACCTTCAGTGCTCTATGGGAACATCAGAAAAAGGATTGGTTAGTTCTCCCCATATAGTCTGAAGAAGCTCTGATTTCCTGAAAGACGTTTTATCTCATTATCAGTTTCAATCAAGTTTTCTATTGCACAATTCAGTTTGAGGGCATGTGGTTACACAAAGTGCAAAGGATTTTTCTGGAACCGACAGACATAACTGAAGCAGGACAGGTATAGCTGCAACACATCTTCTCAACAACAGTTATCCCTAACCAATTGCTTAATTTCTTAGATCTATTCCACTTTCAGGTCCTAGAAAACAGAGAACAAGACCTGAACAGTCTGTCAAAGATAGTGTTCTTCACCGTGACCAGACTTAAGGGTTCTACAGTCTTTGGTCTATGCGTCTGCTTTGTATAAAAGCTTGCCTTGCTCTTTTCCTTCTAAAAGAAAAACTTATGAAAGACAGGAAGAGGAATGACTGAGTGGAGAGAGAGGGCATTTGGGGACTTGGGAAAAGAAGGAGCACAGCTTGGAACCTCACAGCTCAGCTCCTCGTTCTCCCAGATGAGATACCAACAGTCTTATCATACTAACTTACCTGGGCATTGCACTGGAAAACATATACCTTCCTCAAAAGGTTGGAACAGAAGTTTGAATATAGGAGTCACTCTACTCTGGTGTGTGCAATTATACAAAATACATATTGTGGATTTGCAACATCTCCCATGTAAGTAAATGGAAGTTTTGCCATTGATTTCCATGGAATGAAAGCATAGGTCAGCTGCAGATTAGCATCCTAGACCATGTCATGCCTTGCAGATCTCACTTTAGACTACAATTATCTTTCATCTCAAACCAACTGCTGTCATTTTGCCTTTATATGCTTCAACTATCACCTTACATTTATTACAGAAAACTACAAACTGACTGTTTTTGAAGGAGGAAGGAAGTTTCACACAGAACCAGGATGATGACAACAGAAGAAAATAAAGAAAGAAATCTAGGAGAAGTTACATATATTCTTTTTTTATTATTGCAATATTTAAAAACACAAAAGATATTGAGGATGGGAGAAGTTAACAGACAAGGCTTAACAACATATGAAGACTGGAAAACAGATGCAGAGAAGAAATTAAAGGCACACAGTAATGGCAACCCTTGCACAGGCACTAAGGCTTACTCAAATGAATAGTTCTTTTGAAACCTACTTGACTCCTTAAACAAGTAAATTTAAGTTTGCAGGATCAATCATCTAAAATGAATGCTTAAGATAAATGAAAGAAAGATACAAGATATCAGAGTAACAGCACATGGAACATAGTATCACACTAATACTAATGTTAATCATCCCTCATTAAAAACAAACTTCAAAGTGGTACAAGAAACCTGAATGGTAATATAGGCAAGATTTAAAAGTGATGATAGAAATGAGGCTAAGGTATATAATAGCACGTGCAGTGAAAAGGGAGTAAACAGAAAGACTAAAGCAAAAAGGCAAAGATGCAAGGACTACAGCAGGAAAGAAAGTGGGATGTATGTAGACAAAAAACATGCCCAGATGTTTTATTCCTTATTTATCCAGGGTCATACCCTGCAAACATTTAACACCTGATGAAAAGAGTAAAGCCATGGCCTTTCCTGTGAATCTCAATGACCTGGGTCTAACTCTTATAGATATTCCTAGGTTTGGAGTTGCAGGGCTTCCCTTCTAAATAAGCGCACGCTTGTGCATCTGCAGGATTTGGTCATCAGCTCACAGCCCTTTCTGAGCTCCATTTTTCTTACAATACGGCTCCAACAGCCACAGTCTTATCCAAGTGAGAATGAACTGCTGGGAGTGTGACAAAATGTGGTGCAATGCAGAGACAGATATCCAGTGGAGACTGGTATTTCTGAGAAATTATGAACAAATTCTACTGCTTATCTGACAGAAATGAGATGGGCCGCTGGCTGACACCAGAAAGCTCTGAGAACACTGCCCTAGTGAGAAAAGTTTCCTTAGCATGTTAATGAACTTTCCTCAGATCATGTATATAGGTTAGGTATCAACACCCAGTACATACACGGAACGGCTTAAAAAAAAAAAAAAGGCAAAACAAACTAGCAAGAATTCAAAAGAAAAAAACAGATATGAAGAAAATAATTCCATAGATATCTTTCCGTGAAGCTCTTCTACAACGCTATACTACTGAAAAAGAGGCAGATGAATTCTCTGTCAAATTTCTCTGAACAAATTTCTGCCAACAGTGTCACCCTGCTGAAGCAGCGTGGGCAGCTGACAGTGCAGATCCTCCCCCAGCACCAGTTCCCCTGTGCTGCCCTGCACTGCTGGTACTACCTGAGCCACCAAAGCTCCTCCATGAGCTGTTCTTACACCAGTGTTTTTAGTACAGACCTCACCCTCTGATGTGTAGTGTGGGGCAGAAAGGTGTAGCTGTCTCCACAGACATAGCTCAAAGGTAATAATTCATAACAGGGATGCTAGAAAATAACAAAACAAATACCTGAGGAGTAGTGGAGGAGGGAAAAGTGCATCGAGATAGGCTAGGAGAACATATATGCTGGAAATAAAGGCCCTGAAAATTACATCAAGCTGATGGAAAAATTGAATGGTCAGACGTTCATTGTAAACCTTATTTCTTTCCAGGGTCTCCAGGGCTGAAACAGAAGCCCCAGCAGCTTGAGCTAGAGGACAGTGTCTCTAAAAAATCACCTGTTGCAGACTTAAAGGCTCTGCAAACAAGATACAGAGGGGTTTGCAGTGCACGGGAACAGAACTTTACACAATTTTCTGGTCCATTTGAATTGATGGATATTGTAGACTGAAATACTGCAGGGAAGCTCTGGAGGAGAGTGTCTGTTAATATGTGACAAGTGTTTGACTTCAGGAAACCTGAACACAACCTGTCTTAGATCACAAAATGCAGTGGGTGGCAGTTTTGGCACACCAGTTCAAAAATCTTCTGTCCTAGGATGGGCTGAGGTGTTTCACATAGGCTGACAGCATATGGATTTTGCTCTGAAGTCCAAGGTATTCTCCATTTGCTCACGTGGTAGTAATACAGACCATTTTAGCACAAGTTCCTCTGCTTTTATGGCAAATAATTCTGCATACCCAGTATTAACCAATTGTTATGTGGCAGCAGAATCCCTGTTAACAGCTTAATTTAGTGAATCTCTTACACAGCGCCTGCAAAGAAAACTCTGCAACTGCTGAGCTTGTTATGGGTTGGGTACTCCTTTGCATCCTGACTGAATCCTAAATGTGCCCAATAAAGCCCAATTTATTTTAGCTAGGGTTATTTCCATAGGCCTGTTTTGACAGGCAAAGCTCCTTCTCCTCTGCTTTAGTGTCTTTTCCATTTAAGAGTAGCAAATTTTAAAGTTTTAAAATAAAGAAATGGAACAGAAAACTATCATAGCTTCAAAATCTCACTTTCTGGATAGAATTTAGGACAAGGGACAAAGTACTAACAGATACAATTTGTACCAGACTTGAAAGCCCACATGCTCAAGCCAATGATCACACACAGACATAAATTCACGCTGTGAATTCTCCTAGAAACTTGCTGGAGACAACACACAAAAGCTTGTTTAGAGACCTCTGTTCTTTCTTTTTTCCCCCTAACACGCCATCACTGTGTTTATTTTTGTTATGCCCTTGCACACAGAGCCTTAGCGCTCCACTTACAGTGTGCATTCTGCTCGTCTCACCCAAGCAGGATGGGAATTCCAGGAGAACACAAGTTTCCTGGCTGTACATAGAGCAAGTCACTGGGACACTCAGAGTCAGCCGAGCAGCCCTCTGCAGCCAGGGCTGCATTTTGGCCTTCTGGTAACAGAGTGAGCAGGCAGGTACGTCACTCTGGACATACCAAACTGCCAGGAAACTGCAGCTCCTTCGACACAGAGTCTGCGTGCAGAGCAACAAGGCTAAAGCTGTGCAGTTCAGCACAGGCAGCTCTCACAGCCCTCCTTGGCCGCTCGACCTAGGGAAGAGTGAAACACAGCCAAGGGAAGAACGCGGTTCAAAGGCCTGAGCCTGAAAGCAGATGCTAAAAAAAAAAAAAGGAAAAACTAAGAACAAAGAAATCTTAAGCTGGTTTGTCTGTTTTTCAATTTACACAACCGTAAACAAATTCAGAGGTTTATTAGTTTATAATGCTTTTTGTGGTCATGTAACTCAAACGTGAGCTTTGATTTAAGAAACGGAATTTGGCAAGAAAGGAGTTTCAAGGCAGCCTACTCAGTTTCCCATTAAGAAGATTAAAAAAGAATTCAAAATATTTAACTTTGAGTAATAAGGTCTATACTAGTGTAGCAACTAATCTTGTGCTCATGCACATCCCAATTTGGTACTGCACTTGCTTAACTTTAAGTAAGTAAGTAATCTCACTGACTTCCCGCATACTTCAGAAAAAGCTAAGTGCTTTGCTGAAATGGGGCCATGATCAGATTTAAACAGTGTCCCTTAATGAGGATTTACTCATTAGAATAAAAGGTCTCCAGAAAAGCCACTCAGCCTGTTAAAAAGCAGCCATTCACCTTAACCAGCAACTTTTATCTCATTTTGCCTTCAAATAAAGCTATCCAACATTCAAGGGTGGAATCCACAAAGAGTTATTTTAAACAGATCATTTCAAGTTCAGCTAAATCTGGGAAAAATCAAGGCCTGGACTCTTAACTGTATCCGGACTCACTGTGCCTATGTGTAGAAGGCAGCAGCATTTAATCCCTTGGTGTACCACAGCCACTTGGGCTTTCAGCCTTAACTCTGAATGTGCTGTCTTGCTTTTGTAATCCAACAGGCAACATCTGTATTTTTGGGCTAAGTTCTCTTCAGTTATGATTTTTTCCAGATTTCAGTTGTTACTTGCAAGCAAAAGGAATTGAATTCAAACCTTAATGCTACAATAGGCTCTAATTGTATATACCACATACTTTTAAACACTAATCATTCTCAAGAGCAGCAACTGAGAAATAACCTCACTTGGCCTTGAAAACACAGGATACAGTTAGGAATAAGAGGAAAAGTTACTGAAGAAATACCATGTATTTTCCCATTTCCAACTCAGAGACAAGGCCAGTATTTTACATTGAGAACACTCATGATTTCCTTTAAAGCAGGTTTAGCTCTTTGCCACAATTATAATTACTCAGTACCCACCCTCTTGCAGTTGTTACTGCAGAAAAAGTCTTTATTTCACAGTAAGTTATCCTAAAGAAGAAAATACATTATCCCACATCCACACATAGTAATGACCATCCATTTACCTGTTTAGAAAAAGATAAGCAAACCCACAGAAGCTGCAGCTTCTGTAGCCAGTATGGATTTAGTTTTCCCAACAGGCAGAGGGAAGAGTTTTGCCTGAGCAGGTATATCTGCACTCCTCAGAGAGGCTGCCCAGCATTACTCCCACAGCACTACTGGTGAACAGGCTTGTCTGCAAGAGGAAGTTCTGCCGGATTCAAACTGGAGGCTTAATTTTAAACAGAGTTCAAGTGCAAGAAGCTGTGTGAACATTTATTTCATGTGGTTTATTTTTATTTGGCTTAATTGATTCTGAATCATTTTAAGCCAGACGTAAGTTATAGACAGAATCTTTAATGTCCACAATAGAGTCTTCACCATTCAATTCAAACTAAAGTAGCAGTTTATTTAAACTAAAGTTGTTGTGCATGGACAGGGCCACAGCTAATCAAGTGTTGTCTTATCACAATCCCAGCAAACAGTCTGAGTGGAGATAATGAAGGCTCTGCTTCCTGCCACAGCAATTAGCAATGACGGAGCGAGGCTCTTCCAGCCCAGAAGACCAATTTGGAGTGCACAGAGAAAAGGGAGAGGGGCTTCCTGCTAGATGGGGCTGGTAAATCTATTTCTGCACCAAAGAAACAAACCCCTCAACGTCCCTCCAAGTGTGTTGTCGAACCTGACCTGTGTGAAATTTGAGAATGGGTATAAATCAAAGGGAGAAAAAGTAATAAAAAGCTCCCGGCAGACTTGATGACATGTTGATAATGTTCTCGTCCTGGAGTCAGGGTGACACCAGCCCAAAGATGATATATAGAACTAAGCCCACATACCGACGATTTACTGGCCTAACGACAGTTTTCATTGATCAGAGGCCAACAATTACTGGATTCCTTCCCACTGCCTATTTCAGTATCAGGCCCTGGCGTACAATCAAAACACTAGCCCTGCTTCTCCACAGTTCATGTGCCAACTTTGCAGTGGATGCTCAAGCCAAGCAAGAATGATATGCAAATCTGGCAGGTGTTTGGGGCATACCAGTGCTGCTCAAAAACCCAGCCATAAAAAAGGAAACGGCAGGCAGGCCAGGGGAGTCCCGATCTGCTGCAGAAAGGCTGCAGGCCCTGTACAGTACACAGTAAACAGGTCCCAGAAACTGGAGACATGGCTTTCAGGCTGCAATAGAAAAGCTCAATTATATTATCTCAGTATGAACAAAACACATTCCTTATATCCCCTCCAGATTGTCTAAAGGCCCCTCTTGTCACTACAGCTTATTTCAAAAGGAACAAAAACTTACAAACAAATAGAGCAACCGGTGCTGGTACCAATCACATAACATTCCTTTGTATTTTGTTTTACTTCGTGTCTCCAAGTAGGGAACCAGTAGAAAGGGATTTCCTTCCCAAGTGTATGGAAAATGGATGTGTCAAACTGAATTAATATCTGCAATAGCACATTTAAATGGCCATGATTAAGCTGCTGGAACAAGATGAATCAATGTGGGAAAGGTGCTGGCAAAGAAATATTTTTCCAGTATATTACTGTCTCTTACAGACAGGCAAGTGCATGTAATTTGTCTTGGTCTATCAGGATTTACCTATCTGTCCCACAGCTAGCACAGGGAAATGCTGCAAATTTCCAAAAGCTTCTATCCACCTTCTTTGGGACCCAAAGAAAAGTTGGGAAAGGCTCCAAAGAAACAACTCCTGTAAGAAGATGTAATTTTCATACCGTAAACTCACGAAATACATGTCTTTAGAAACTACAGAGAAGCACAGACTGACACGACAGTATCTTTGTACAACACCCTTAAAAACATGCCACTAAATACTTTCCATCTCTCTTGACCTTCTCTCCTCTTTCTCTTTTTCTTACGTCATTTGGCTAAGTTTTTCAACAGAAGCAAAAGCAGCTCAAGAGTGCAGAAAGGGAATTACTGTTGTTAGGAACACAGACAATAGAAAATATCTTCTTAAGACCAAATGTCTTTCAAAAAAAATTACTTTCTGCAATTTTGTGAGACATCAGAATTGGGTGACTACTTTTAGGGGAAATACAGGCAAAAGGACTGTGGCAAAAGGATACGGTTTTGAAGAAACTCAGAAGGTTTGGAGTTTTTTATGTTTCAGTAAGATCTGTATAAAAATAAAGATATAATCGGAAATATTGTCAACATCTTGAGAGAATAACAACCATCACCCAGGTCAACCTGAAATTTGCGTAGTTTCAACAATATGTACTGTTTTTTAAGAAAAAAATTATATAACACACTTAAAACATTTAACCCTCTTCCACAAAAGGGGAAAGGATGTAATTACAAAGAAAAAATTAAGCAGCTGGATATTCAGAAGATGGTACCAGCACATACTCTGAAAAGAAAGGGAGTTTTCCTATTTTCAAGCTTTCCAACAGTAAAACTTTCAAGAAAAGAGGCCAGGAGGTTTCAACACAAGTAGATTTTTATAGAGATAATTAACTTCTATATAAATATATTGCACAAAGACCCCCTGAAAGTAGATGAGCCTGACAGCTTTTATGTATTCCCCTGTGCAATACTGGCCATAAAGTTCTTCACTGCTACCTCAATTTCTAACGTCACTTAATATGACATTTTAGCCTTCATGCCTATTTACTCGTGGAATGTGACAGGCCAGTAACAACAATTATTTGCATTGCAACCATGCCTACGAGCCCTGGCGAGGAGCTGGAACTCTCTCCCACTCAGCACTGAACCACCACTGAACTGAGCCGGTGAGTGCTGGACAGGCTCCTGGCTGTCCTGTGTGCAAACGGCTCCTTGTCATCCACAGGAAAAGCATTCCCCCAGGAATCAGCACCACCCTGCCTCAACTGCGCCAGATTATCACAGAGGGACACAGCTCTCTAAAGACAAGTCACTACCAGAGCAGCTCAAGTACTAAAAATACATTTATTTTTTGCCTAATGCAGACAGGTTGTTGGAAAGAGCGTCTCCGGCAAACACTTTCCCTCAGGAAGTGATGTTTATTAATCTGAGCCCAAAAATTAAAGGAAGGCCCCACCTGAAATGTTGGATTTCCTGCCTGCATCACACATCTATTGGGAAGAAACACAGGACACAACTCTGAGAGGAGCAACCCCATTTTCTTATGGGTGTTTGAGCAATTAATTCACAGCATATGTTGACCATGTATCCAGAGGCCACAGCAAGTCTGTTAAAGTATGTTTTCCCCCACCCTTTTCCATCACTGTTCTTTCCTTCTTCCCCTAGTGTTTAGACAGTCTGGTGTTCATCAGAATGCCCTCCTGGTCAGGCAGGCATCTGGTTCAGCTTCCAGCAGTCTGTGGGGAAAATCAAAGCTTTTACGTTCAAAGAGGCCAAATTGTTACCTGAAGAGGGTCCCCAGATCAGAACATCTGTATGCAGTAAGTAGGTGTGTTTCTAAATATCAGATTTTTGGAGATGAAATAATCTACAAATACAAAGGTGAAAAATTTATTCATACCACTTACTTCAAATACTAGCCCTACTAATCCAGGTTAAAAACATTTCTTTTCAGATATAACTCTTTCCCAAGGGACTTGCTTTATGTACATGGTACCCCTATGCTGTTCACAATACACCAAATGCAATGATAGGGCCAAATGATATTATATCAACATATTTTTATATCTGTACAGAGAGACTATCATGATAAATATCTCAGTTGCAGAAGGTGCCACATTCCCAGAAGTGCACTGCCTCTGACAGTTTTTTAGGGCCTTCTCTTTAGGATTTATTTGCTGCATTTGATTGATCTTTGATGAATCTGAATTATGACAGCGAAGTACTGTAATGCACTGTTGAAATCTGGTCAACACTAAGTTTATTTTACACCTCTAGTGACTTATGAATGATTTATAAATTTTTCCTAAGCAGTAGAAGACCATTTGATGCTGTTCCAAACTGTCCTGGACACCTGCTACTCACACTTGTGAAATGCAAGGGTACTGTGGAAGCAACCAGAAGCTCTGGCATTGCCTGCAGGCAAAGGCAGGCAGAAGGACATCACACTCAGCAGCAGTCTGTCCCAAACTGGAAGGTTAGGTTAAGTGTGCAGTCAGGCAAAGGAAGTTTATATTGATCATACAGATCAAGACTTCCTCAGTAGGACTCTTCCACTCCTTCAGTCAGCGCTTTTTTTTGGCTGGTGAAAGCTAAATTTTTCAGGTGTGGATTCAGAGAACAAGTTACCTAGAGGAAATGTGTGGAGTAAAAGCACTCCAAAACTTAGTTGTCAGCCTTCAGAATTTGTTCCTGCATCTTTAACGTGGGAAGTCTCTCCCCTTTCTCCTCTTCCCCACTGTTTCTATTTCCCATTTCAGATCTCAGCCTTTTCACTGAATTGGCTTCTTTTTTTTTGGACAGTTAGTGGCTTGTGCTTATGTACAGAAATCAACGTACATCAAAACATTCCA
The DNA here is from genome assembly GCA_013400975.1 of Atrichornis clamosus. Classification (NCBI taxonomy): domain Eukaryota; kingdom Metazoa; phylum Chordata; class Aves; order Passeriformes; family Menuridae; genus Atrichornis; species Atrichornis clamosus. The sequence continues at coordinate 64,662 of WBMZ01010839.1, forward strand.
ACCTGTCAAATCTCACAGACTTAAAATGTGTGCCTAAACTGAAGAACACAAGAAAAATATTTGCAGATTTAAACCTTTAGTAATTTACCAGACCAGTTCCTCTAACTTCATCTTTGTTGTCCCATTGTTCCTTCCTTTCAGCTGATACCAATAATTTACAATAATACAAATGAGATAAAAAATGAGAGGAATGGCAGCAAAAATAAAAATAAAATTAAAGAAAGATGAAACATGGAGTCATGGTGTACTGTGCAATTAGGATCATTTAATTTTCTATTTCACTAACTGAAGGTTGCACACAGGGCTGATCTCTTCAAGTGGCTGTGAAGTAAAAAAGCAATTTTCAAGTATTTCTGCTCTGTCCAAGTAATAACTGAGGAAAAGGGATATAAAATCCTTCTTGTCCGCAATTTGATGACATCTGACAGACCAAACTTCTCTAGACTGCTATACTGAAAAAATAAAAATCAAAGCAATTCTCCTCTTGACTAAGGGCCCATGCCCCCAGACAGCACAGCTGAGAGATCTGGATCTGCTGCACCCTACCTGCCCAAGTGGAATTTCTTCCCTTTATTAATCTTTCCAGCAAGTGGTGGGGCTGCCACTATATTTAGCCAGCTCATGCAGGACTGGCTCCTGCAGTCTTCAAAAGGCATATCAGGTGCTGATGCCTATTTTTAAACGGGACATCTAAACTTCCCAAGTGTGGTGACCCATGAGTTTGGACATTCTGCTTTTAATCAAGTGAGTTAATTAACTACAGGGCTCTAAAGGAAAAAAAAGGCATCAAAGAGGAAGACCAGGCTACAGTAAAGCAACTCAAGATCTCAGTGATAGGAGCTCCTCCTACTTCAAGCACAACTATTCAGGGAAGGAATTTTTTTCCCCTTCCCTTATCTATGCCGCTGAAATACAGGCAAGGCTTCTTCCTTTCTGCAAGAGGCTAATATCACCTTTTGTTCAAGAAAGTCTCTAGCACTTGTATTACTCATTCTCAAGTGAAAAATTATTCAACAGACAAGATTCTGTCCCTAAATACCATGGCACCAAGAAAACACTAAGAAAGTATTGAAATCCATGACTAAGTAACTAGAAACTGCTCTACAGACATTAACAGAACCCTGTAAAATAACTATGAGAACTATCTGCAGTAGTGAGCAGTGATGGCAGGTGATAGGTTGGTACAGGATGCAATGGAGGTTGAAAAAACTTTAAGGTATTTTCAAGAGAGATAAAATCATGCAGAAGTTAAAGAATTTGAGAGGACTAATCATAGAACTGAGGATTTATAACCTCGCCTACTTTGTAACCTTCAACCAAAAATTCTCCGAAACCAAAGTGCCAGGTTTACTACTTCTTCCTTATGCTATTTACACATATGGTGAAAAAGATATTCAATATTTTCAACTATTCTGAGGAAAAAAACAAAGAAGCAACAAAAAGCCACAAACTAAAACAGCTTATAGTTGTTCAGGTTATTTACACAAACACACATCTTCCTGCTGGCACATATCTCACCTCTGACATAATGGAGCTGTTACTTTGAGCTGTGCTGCTGGGGAAAGTGCAAGGATTTTCTGTCTATTCATTGTTAAAAGCAGATACAAAGAGATATGGGATAAGTCATACTTCAAGCACGAGGTTGAGAAGTACTGCAAGTGCTTATCCAGTTCTGTGACAACAGGCAAACACTGCAAGCACAGAGAACATGATGATCAATGGACAAAACCCCTCTATCTGCAGAGGAGATGCACCCACTGCTGATAGTGGGTGTCACATTCTGGTTCTGCAGAGATAAGTCCTTGGTCCTCTGTTTTCTCTCTCTTTGACACATGTACACACAAACACACTGTCCCTTAAACACTCACTCTTAACAAAGTGCAACAGAGGCCAAGCCTCAGAGGCAAAGGTTCCTAAATCTACTCCTTTTCAGATAGATGAGATTAATGCTTTCGTGTCAGCCTGCTGACATTCTAATTTGCTCTCCAGCTTAAAGGCCTTCCTAAAGCAGCAGTGAATAAAGAAGGAAGGCTGCTGGCTGTTCTTTTCTCCTTCTTCTGTCATCTGCTCTTCTCCATTCATACATATACATGGCCTTTCCCAGATTTTTACCACGGCGTTTCTTCAGTTAAGTTTCTCCCTTCTCAGCCATTGGACATGGTTGGGTTTCCTTTTTTCCCTAAGAGAGAGTGACAGTTTTGGACACAGCAGCGACTTGCAGCTCACAGAGTGGACACGAGTCTATCCATGGAAACCTGATACATCTCCTCTGGTTAAAATAGCACAACTAACTGTAAAATTTCAAAGGAGCTAGACACTGAGCAGCTAATCCTACCTTACTTACCTCCTGCTATATATTCAAAAATAACGGCGTTCTCAATGCTCTAAGAAAATTCTCACCCCTGGTCTATATATACCAGCACCACCCCGAGCAGCCAGCCAGAGATGAGGTCCCATTCTGCCCTGGGTAACACACGCAGATCAGACATCCCTGCTCACGTGGCTTACCAGAAACAGGCTCAGTGTTAAAACTGACCTCACTGAAGTTTCTGTTTCTTTCCACTGATGAGAGGAGACAGCATGACTAGCTCAGATGTCAACATCTACCTTGTAGACGTCTAAAGTTAGCTGGGCTGAACTGATCCAGACATGACCAGGAGTACAGGGCACTGCACGGTGCCTCAGCAGCTGTGACAAGGGGTGCCAGTAAGACAAAGGGTAACCAGAAATTAAATACAGATTCTGCATAAAAATCTGGAAATTTTCCTATGCCCATTTTATTTAAGCAACAAGACTGTTGTCAAATTAGTAATGAACATCCTATTTGTAGAAGATTAAAATCTTAGAATAAAGACAACCATGGCAATTTAGCTGAGTAGGTACTGCAGGTTTTGACCTCAGCTTCATTGAGTTGAGATTTGAAACTTTTCCAGCTTAGTTATAACTTACAAAATTCTTCATAGGTCAAGTCATTAACAAATCCAGAATAATTTTTCACATTTTGTCATATGCAGCATATTTGTTTTTCTTATTTATTGTTACAGAAAACATTCATGCCTCCAATACCCTCTCTCTTGGTGCTCTGCTGTTTTTGCCACTTATTTTCATTCCTGACCTCTAATGTCAAGTTTGCAGGCAAATCACAGCATCACTTTCATTACTGCTTGTCTCAGTATGCTTATTTGCTTAAAAAATGCTCATAACATCCCCATTGCAATGAGGTCTGATTCTCCCAGACAGCTTTTGCTGGTATTATTGTATGTTTAGTTTGTTTAATAGCTTAATCCTAAGATACAAGTCATCAAGTCATTTTGGTCAGCCTCATTTCTGAGCAATCAAGTCAGCTGTCCAAACAATGTGCTTCCACTTCTCATCTTCAAGGTAAATCACTTCATTGGGAAGCAGAGTATTGTCAGCAGCATCTGCTGTGGTTAAATTAAAGGCAAGAGTCAAATTCTCTCACTGTTTTACAAACATTGAGCAATTTTTTTGAAGCAACAAGTTGACTGAAAATTTGTTATATAATTTGGAAAGAAAAATTTTTAATTAACGCAAAAAAAAATAGTGAAGACAAAGTCCCACCCCTATCTGGTTAGAGATATATTCTGACACTGCACGTTTTCTGCCACATCCTGCGTAACAGCATTCAGAGGCTTCCCCACCACTCACCGTACCCCATAAAAACTAAAACCAAACAGGCTTTCACATCCATCCCCCAAACTGATTTGAACAGTCACTTACACCTGTCCCAGGGAAAGGATTATCAAACTGTGAACTCTAAAGTGAGGGTGAATTCACACACATCTGGTAACCTGTAGAACTCTTACAACCCAATTTTCTTCTGGACAGCAGCTCTTCTCAACATTCATGATACTCATTCACGGATCTGATTTAAAAGAGAACCATTTTCTCTGACAAATTTAGTCATGGGAGAAGGCAGTAACAGGCAAATCTACACCTCTGTTTATCAGACTTTCTTCCTAAATAAGAATTCATTAAAAAGCAATTTTTCTATCAACTTGTGTGTGCTTTTGAATTTCTGCTTTGAGTTTTCCTTTCATTGTGTCAATCAATTCAAGCAATCAGATGTCCTCATCAAAAATTAATAAGCAGAGCAACATATATGTTAAAGGCAAATTCTGGAAAACACAAAAGAAAATATTTTTCTTATGTATTTATAAAATGTTGGGCAGCTTCGTATACAAATATCAAATGTAAGGGAAACTGAAGTTGCAAAGGAATGTCTCCAAATAGGTATAATCCTGAGCTCTCAGCTCAGGTGTCATTTAGGAGATGGACTCTTGAAAAACTTTGCTCTTTGGATAAATGTGTGGCCTCTTACGCTGGCAGTTATGATTCTTTCATGTGTTATCAAATGGTATATGAGCAGATTTGGACAGTCAGCCCCAGTCAAACCTTAGGAAAGTGAGAATGGGTTTTTAAGTGAGGGCCAGATTGTATTTGGTTAGCAGATTTTTAAAAGCATGCATGTAAAAGGATACTGCTGCAAAGGAAGTAGCCCAGCTTCAACTCCCATTAACCCTTGACAGGTATGACTTAAAGCTGAAATCTCACACCTTCCCTGGTTTAGCTCTAAGTGCTCAGATATGTACATAGATAATTCTCAGATTCCCAGGGTTTATAGTTCCCAGCTCCATCTAATGAAGAAACATCCTCACAGTGTTTATTTTTTGAATGCACTAGCAAGTCTCCCTGCTCTCAAGTCTCTGAATGCCCATTTCAGCCAGCTACCAGTTCATGTCACACTGTAATGAGCATGAAATCCAACTATAAACCACACATGGCCAAATTAGCATTAACAGAGACAGGGCAAGCTAAACAGGAGTAAGGGAAATCCAGTTCACAGCTGTGTAGATCATAACTAAAATGCTACATACAAGAACAAGATTACATGTTCTGACAAATTCCATAGAGATTAAGTCATCAAAATAATTCTGGTAAGGAGGATAGTTAATTCCACTAAACAAATCCGATATATACAAAAGGAAGTCTATTTCCTCTAAAATGAACAGAAATACGATAGATTCAAGAATAGCTTTCATGGCTAAGACAACAGAGAACTGTATGACCACAGTAATGCGGTTGATTACACAATTAGGGAAACTTTGAAATTATCAGTTGCATTTTGGAAGTGCCTAAAAATCCAAATATTCCCACTCTAAACACAAGTGGAAGATATATTCTGCCATCCACAGTCTTAGGAGGTGAGAGACATAAGTAAACACAGCACAGGGAGAAAAGATCCAAAGGAAATGAAACTACTTATTCCCAGTCACAGAAGGATTCAGTAGAAAATAGTGTGGAAGTCCCTCCATCTCATCTTGTGAATGATGACCCTGAGGCTGTACAAAATTACAGAAGTATAATAAAATGTTCCATGTAATACTTCCTTTGCCATCCTTCTTGAATAGACACAGACACAATGCCAGGCAGTTTTAGCATTATTCAAAGAAAAGTTAAACTTGTATTCTTTCCCACATCTCTGCACTGGATATTTTATACCTATCAGGAAGAGGGAGAAAAGGCAGACTCAGGTCTAGCTTTGGTACTGCTGGAGCAGAAATCTCGTATGGTATAACTTTGCCTTAGGACACAGAAGAAATTTTGCTCTTTTTCAGAGACCAGGACATGGAGAGAAAGAACAGACATGGAAGAGGAAGGGAAAAAGAAATGTCCAAGATAGGTTGAGGTTAGAGGTTGAGTTGAAAAATAGAAGAATTAGAAAAAGTGCCAAGAGACAGAAAAGGAAAACATCAGTTAAAAGACTTAATATGGCTTAACAAAGTATTAGTCCGTGGCTTTAGGAGAGCTCTTATTAACACTAGGTCCCCAAAACAACTTTACTGAAGCATTTTCTGTTCTCTGGCACGTTTATCAACGACAAGCCAATAACACCAAGTCACTGCAAGAAACAGCTCTGCTTTGAGCACAGTCAGGAAGGAGCAGTCTCACAGAAATGGAGCTGATGGAGAGACCTGCTGACACACTGCTATAGCTAGTGTTTCACTGCAGTGGAAGGAAGGAATAAGTGGATGAAAAGCCTGGGGAAACAGGCCCAGCTCCAATTCATTCTCTCTCTGTGGAAGGGGGTGGTTCCCATTAGTCTGGATGCCATACACATGCACACTGGCCCATTCTGACCACAATTATGGCCATTCAAGAATATTTTCTTTGCCAGACAGTGCCATTCTAATCATCCACCCAGTTTCAGGCTATCATGTCAAATAACATTTAGACACGGTTATTATCAGCAGTAATAACCTCACCACCAAATTAATGTGAGCTTTTTCCTCAGTGTGAACCTCACACTCCTTAGGAAAAGCAATTAGAGAAAACTAAACATCCAAGAACCAGATTTTACATAAAACAGATCTGCTGACACATTCACTTTTCCCATCAATCACCTGCCAGGCTTTAACAGGAAACGAGGAATTGTTTATTGCCTCCAAGAGCTATAGTCTCATCCCAAGGCCACACCCAATAAACACAATACATCTATTATGCAAACATCTACTTTGTAGGAGAACTAGCACTGTCCTTGTGTTTGGTCTCATATTTGCCAAGTTTTATTCATCATTAAACTTGTTCCCCCTGTAAAAGATATCAAATATTATTAATAACAAGGATGTAAGTAAAGATCAGACATACTACAGGACAAACTAAACCCATAACACATTACCTTCTTTTCGATGTTTAACTTGGGGTATGTGAAGAGAAAAGTTAATACAAAGTGAAATAGATAAGCCTTATATACAAAGTTGTTTCTCAATACTGCCAATTTAGATGAAGCAAACATGAAAAACCAGACTACCAGCTCACAGGATGAGAACTGAGCTATCTTTCTGCAGTCTCAGAAGCAACAACTCTTCCCTGACACGTAATAAATAAAAGGATTCAAAATTTGAGCAGTAACAGAAGACTCAAAGAGCTTCACAGTGCTAACTCCCTGTGGTAGTCCTGCCAAGCCAGCTGAGGGAATGGTGTGGTTTCTCCTTGGTGAAAACGAAAACCAAAATTTGAGTAAAACATGCCACAGTCCCAACAAGTGCTGTCAGAGAAACAACATGAAGATAGAGCTGGAATCAGAAATGATGCTGGTGCTAGGGCTGTGACTCATGTGGAGGGAAGTTAAGAGGACAGCTCCACGAGTCAGGTGGAAAATCATCACAGGGCGAATATCATCACTGAACATGACCAAAAGGGGCTCCAAGAGTTGAGTAGTCAGTTCCCATTGCTTAGATAAACCAGGGCCATGGCTATGGTTTCCTAAGAGAGCAGCTTCTGAAGCTCATTTGGAGTTTCAGATTGGCCCAATCCAGGAACTCCAAGCCAAACTCAACACTCAAGAGAAAACTCACTTCCATCATACACACAGAAACACGGCTGAACACCCAGGATAAGGCCATGACCTGGCAGCACCTCCAGGGTAAGATCACCATGCAGACTTGCTGGGTACCATTTGCTGCAAAGTGTTCATGTGTGGCAAACCAAATGCTTATTTTTGTCTTCCCTGCCCACTTCCCGTCTGGCAGCCTGCCTCCAGCTCCCTCCAAGTGATGGACCACCACAGTGCCAGCAGCTGCAGGCCTAGCAGAGCCACCCAAACTCTTATGCTGTCACTCCAGCAGCTTCTTGCTCCATAAGCAAAGAGAAAGATGACAGAAAAGAAAAATGAGAAGCAGAGTTAAAAGAAAGATCTGGAGAAAGGCAGATATAGAGGGGAAAAAAATTAAAAACCAGGAAGAAGACATACTACACAAGAGCAAGAAAAGAAAACAAGTTCAAAAAACACAGAGAGGGATGAAGGCCTTAGAGTGAGCACACAAGAGCTGAAAAGGAAGATAAACAGCAACAACAAGAATCTTTTGCTACACAGAGCTCTCCATAGAGATGCAAAGGGAAAAAGTTTGTCTCTAATTAGAATGAACTACTTCATTTCACCTCCACAGAGTATCAGCTTCCAAGTTTCTATCTTAGTTTTCTCTCCCTACCATGCTAGGTGTGGAAGTTCAGCCACCTGCAGGCCCCGCAGGCAGAAGTGCTGCAGGGACTGGCTACAACCTGGGGGTTATTGGCCAGTGGGAATGGCCAGGGTTTGGCCCTTTGGAAAGGGGTTTTTCACCTGGTATCACAGCAGGAAATGTCACAGACCATTACACAGACCTCGGATACACAAAACAAACAGTGTATTCATTTCTATGCTAAAGAAATTGCCATGTTCATTTGGACATGCCTATTAAGCCTTAAGAGAAAGTAAATTTGAGCAACTGCCAAATTTAAAGCCTTGTGCTTGATAATAATTTTTTTTTTCCCCCAAGTAGCATAATGGGTCTAATCCATATTGTGGGCAAATATCCTGTAAAATTTAATTAAAAGCCCAAAGCTGGTAAACAAAGTGATATTATGACACCAGAAATATAACAGTTTTGCAAGGTTTCACTGTAGCTCAAGTCACAGGTGGTTCTCAGTCCAGGAGCCCATGCCCCCTTGCAGTAACTGCCTACTGTACTTTTTTTGTACATGTAACTAACTGGGGCTTAGTGCCCCTAAATGTTTCCTGGGGGAGGAGATGAAATAATTATCTTGGTGTACTTAGCCTTCACTAAACAAAAAAATATTTCCATTTCCACCCTTTGGGATTTCATACGCCCTGAAGTTTGGTGGTTAAAAGTACCGTACTAAGTACTAAGACAGATCATAAAAAAGGTTCAGGCTTTTCTCCAGGGAAATGTTATACTGTGATCTCACTGTTTTCCCAGATAAATTTCATTGCATTGTTTCTTTTGCAGCAGTTTTAGACCCATGTGAATGCCATAGCCAATACCAGATGTGCCTTCACGCACTTGCAAAGAGAGCTCTGAACAAAGAAAATCCAGGAGAGCTGGGGTTCTGCTTAATGAGAACAGCCCTGGGACAAAGCTTTAATAGTTTAACTAAAATTACATTCAAAACTTAATTAGCAGAAGCTCTGAACTCACAAGCCGTGGCCCATGAGTTCTAATACACTAATTAGCTAAGACACCCTTTAAAGCCAAGTACAGCTAAACCTTCTTGAAGGGCTGTCACGTGAGTCCTTGGATCTGAGGCAACATTTGCGCTGCACATGGGAAGTTCAGCATTATTTCACTACAGTGCTGTCGCAAATGCAATTATTGTAGGTCCCAATTACTTTGGTTAACAAACAAACTATAAAATTTTCATAGCATATAGTCCTATACACAAGGAAAGATCAAAGCAGACTTTAAACATGGGCTCTGAGCAACCCGGTCTAGTGGAAGGTGCCCCTGCCTGTGGCAGAGGAGTTAGAACAAGACAGCCTTTAAAGTTCCTTTCAAAAACCCTGGATAGCTGGACAATGATTTTCAAAACTTCTGAAAAATTATATCTTAAGGAAGGATGAAAACAGTCATGATTTACATTCATTTTTTTCCTAAAAATCCTCCTTAGACAAAGCATTAAGAGGTCTGTTTAGATAACTGAATTTCAAACCGTTCTGTTTCAATTTCAATCTCCTCTACATGTTTATTTGCTATAAATGAAACACCTGAACTAAAAATTGCTCAAACATTAGAAATTTTGAATAAAATGTTACAGTTTTTGAAATTAAGTTTTATGACACAGTGTGTCTGCATTGAGAAATTACATTCTCTGGGAAACAAAATTCACAGTAGCATTCCAAATCAGCTCTGGGTTACCCCACTATCTTTAGTGACATTATTTAAGCAAGATTACTGGTTTCAGTAGCAAACTTGGCTAAGTCCAGGTTTCAGGATATGAAGAAGCACTGCAGGTATTGCAGAATCTCACAAGAAATACAGACAGATTATTTTACTGTAAAGTCTTCCCTTCCAAAGCAACCCTAGAAAAGGTTCAAAATACCTTTTCGTTATGTTGACACAAACATATGTATTTCAGTCACTACCATTTCCACAGCATTATATCATGGAAGTTTTCAACATGCCTTACATACTGGAGAATAGGAAAGAAAAACTTTAAATCAAGGACATCCGGGCAATTTGTACTTATTAAGGAGACTATCCTACAGTCTCAAAGAAAAAGAACAAAAGGAAATTTTACACTCTCGTGACAGACTTCCAGCCAGTGAAATCCAGAGTGCTTAATTTATTTACCTTTGAAGGACAAACACAGACACTGCCAGGATTTGGAACTGTTGTGCCAGGGCATTTCAGTGGTTGAAACCTGATGCTTCTATGAGCCAGTCCTTAGTTTGTCTTCTCTGAGGCCTTGTTTTTCCTGCTAAAAAGGTGTGTTTCTATATTTCAAGATAATTAACTTAGGTTAAAATTAGGTATAGTTTGCTACCCACTGGTTAAGCAACATAACACCTTTCTAACAGGAAAACTGGGAAATCTCTTTCCCTGCCCCCTAAAGCAATCAAAAACCCTGAAGAATTGTTGGGTTATTTTATTTTAATGGATCTTGGTCAGTTTATAAATGTGCTTATATGGCACAGCTGTCTGTAACTACAGGGGATAACCTTGAGAACCCAGAAGATTACTCCAGCCCTTTGTCTCATTTTTTCTAATGCACGTGTGACATCCCAGATAGAAATAGAAGGTTTTTAAATATATGGCAAACCAGAGAGAGTCACCCCCTAGCTGCAGCTGACCTTTTGTGGCCAACCCTCGGGTAAAGCTGAAGCAGCTTGTCCTCACTGTGCTCTTACCTCGAGATAGCACACAGAACTTGGAACTCTGAATTTTAAAATGCACTTCTGTCGGAGTGATGCCCACTGTATCCCACCTGTCATTAGCCAGATCTGCACCCAGAAAATACAAACTAGCAAGCCCTGGCTAGTGACAGAGTGCTGTAGGAGCACCACGTGCACGTCTGAAGTCTGGAGCCCTGAGACTGAATCTGATCAGAGACCCTAATTCAACACACAGAGCAACAGCTCACCCACCCCTGTGATGTGGACACTGGGCACCCACTCTGCTTTCACCAAACACTGCCAAGAGTACCAGGCAAACCCCAAATATTGCACATTGCAACAATCCTATCATGTGATGACTGCTGTTTTATATGTGGAACTGTATGAAACTCACACTGACACAAATCCGTAGCTAATAGCTATTAGGGTGGTTACTGTCTACAGGAAGTGTCCTTCTTTTCAGCTTTATATAATGTACATGAGATCCACAAAACATCGAGGGAAATCTTAACCAGGAGTGCAGAAAAAATTACTCCCAACAGGTTGAAACTACTAACAAAATAAAAAAAGAGAGAGGAGTACATCAAAGTACAGTATTTAGTTCTGCTTGTATGTGTAAAGCACTAAGTCTTCCCTTGAGGATACAGAGTTGTGATGTTTGCTCCTGCACTGTGCTGCCTCCATTAAACCCACAGAAAGAGTTCAGGCCTCATGATAACTTTGCAACTGCTGATCCAGTAAGCTGCTTAAAAAGACTCTTGATCTCTCAAAGCAAATTTTTTACTTCCAGTTTCAAGTTACATTCCCTATTTCAAGTGACTAAAAAAAGAAGAATCAAGGGAAAAAAAATTTAAAAAAAAAGAGGAGAAAAATTAAAATGAGACATGCAAGCTTTCCATAGAAATGAGCCAGCAAGAATTCAACAGCACTATTCAGATTTCAGTCCAGACTGTTCAAGGTAATAGGTTGGCAGCAAAATGAGGTTAATCTTCCCCCTTTCTCCTGTAAGCAAATGTAGAAAGGAGACTAGCTGGATCTGCAACACAAAAATGAGTTTCCATTGCAGCCACAGTACTGGCTGCTGCTCTGCAGTTGTAAGGAAAACTTCATGTCACATTGGCAGGAAAAGAAACCCATGGAGAACGAAAACTCATGAGGTTCATCATCCTGCCTCCCTCCCAAATCATCTTTAGTCCCAAAGAAGAGATAATGCAGTCTAAAATTGGGTTAGATTTTCCATTGACTCTCCAGCCAGAGTGTCCCAGCCAAGAGTGTGTTCTGCAGAGGAGCTGGTGAGCTATGAGGAGTCTAAGCTGGGGCAGCATCCTAGCACCTCTCTGGGCTGCAAATGCATCCTGGCTTCCTTCTGTTTCAGAAAATAACTCACAGAAATAAAGTTCCCCAGAAAGATATCTAAGACATTTTCCTCTTTCCATGTTAAGTTTCCCATCAACTTCCCACAGATGGAGAAAATCTGATCTTGTGCTCTGAATCTCCAGTTGGTAGAACTGTTTGCTCTGTAGACTGTCATGAACTCCAACTTAAATGCAAAGTGAATTTATTATTAGTGGCTTTCATTTCGGTAAGCATCCGGTTTAAAAAAAAAACCAACAAACCACCAAAATAACAAACCCTTAGAGGATCATTAAGACACTAAAAATGCATCTCTAAACACACAGAACAGTCACTATGCTTTATTTCTACTCATGAAGGAAGACTGGTTGAGTTATAGAGTCCATGTGTCCTCCCAAATTCAAGTATTCCTTTCCATCCCAGGTGAGCGATGAATGAGCTGCTCTGTCACAACCATGCCCTCAAAGGCTCTCTAGCAGTTTTACTTATGCAATTTAGTCCTCACTTTTGTCATTTTAAATGAGACAGAATTCAAACAATACCAGTTCTCATTGCCAGCTCTCTCATTCCTGCACGCTATTGACTAACAGCACTGCTTCCTAGTAACCAAATTTGCTTTGTAATTAATGCAGCTAGACTTTGCAAAAATTGCACAGGTTGTACGAACAGGGATGAGACATAAAAGCTTCAGGCACATTGAAACAAATCTCTCCTTTTCACACATTCACTCTAAAATTGTTTGTGCAAACATGAAAAAAATTTGGCTCATTTTCACTTTAATTAGACCATAGGAGACCAGGAGGTGGCAACATTTGGATACTATTCTCATGCTGAAATCTAGAGCACCTGGGAGAAAAAAAATACTATAAATAAAATATGTAGATGATTGAAGTCCATGGGAACTGCACATATTCATCCAAGAACTTTATTTGGCCCATAAAATGGAAAACCAGCATTAGCTAAAACCACAACAGAAATGGATACCATTTGTCAGGCCCAAATGCAAGAATGAAAATGGAAATGACAGAGATAGAACCATAAAACTTCAACGAGGATCTGCAATAAACATCAAAATACTTACAGAAATTACAGAGAAACACTTGAAAATAAATAATTGAGGATGAGCCTGTTAATATAATTAATTCCTTCAGTGCAGGAAAGGTAAAATAGAGTACAGCAATCAGGATGTGAACAAAAAAAAAAAAAAGATTTATCACAAGTAGCATTGCTCTGCTTAACAAAAAAATATTAAAAACCAGTTAATGGTAACCTTCTACTGCCACCTCTTTCCTCCCTAACCAGCACATGTGCTCACCAAGAACAACTTCACACCAAAGCCAGTTGTATTTATGCTGTGCACAAATCCAGCAGGTTACCACGCCAGGTAGTTGAACCGCTGACGTCCCTGTGATTGTGACAGCCACGTGCTTTTATGCAAAGTATGATTTACAAATCACACAGCATGTGGAATGAATCAACAATTGAGCAAATCTGCTCTCTCATACAGGGTTTTCAAATTTCTATGTGAGGCAAAGCAAAAGCAGAGTCCTTGGGCAATCAGACAATACAACACTGAACTTTATGCAGCAAGGCTTGCTCTTGGATTACCTATTGGAAAGCAGTGGTTGGTAAAAACAAACATATCTGTCTTCTTTGCAGATCTTGATGAGCTCCTCTTGGAGATAAGGATGACCCTGCAAAAATCAGGCCGAACTAGGCTCTCCTGTGAAATGGAGGTGTAGGGAGTGACCACTTTAGAGCTTGTGTTATCAAGTGCCTTGCCAACAGTAATGTCTCAAGAGAAGTGCTGCTGCACTTCAGTAATGTCTATTAATTATTCTCGTCCCTTTGAATCTCAAAATATCCCTGGCTACCACATGATAGAGTCTGCTCACCACTCTGCCAGTCTACCAAAGAGCTAAGCCTAGTACATGACTCAACCCTGATGCCCACAATATATTGGCTTCAGCCCCTCTTTCAAGAAGACATTCTTACAGGTATCAGGGCTCTCCTTTTTCTTGCATAAGGGCCTCAGATCTAGAAAGAAAGAAATTTGTTGGGTGTTATAGTCCCTTTCTGTTTTTCTGAAGCTTTTGGTAGTCTGTTTTTATGCTTCATGTCTGATGATTTGAATATCACTGTTCTGACAGACACATCATTTCCCTTCTTACACGGGTTTCTATTACTCTTTAGACTTCGAACTGATCATCATTCTTATTTAAATGCAACATTTCCACTAACAAGTTGTCTAAAAAGATAATCAAGACTCCTTTTCCTACATGTTCTTGTCACTTGCTAGCCTATAATACTCAAGGGCTTCTATTCCAAAATCCCTTTGAATTACAGCTCCTCATTCACTTCTGGAAGACTCAAGGTAGGATTAAACTTCTTATATTGCTTCCTGTTACAATCTTAAAAGGGCTCTTTTTTGTCTTGCATTACTTTTTTCCATTCTCCGTATACTTATTTTCATTTGCATTTCAGTAGCTCTTGGAGGTCCCAACAAAACTGCAAAAACTGGTGTGCATGTTACAGTGTTGGAAGAGAGGGGCTCTGCCCAGGAGTTAAAAATTGAAAGAAACAAATAAAGGATCATTATCTTTGTGGGAAGGATGAACCAGGAAAATACAGAAACAAGACTTGTCCAAGCTTACAAGAAAGTCTCTGAAAGATACAGAAAGTGAGGCCAGATCTCCTACAGCTGAAAGGGTCCCTATCTCCTCTTTCTGATATTCTGTTTCCCAGGGCACTTGTGCCCATCTGTTTTATTCAATTATGCAAGACCAATTATGCCCATATAAATGGCTCTCATTCGACTTTTACAGCTTCCAAAATCTGTTTTTCCAACTGCCAAAGATGAAGTTGCAGTAGACCAAAAGCAATCGATTTTGAAAAACGAGTGAAAGGAATAAATTGGACAGTATGATCCCCATTTCCATTCAGCAGCACCTCAAGGTACTGAGTGGACTAAAGTGACAGTCCAAGAAATTTGATATTAAATATTAAACCAAGAAAACACATGCTTTGAAGAACAGTACATGACTTCTAAGCAAAGATGAGATATTATTTTTCACAAAAATACATTTATTGTTGAGTGTCTTATATTAAAAAAAAAAAAATTAAAAAATAAAAATCTACAAGAACCCCAGCCTGGAGCATATAATGGTTTATGCAACAAATACTTGTGAAATGCCTACTTAAAAAGTTAAACCCCCTGGAGGGCTTGTGAATCTTTTAGTTGTAATGTACCCCTGGAGGATTTTATTTTGTATCCACCTAGCCTAAAGTTAAAGAGCACTTTTTGAACATGTTTGCTTTACTTGTAGCTAAAATCTGGGTTACTTGGGGAGGGCAATGGAGAGCCTAATAAATCTTACAATATACTTCTTGGCAAGAAAACTACTTACTGGTGTCATGAAGAAACAACTTTACTGCTCTCTAAAGAAATATTGGTTTCAGAAGTTACTATTGTATTCAAGACACATGGAAGCTACACTAAATCAATTTGTGAAACATGCTTTGTAATATGCGTTTAAAAAAAAAAAGTTAAATCCTGAAACAGATTCTGACATATTAAAAACAGGGGGGGAAAAAAAAAGAAAGAAAGAAAAAATAGGAAAGTTTCTAATGCTTCCATAAATTTTGAAGGAGGAAGTTTAAAACTTGGGTGTTCCTCTCCATAAGTCACATTCCACAAGGAAACAGCTTGGTTTTATGTATATACTTTTACCATTCAAACTTCAGTGGGGCTTTTTTTAAGCTTCTATTTTCTCCGTTCAAAACTGTGTATTTCTCTGCACAGGAAGCACGAAGAGGGAGCACGCTTGCTCTGAGAATACCAGCCAGTGTGTGTTTTCTTCCTTATATTTGAGAAAGAGCCCTAACTCTTGGCTCACAACATTCCCAGTTACTTTCTTTCCCAAACACTGGATCCACAAATGGATCAGCTAATTAATCTAGACATAATTCATTAAGGCCACCAGCAGCAGAACAGAATTGCTTTGCCAGTTGCCTATGCATCTGGATGTCCTCCCACATGCTGCCCAGAGGAAAAAACTGAGAGGCCCAATCTTTACAGAAAATCAACTGTAAGAACAATAAAGTGAATTTAGACCCTTTGAAAGAAAGCAGATTGAGTAGTCAATTTATCCTCAGAACAGGCTCAGCTCAGATGAGAGCAAGGTTATGTTCTTCCATGGTGCCGTGTTCAATTCCGTGCTTGAGGGACCACCAGTACAAAGGGAACAAGTTGAATTCAAAGTCCCTGAATTTCTGTGCTTTCTGTTTGAAGATGCCTACGGGAATGTGAAGCAAGAGCAGGTGCCATAACTGTCCTCCTGTGGCATAATTGGTAGACTGTTAACAAAAAATGTTTCCTTGGAAGTGGTATTTGTAGCTATACAACTCTCTATGTACCACAGTTCTCCTTCCTCACATGATTTATTCTGGGCTAAAGAAGTTAACTCAGTGAAATCAAGGCAGTAATTTAAAAAAAAATAAATCTGCATATGAGAGACTCTGATGCTTGCAGTCTATGTTTCTTAGTTCTAAAATACATTTCCTTTCCCAAGCCTGGATATCGCAGATACAGCCTGAGTCACATCGTACAACTTTTGTCTTTTTAATCCTCTGTTGAATGCAGAGTATATCTGCCAAACTATGGTCAGTTAGACCACGTTTGTCTTTTCTTCTTTTCTTAAAGAATGTGATTCTAATGATACAGAAAATTACTTCTCCAGCTGCTAAAATGAATCCACTTCTAGGACAGAACTGAAACCAAGAGCTCCTAAAAGATGCAGAACAGTATTTCAAATGAGCATCCTTTTCCTCAATGTGACCGGATTCAAAATTCTACATAAAACATTTTCAACATATACATTTCATGCAGCAAAGATTCCTTAAGTGGGAAGATTGTTTCCCAATTTAGCCTTCTCTTTTTCTTCTTCCCTCACGACTCCCATAGCACTGTGGACAACAATAAAATGAGGGTAAAAAAAAAATTAAAATAAAAACCCCTCAACACCTCAATGACTGCTTTTCAACAAGCGTTTCAAAACATCTCAATTCTGATACATCTGAGCAGTAAACTCCTTCACTGGCTACTAATAATTGAAATTAAGCAAGCAACATCTTTTTAAAGCTTCAAATTCCAACGTAAAATTTATTGGGAACCTCAGAATAATTGTCTCAACTCTGCAAATTAGAATGAATATTTAATGTAACATTGCTACCACCACAAAAAGCCTACTTCTTTTGATAAAGACACTGATTTATCTCAAAGTGTCCTGGGAGGTTGAGGCTGAAATATTGCAAGAGAAGCTGGCTTGGATCTAGGTTTCAAACATGACAAAAAAATTATCAACCCTCAGTTCTTAACTGCCTTACATTAGTCTTCAAAGTTAAAAGAAGGATTAAAGACATCACTAAGTAAAGCAAGAAAATACCAGACATGCTGGATTTCAAGCACAGTCCAATTTTATCTCCTAATTATTTAAAATACAAGCTGCCAAGTGCACCAACCATTCTGACAACAAAAATCTGATCCAACTTTGCAGCAACAACAAAAAAAATGTTTATCGGAGAGGTCTAAACCACAGACTCATTTTGTAAACTTGGAAGCAATTCCAGAGCTAGTGCCATACATCTCCAAGGAAAAGATAAACCTTCACTCACATTTTTGTGTAACAACAAATGGATCAGCAGTCTTCAGGCAAAAAAATTAAAATCCTCCACAGTTGAAGTCATAAGACTTCAACAACAACTACTTCTTATCAGGAATATTTCCACTACCATAAGTGCAAGTAAAACTCTTGGCAGAAGTGTCCCGAGTCGTGCGTGTCAAGAGCAGGGAGCGAGGAACAAAGCTGCCTCTCAAGGGTTCCCAGCACGCTCTTGCTCCTTACAAGAAAGGAAACCATTTGCCTGCTTCAGGAAGGGTCTTGTAGGACAAGGGTTTCGTCCCTTTCCAAATCATCTCCGTTTTCCAAAAACTTTGCCTAGAAAATGAAGCCAAATGGCACCTGAGAACTACAGACCGAACAGTGAACTCAAGACTCAAATAGCTCGTGTGAGAACGAGACGCAGGCAGACACATTTGAAGCAGGAGGAAAATTTCATGTTCTTACCTGCCACTCACAATTTTTCAAATGCTTCTGGAGGACAAGCTGGCTCAGCATATCAGAAAGGAAAATGGTCTTTCAATAACAGGCTGCTGTTCCAAATTCAGCCCAGTCTGATGGTGGCTGAAAGCTATTATCCAACAGGTGGCCAATGTTGAATGAAAGAGGGATTTCACTTCCAGTTTCTGTTAAGTACGTGTCTGCAACACAGCTGGCAGTTTGAGCAGACAGGCCAAGCCCTGGCTCTCCAAGTCCTGACCGAGGTGTGCTGGCAGGGCAGGACAGTGGCTTACACCTGTTTTGTGGCAAAGGGCTTCATTTAACCGGTGCTGTTAAATATGATCCAGGAGTGAGCTCGTGTTTTTAAATAAAAGATGAAGAGGTGAATTTTACATACATGACTTTTGCCTGATTAATTCCAGCCACAGAAGACATGTCTAGCATGTTTGCACTTATAAATTATTATTGCATCAAATTAAACTCAAAACAACTCTTAAATTTTGTTTGAAGCTAGAAGCTGTAGGACCTTGCTATCTGACACAGCTCTGCTATCACGGTTTATGGAGCAAATGACTAAGCTATGAAATTTTACTGGAGAAACCTCAGCACAGTGCTTCGGGCTAGTTTCTCAACATTAGGACATCTGAGAATATGGTTACATGGCAGGCATTCCACAGTAATAGCTCATGTCAACACTTCCACTGGGGTAAATAAAGGCATAAGGTGCCTCAAATTACCTTGTATTTACTGTGGGGTATAAGGGAATGCAGGCAGAACTCCATGGAGCATTGGCGTGGCCACCACTTCACTTACCCAGCGACCATCTGCCCCAAAACTGCAACCAAACTCCCATATCAGCCTCCAAGGCACTTATTCCTAAGAGATCTCCACCCTAACCAGGCACAGTTTGCTACATGGATAGGATGAGATGAGGGGCTTTAACTCTCCCAGCACTGCCATTCCATTCTTTGCCTGGTTGTCACGGCATCCTCAGTGCAGACAATCTATTTTAAGCTTCCTCTAACGCTGGCTGTCTCTATATGCTTAAAGGGAAAAGCAAACCACCATCCAGAAGAACAGCTCCCAGGAGAAACCAAAGAATTAGCAACATGTGTTTTGGGTACAGAAAGGTGCAGAGAACATTTCAAGGCACACGAAGGAAAAGCCTTGGAAAAGCAGGGAACTAGACACTGTTTTCTCAGCAATATTTAGTCTAACTCAGCCTCCACCTACATTAACTTTTGCACTGAAAGAAATACACTGTGTAAACTTTTTAATATTTTTTTTCCTTTATATCCTATCCAGTGTTTTCTCTCAAGGGTATTCAAAAAAGCTGAAAAAAAAGCAGCATCTCCTCAGGTGACTCTACAGTAGGAAGTGTCTTCTGAGCCACAAGAGTCAGAATCATTATTGCCAAAGCTGTGTTTTCACTTTTGTGTTATTGATGATGGTACTGATGACCCAGTAACAAGGAGAATAAAACCCATACTGTCAAGACTGTGACTATATATATATATGCACGCATTCAGGAGAAATAAGGCAAATTTAAAACAAGTATTTCAATAATAAGTGAGTGTTACAAAATGGTATTTTTCCTCCTAAATACATGGATAAAGGACCTTTTGCTAGTCTCTGAATTTGGCTTTCACAGCTACATCATCAAGCAATGTCTTACCCAATAAAAATATTTCTGCAGAATTTAATAACTACATCTATAGCACCTTGTCTGAGATTCAAAAGCCTTGGAAATTAAAATATGGCAAGAGCAGAATTTATGACAACTCTGTGAAGTAATGTCTATGCATACGCTCCCTCTTAATGTCATGATTAATTTACTGCTAGGACTATAATGTAACAAACTTTAAAATAAGTTACTGGTTCTCCCCCAAAACAATGCCCACCCACAAAAGTCAAGCTGTTGGTTCCTGTGCCTGCTGAGCTGTTTTCTGCCTTCTGAATGATGGCAACCAGAATAAAAGTCAACAATTCTCAGATGTGTTAAAAGCTTCAAGCTCTTTGCAACACTCCCCAAAAGCCATAAGCAAATGTGATACTGTAAAATGGCTTGTCATCACTCTCTTCCTGCCCTTCCCAACACATATATTCCTCATGAAGGGATCTTTTCTCTCCAATAGCACCTTTGAGATACTGAAACCTTACTGCTCTATTATAGGAAATAGCAGGGGAAGATGTCTGCTCTTACACAAACAATTCTATTTATGAATTGAAAACAACTTCCAGGGTTGGCATTTCTAATATATTTATTATTTCAAGGATCATTAATCTTTATAAAGGACAGAACTCTGAGTTATAACTAACTGCTGTCAGCATAAACTGCTAAAGTCATGCCTAAAGTAACACCACTCCTATGTTGAATGGTATCATGTACAAGATATTCATTGAAAGGGAGAAAAATACCATAAATCTTAATTTTGCTGACATAGATGCACACAATTATTCTATAGTTTCAGTAGAAGAAAGTGAAATGGGCTCAACTTTGAAGACCCCTTTCCATCACATACTTAAGATAGTTAAGAGATGTAAACTTTGTAGTTTTAACACAACTAAGTGGAATTCAAACCTGTACCATTTTTTAATAATTACTGCACATTCAAACAGACCTCCATTACTATGTCTTTACATGCAATTTTTCCCCCACTGTCGTTCGTGATCATACTCCTTCACAGTTCTAAGTAACATTTTCTTAAGTGACAAAGACTAAATTCTCATTCAATCCTTAGTTTACTGGCATGTTTACATATGGAAAGAGATTGCAATAGGTGTTCCAGAACAGCTGCTGTGAAAACACTCTATGTCACAATAAAAGTCTGCACAAGTAAGTACACAAATTACTGATAAATAAAAGTACTTTTAATTCTTTCATTCTACTTCTCTAACAAGAAGTCTTCTTATCAGCTTCCTACGTACACAAGAGAAATAATTCGCCCTTTCAGTTCTCTTAGTTCGACCACATTTAGCTCTTCTGTGAATTTCTTCAAGCTTGCCCATTATCTTTCCAAGTTTTTTTCTGGGAACAAAAGGGTATTATGATAGGGGCAGACAACCCCATATTGCACACTGCCTGTGTGGTAAGATCTGTACCTGCATGTCAAACACTACCAGACCTGGGCTGGTCTCAGCATCTACGCTGAAATATGAGTTCCCCAAAAACACTTGTACCACAGATCCAACAGGGCCCAGATGAGCACCTGCAAATTCAACAAGGCACAAGAGAGAGGGCAGAGCAACTATACTTCAGATCCATGCTAGTTTCTGAAGAAACTATGTCCTCTGCAATATTCCAAAAGGAACAGCAAGTAACAACTCAACTGGGGTTGTAGCCTGCACTCATTGAAATTTTCTACTGATTTTCAATAAATCCCTAATGAAGGGTGCAAAAAGTCAGCAAAAGGAAAAGGATTTCTCTAAAGGTCACATTCAAATGCTTCTAAACAAGTGATTATTTTCAATTCTGACCTCTTTGGTATCAACTGGAACTTTGCCTGCAAAAATGGTTTCAGGACTCTGCCCACTGGTTTGTTTGTACAGTGGTACAGGAAATATGTAAATAGATTAAATTTACAACAAAGTGCCAAGCTTTTGAGATCGCTGTTTCTGCAGAATTCTCTGCTACACAATTACAACTGCCAGAGCCTAACTCTATGGAAGTCAGCACTAAAACCCCCTCTGAAAACAGACACCCTGCAGTGTCCGATGGACTCCTTGCCACCACCTCAGGACCATCCCACGTGTTCACACATTATCGGCCTCTGCTCAGAATGAAGCCAGTCTGAAATTACATGAAGTGCCACACACCAGGCTACAGATACAATGGGTGACAGCCCGAGGGAAAGCATGTTCCATGTCCAGCTGATTTGTCCTGTTCACTTTTGGGTGATTCTTACTGCCATTCATAAATCATGTCTTCTGACAAGAATCCAAATGTAGAGCCCCAACCTCCCACCCTACAGACACACTGCTGAGTCAGACCCAGGCTAACAGATCTGAGCAGACAGCTTTTACTCAAAGTGAGAGTTGCTCTAAAGGCTCTGCTCTCTGTAAGATCTAATTCCTAGTGTTTATCCTCCCCACTTAAAGTTCTTCGAAAACAAGGATATTCATTGTTTGGTTTAACTCTTTCCCATCTAACAATTAATTTCAAGTAGTTGAGTAATGAAACGTATCAAGCTATAAAGTTGAAACAAAGAAAACCTTTCCTAAAAAGATAGCATGATAGTACATTTACTTTCTTCTCTGTAAGAATATAGAAGTTTTCTCTTCAAGAGAACTTATGAGAGAGAAGTATTAGTTTTAATAGACAATTAATGTACATTTTCAGCTCTACTAGACCTAGTCAAGTATGAATATTCTTTGTATGAATATTCAGAATTTGCCCAGTAAAAGAAAGGATCTGACTCCAGCAGAAAGAAATATTTTCTAAACAAAGACACACTGAAAACTTACACTACTAGCACACAATATCTCTCAAGCCACATGGGTGAATTTTAACATTTATATCCCTACTAACTAGACACAGGCTCAAACCAAAACCACAAATATGGGGAAAGTTTGAACCCAGATCAGAATTTTATAGCTCACACCCCAACTCCTCTCTTAACAATGGTTGGAAAATGCTTTTCAAAACTCCTACAATATTTGTTCCATACACAGGAAATGAGTTTAATAGTACATCTTTAGGGATTAGCTTTATTTAGCTGTCCAAGCTTTTGATTAAAAGTCTGTAGATAGTATTGCCTTAGTTGCTACACAGAAACAGACATATTTCCTGATGGGATGGCTCCCTTGCTCACATGGCCATTCACCTTAATCCCTGTTAACTTTATAGGATGCTACACTGCACATATCATTGGCTGCAAACGTAGTCCTTTATACATGTTTCTTGGCCTTCCTCTATTCACAGCATGAAAACGGTGAAGATAAATATACTGCTGAAGCATGGGAATTGGAAAGTTGGATAAAAAGTATTACATCCTTACAGAGGAATTCTTCATTTCTAGACAACATAAAGCAGCTCCCGAGGATGAATTTACTGCTTTTCTGCTTCGGCATAGTGGGCTGTATTATGACCCGATAATCCACTGCAAGCAAGGCAGCAGCTGAGAGCTGCACTACCCTAGAGCTGTCTGAGAGATGACTATGATTCACTGAATCACAGCTTCCTTTCCAATTTCCACTCTGCCTCAAGGAAGACAGCAAGCACTGCCTCTGCACTGTCCTCTTCCCAAAATGATTTTGCTCATGAGCTGGCCTATGCTCCACTGTCTTTCCACTCACAAATAGACAAGCAAGGAAGCAGGAGATTTGAGGAGAAATTCTTTAAGCTCCAAACCTACATATATGCTACACAGGGTTTTTGTCAGCAACCTGTACAGTGGCTGTGGTATGGTAAGGTGTGGTTAGGCAGTGGATACGGTGTGTACCTGCCTCAAATGTTAGTTTGGTGTGCTACACAACACATGATGGCAAAAGGATTCTCAGTGTTCCACACCAGACGCACACCTTGCTAGTTAGGCCACCACGTGGCTTTGTTTCTCCCCCGTACGCACCTGACAGAACAATGCAGCATTTCAATCAAGCTAAGGGAAAGGCAATAGCTGTTAAAATAGAAGCATCTAACACGTACAGTGTTGATATCTGAGGAACTGGGAGGGAAAGAAAGAAGCGCAGGGCAGCTGCTGAGAGAGTGTGATCTGTGGGCAATAGGTGGCAAAGAAAACTCTCAGTGTCCAAAGGGAGAGGGGAAAAAAACCAAACAAATGCCCGATCCAACACACAAAGTAAAGTACGATGATTCCAGCCAGACTGACCAAATTCTCCAAAACCACAGAGCTGCTAGATTAAAACCATCCTTACAATTCAATATTCAGAGAAATCATCCTTAAATACATAATAATAGGGTCTGAAATGCCATAAAATCCTCTTTAGGCAGGCAGAATATTTCTGAATTCTCTTCATATTTACAAGGAGTGGGGAGCAGGGAAGCTGCAGGCTGGGATGTGCCTGGCTGCAGCACGCAGCTGCAGTTCTTGGGGTGTGCTCACTGCTGCCAGCCTGACAGGACAAGAAGTGCCTCTTCAGGACCATATATTTAACTGTGCTCCCTATTGCTTAAAAGAACAAATGACATTCGCAGCAGAGAATTTAGTGGCACCAACTAAAAAGCTTGGGAGCACCCATCACTAACCATCAGTCACCATTTCTAAAGATGACCGTGGGCGACAGATCATAGCCAGCAATAAAGTAGGAGGGAAGAGGTGTTAATTAACCTGTAAAGCTGCTCCACTTTGTGCTCCAGATAGCACAAAGGCCCACCGGAATCGAAGGCATAGTTCACCCTCATTATAAGGCTCTCCATAACAAAGCCGTGCAAAGAAAAGCCTACTGCTCTGACTCACGACTCCACTTCAGTTCTTTGTAAACATTTTGACATACATTTCACTCATGGACAAACTTTGCTGCTCCAGAGAATAACCTTCAAGAGAGGGTAATTTCATTATTTGAGCAAACACCAGAAAAAAACCTCATCTCCTTGCAAAGCCTCAAGTCTAGCTGGTGCATCAGAGCTTGTCTTGCATGAGAACTTTTAACGAAACTTTTCCTTCCCCCTTTAGTTAAGTCCGTTTCATTTAGGAACAGTTGTAAAAGTCTGACATTCTCCTCATCCTGTATTATATACCTATTATGATTTTCATATGCCAGCCATATGCTCCATCCCCACACTCCTATTAACCTTGCCCTGAATTTGTGTGCATCACCAAGAGCAAGGTACAGCAGTAAGCAGGAGGTCCATGTCACTTGAATGCACACAACCTCGGACAGGCCTCCACCAGAGTGGGGATTCAGCTCATACAGGGAAGACACATCCCTCTCACCACCTTCTATAACCTTGTCCAAACTCTCATTCAGATGAGTGAAAAGTAAAATGTCTTTTTTATCCGTATGTTAGAACTGCTTTGATTAATACAAACTTTTTACAACTAGACTTCTTGAGCCACTGGATTGTTACAAGAGCTGGACAGCTCAGAAAGACCCCTTTCTGAAATATTTTAGGAAGATTACTATAGATCAAAAGAAACAATGTAGATGTTTGGTTATTTTGCAAGGGGAGATTATATAAATTTCAAGGGGAATTTAAACATTCTTTTTCATTCTTACTTTGCTCAGGAAAGTAAGTGATAAATACATGGCTTGTTCATAAAAACATAGCAATGAATTAAGAGTACAGTTGGCATTGAAGTTCTTAATGAATTGGAAATATTTCTCTGGTTGGGAAGTGGGAAAAAGTGGATAAAACCAGTAGTTTCTAAGAGAAGACAAATGGACTAAATGAGTGGCAAGTGTTTGGCTATTTTGGGTCTCTGTGAAGATTTGAGCAACTTTAGAAATGATATACAGCTGAAGCTAGGATCTGGACAAGAATGCATGGCTCCTGGATCTCACGCTTAAGCCATAAATTCAGAGTTTCAGAGACCAGGTAGCACCAGAGCAACGGCTATCCATCTCTGCCCACCCACATCACAAACACCTCCCAGCTTCACATCCCAGCGTCGGACCAGTCTTCTAATCTCAGATGACTTCAAAGCCTACCTACCTTGTGATCCAGAGTGCTTAAGAAAGCTGTGTTTAACCTATTAGCCTATCTCCTTAAGTACAACAGGGCTGACATCCTACCCATGAAAATCCCAACCGCTGAGCAGGGGCCCAGGGGGCAGCTCCTGCCAGCCCAGTTAGGAAAGGCACATCCTGTTATCAGAGCCTGTGCTGAACCACCCAGAGCTTTAACTTCGCAGAGATCTTTCTGCCGTACGCACCTGAATGTAAAATATGGTAAGCACCACGTGTTAACGGGTAAATCTAACAGGTGCTTCACACGCAGGTCCCAACAGACTGAGCTACTAGAAATTCCAGTCACAAAATAAAAATACAAACAAAAATTATTTTATGAATGAAGCAAAAAGGATTAAGGGCAGATAACCCATCTGGACTGCCTGTAGTTCTGATGTGCCCATCCATTCTCACCTCTTCCCCTTAACAACCAAGTCGATGATTTTGTTATATTCTATGAATGCAAAGTAGATTAATTTCTTTGACTGTGTCCCCGGTATCAAATGAAGCCTAACTTTGCCCTTTCCATCATTTACCAAGCCTGTCTACTAAGTTGAAGCAGCACTCCCTTCTCTGCCCACTTGCTTTTTTCAGGCCTCCTTTCAGAGGAGAGGTTGAGCCTTTCCTCTAAGCAGCCCTCTTTCGTCTTCTTTCTTAAGAGCACACTTTCACCCAGTCTGAGGGGATTGCATTTTGCTTATTCCTGTTTGATACATTTCTTGTGAGACAGGATCAAATGAGACTGAAGGCCCAGAAACCCCATGCTGTGTACCCTGCATAAAACGTACTTTCTCTTGCACTAGAAAAAGGCTTACATGACATATATTTTTTATAAATATATATCTATGAAATTTTGAAAGTAGGCAAAAAACATTATAATATCATAAGGTGGCAAGGAATACAAAAGAAAAAAAACCACAGTGAATAGAATCCTTTTTTATGAAAAAGAAAACTATGCTTAACACAAACGCCTTCATGAATTCTCTTTATACTTCCTGCGACACAAATTCACCATTCTGCTGACACTGTTGCTGACGCTACTGAAAAAGTCACCCAAGAAGGCTCATTTTAAAATAAAATTTTACAAGAAGAGGAAATGGGGATTTGTAATGGAACATTTCCTTCTAGTTAATCACAGTATCATTACTGTGATGGCATAAAGCCCTTGGTCTTTTAATTAATTTAGTGATAAACATATAACATTTTGGGGTAACTCCCACAAAGACTTCCCATTAAAGGAGAAAAATCTTAAATTATAATTGCCAAAAACCCCCCCCCCCAATTTACTTAATACCAACAAACAAGAGACCCCTGCAATAATTCTGTGTTTCTAATATTGCTATCAATTTTAATACTACCTCCAGGTTCCATTCATTTCAAATTACTGGCAAATTTTAAAGTATTTACAATCAAGCAAGGAACCATTTCAGCTCTTTGACCTCTGGATCATGGGGTATAAACTTTCAACTTCCATAGAGAAGATATTTTTAAAACGAAGAGTGCATTTCCCAGAATAATGATGCTCTAATACTAAACAGCAGCTCAGTTATTTTGTGTTAAGAAACCAAAGCCCTTCTTACACAATTTCAAAGCAGCAGCTGTGACTTTGAAACTAGGAACTCATTCTGGCCACCTGCTTTAAATCCAGCCAAAATAAACGTGGTGGGATGGTTCCTGTTGATAACCATGGGATGGCAGGGTAGAACAGGTTATTTGCTGCTAGGGCTTAGGTCCCAGACATCACTAACTTCTCCAGGATCTCATCTGGGTGAGGACCTTGGGAATCAAGCTGCGTCTGAAAGTCAGATTAATTATTAAGGGCTATCTTGCAGTACTGTTACTCATGAGGAGTAAAACTTCATTGCACAGCTGAGATGTATTGTTCACGGCATGCCATTCACAGTGTGATGTTTTACTCCCACAGCAGATGATACTTCTTAATCCCTTGCCAAACAGAAAGCATTATGGTCTGGCTTGCAAGGTATTGGTTTCTTTGAATAAAGGGTTTGCTTTGGTGCTGTGTTTTCTTTTTTTTCTTTCTTAAATAAACTCAAAACCATCCATAATAGCAACAACACTAAAATAAAAATTATTACTTTGAAACCTCAAACCAGCCTACTTTTTCTAGCCTTACTACATGCAAAAACCATTGCAAAAAACAGTGTCCACAAATGCAACTTAGTGAACACTAACTAGACCTTGCCAGATTCACAACCACAGCTACTGTAGCAGAGCGTACCTCAGGAGATATTTCTGGGCCTAATCCTGCTCTCAGCAGAGTTAACAGAGAGTTAATAGACTTCAACAGTTAAACAATTTGGCCTACAAAGTCTCAGCCATTTCTAATTCTCATCATTAAAAAGCAAATGCACTCCCCTTCAAAAAACTATACAGAGTACTACAGAAGACAAAGAAACCTTTAATATTTAAAATCATACAAAATCATACATGTTCCTAAAAGCTTATTTTAATATAATATTGTTAAAGAGGGAGTGAAGAAAAGAAAATAAAATCAGGTCACTCACAAGTGTCCTAAGTTCTTTCCACTTTCTACTCTTTTTTGCCCAGCTTTCGCCCTTTGTGCAGTCCTAGTGAAAAGGCACATTTCAGACAAAGTAACCACTGTAACACATAGTGCCCAGGTGGAAACAAGTTCTTCTCCTTATGGCCAGCAAAGGACTCACACTTTGATCTTCAAGGAAAAGGCTCTGGATGGTGCAAATCAAAAGGCTGCTACAAGTTTATTTCTTTTTTTTTTTTTCCCTATAAATTACTCCTCCTTTTGATATCTATTCTTGCTCTTAAAAAAAAAAAAAAAAAATACACACATCAAGATGAAAACTGCCCACACGACAAGTTTGTGTTTACAAGCTTAAGAGCAAGTTTCACTTGAACACAGGTCAATGCCTCTTTAAGAAAACATCACATACCAAAAAAATCACACGTGGTTAGAACACATCATGAGCAGAGAGGAATTGTGGACTCAGTCTGTGAGGCACCGAGCCAGCCTGAGCAGCCCTTTGAAGTTAGAAAAACATCCTCTGGTCAGAGCACATTTGTGAAACCGTGGGACAGGCGCTTTAAACAACATTCACTCCGAGATCACCTGCGGTGTGCCAGTGGATTGGCGCCTGTGTAACTTCAACAAGGTAACCCTTTATGTTCCACAAAGACCACTCACTCCAGAATGTGTCCTACCGACAGCTCACACTGCAAAATCTGCGTGGCAGAGCACGTACTATGTCACTCTCTGTACAACACTGGCAGGCAGTTCCTGTCCAATAGAATTGTGAAGTTTGAGTAAACCCAGTCGTAAGCAGACCTTGGTCAGCACAAGGACCACTCTACCTGGCCAAGCAGCGCTGACAGAGGGAAGGCATCACCCCGCAAATAGGGCCACTGCAAACCAGCGTTGCACAAAGCTTACAGTAGTGCAGCCAGGTGTGACACAAAATACTGCTGTCACCGGCATCAGGAGAAGGAAGATTCTTGGCTGTGGATGGCTAAGTCCAGGTAACACACGGGGTTTTTTCCCCTCCCATTAACAGACAGTAAAGACTGAACATGATAAGACTTTTTCAGTGGAGTTACCTCCCTCCAACCAGCTCCGCCCTCAGTTATTAGCACCCAGCCCACTGGCAGCAGTGAGCTGTGCCAGCCCAATTTAAAGCAAATCCACCCCCTGGTTTGGCACATCTCTCAGGCTGAAGTGCCTCTCAGAAGAGTCTCTAACTGAAGGCAGCACTGGCTACCCAATCCTCACACTACTGGATGCTGGAATTGATGTGCAATAACAGATGATCTTGACTAGACCCCTTGTCAACTGAGAGTGTGGAAAGAACAAGCCTTTGGATAGGGTTCCTCCCAATGTTAGGAGACACTCAGACTGTACAGTAAGGCCAGGACTCTTTCTTTGCTTAAAACATACCCCTAAAGGCACATCATTAGCATTTTTGTCATCTAACCATTCTGCTCTTCTGTGTTTGACAAGCTTTCCTACTTTCCTCAGTGGTGGTGAAATTCCCCTCATTTTTGAGGAGACAGGACTGTCAGTGTTGCCATCAGAAACACGCGAGGAGGGCCAGGTTACAGAAACACACGAGGAGGGCCAGATTACAGAAACACACAAGGAGGGCCAGATTACTGCAGCGGAGCTAGCGAGGGACCTCACAGCCTTTTTGCTTCTCCCACAGGACATTACCCATTGCCTGTTATTCAATTACTTATAAATCTAGGGGGCTTCCCACTGCAGTGCCTTTGGTTCCTGTCTTTCCAAAATGGGGAAAATCAGTGGCCGCAGATTAAGGATAAATTGTTTTAGCAGAGGTTTGTTCTGTAGTTAAACAGCACATGTATGTTTAATGACTAAGCACAAGCAACACCTGCAAGCTGCAGTCTAGCTAGTCCCTCCTGGATAGCAGCAAATGTCCAAGGACACAAAGCTACTAGTGTGCCTTACTTTTGAATTTCATCACACATTTCTCACCAAAGAAATTAATTACTTTTTTTCCAAATGGCATTTACAAAAAAAATCAAACAACACATCTGGAAAAGAGTGCCATGGTAAGGCTGATGACTAAATTCCAGTGAAGTCTATGTAGTAGCATCAAGGAATACAATACTTTCTTTCCCAATGCTGGGTTATTTCCTTCTTTTCTGTTACACATCACCATGTTTGAATCCAAGAGCATCTGTCTTTCAAAGCCCAGTACAACAACTTACACAGGAAGAGGTCTCATTCACTTCTTTATGCTGTGCATTAGTCCAGAGTTAAAGATTTTGTGTGATTCCTATTAGTCATAAATAAATGATTGAAAACAGCCTTAGAGTAGAAGAAAAAAAAAATGAAACTGTGGTGCAATACTTTAACAAATCAACCCAATTAGATAAAAAAACACCTTCATAACATAAAAATGTGGCATTATAATGGGTATTAAGCAGTGCTGTGGGAATAGCCTCTTTCAAAACACGCTTTTTAAATCTATCTGGAAAATTACATTGCTAATTACAAATGGGAATTTAAGTGGCAGTACAGCTGGGAAAAACTTTTGTGAACCTGTCATAAAATGATCAGATAAACTGCATCTGCAGGGGAAAATACACTGCCATTACACCAGCAATGTAGCTGCCAGATAAAAGGACTATAGTCTCATCACTTGAACCTTCCCTCATCTTCCTCTGATGTGGCAGAGAACCCAATACAAAACCACTAAAAGCAATGAGAAGTTTCCCCTCTATTACAGCAGGGCTTTTGCATCAAAATACAACAGAGAAATAATGCAGAAGTTTTAAAAGCAGTCTTACCTAACTTCACTGATTTAAAAATATACATTTAAATGTAATTTATTTATGGTATTCAAAAAAACTCCTCTTACATACATACCTACATCAGGAACAAGACCTTGCACATAAGCTTTGCATAAATAAAAGTAGCTTTAACTGAGATAACCTATGAAGCTTATCCTCAAAATAAAATTAAATATTCGGGATGGCTAAATGAAGCACAGTTTTTCCATGGGAAAAAATATTAAAGTATTATTTATTTTCCTGTAGGTACTTGTTTTGAAAAGCCTTTCCTCCCCACCTGGGCTTCTGCTAAAAGCCACAATCTACATTTAAACAGTGTGTATGCTTTAAAAAATTATCAACCATCTTTTTTTACAGCAGAAGCTTATGAAATTATTTGATCCACTTTTCATACAGAAAGTCTACGGCTGACCATAAATAGGCAGGCTCCCAGTATAAACTTACCAGGATTACATCAAAGACCTTCCTCTAGGATCAGACGATTGATTTCTTCAATGCTTTTTAGAATTTCTTCCAGGATATTTTGGGTTATTGCCTTAGACCTTTGCTCAGCTGGAATGACAGATATTCTGTTTGCGAGACTGTGATGTTCTCTCTTTACAGGGGAATGAGTGTCTGTAGTGTATACACACGTACACTATATGAACAGAGAGAGACTTGGAAAGTTCACAGGCAAAATTATTATTTATTGTTTCAAAGAGAGTAGTTTATTACAGAAACACTGATACAGGCTTAACCGCAGCATCTTACGCAATACAGAGACTGCTTGTTATTCTGGGAGCTCAGGACTGGGACACTCTAAGCCCAGGGAAAATTCCCACTCCCCCAAACAGGCATTTGTTCTTTATATGCGCTTAACGCATAAGGCTTAGCCTTACAGCTACTGCCTTCTTCACCCAACTCTCTTGAAACTAACTGTCCTGGAACTACAAAAGATTTTTAAGGTAGGACAAGAAGCAGCTTAGTCCTTACCTACCACTCTCAAATCTTCGGGGAATCAGACAGCAAACTATCTCCGAGGGCAACGCGCCACACTACCCACCGTTCTCCTTCCTCCCCCAAGACAAATCTGTCACCTCTGTACCACTCATCATCCGCATCAGAGTGTGGATCAAAAGATCCAAGGCTGCTCCCAAATCCCATTCCTCCTGCAAGACGGTACTTTGTTCTGTCACTTCCCTACTGAGTCTATCCCCTTATTTTATGCCTCACAGCATGTGTGGCTGCACCCCAAGATCAAACACCCATGCATGATTTTCTTTCACAGATCTTGAATCACAATGTTATACTTTAATAGGAACCTCAATATACTTAATCCCTTTAAAGCTGCCACCATAATGCCCCCAAATGCATTAAATTCCACCCTAATCGCAAAATACAAAGTATTTCTCTGGATGGACAGTGCACAGGCTGTTCTGACCACATGCCAATCCACCTCTGAGCTAAAGCAACATACACTGCCTGCATTTGTTAGTCAGAAGTCCAAGGAAACATGGCTGAAAACACCAGGCAATTTTAAAGTCCTCTGCTGCAAATTTTCCTCAAAGCATAACTGATCTCTCACATTTAAAAGAGGATCTCATGTTCTCAAGGCATTCTCATTGCAAATGATACAAGGGACCAGGGCCACTGAGCCTACATTTAAATCCAAACCATTTGAACTGAAATCAAGACTGGTAGATGGCCCTTTTCAAGGTATAATCAAGACAACCCCTTACAGTCAACTCCAATTTCAGAGTTCCACTGAATTCTCAGATCAAGGGTTATTGGACAAAAATCACCAAATCATCAAAGCTTTGACAAAAAGCAGAAAAACTGCCTGATAAGTCTTGTTCACAAGTATTAAATTTTATTATCAGCTTCAGGTTTAAGGAACAACTGCTTCTCGTGTCTGTTTGGCAGGGACCTTGATTTGAACCAAGGACCCCAGGGTCTTCTGTAACCCCTGCTGTGGGGTTAGTGTGTGGTGGGACCTTTCAGGTGTATTTTTACGGGGCTCTCCTTGGCCATCAAGGAGCTCCTCAGGCACTGATGGCACTTCAGTCTCCTGTGGCCACTGTCTGGTCATCTGAGGAGCAAAAAGATTTACACCACCAGAAGTTTTATAGGCAAAAGCTATAGGATCATTTCTTGCCCTATAATATACAATAGGCCAAAGCACAGAATCACAGAGTGGTTCAGGTTGGAGGGGACCACAGTGGGTCATGTGGTCCAATGTCCCTACTCAAGCAGGGTCATCCCAGAGCATATGGCACAGGATTGTGTCCAGATGGTTCTTGAATCTCTCCAGTGAAGGAAGACCCCACACCCTCTCTGAGCAACCTGTTCCAGTGCTCAGTCATTGCACAGGAAAGAAGTTCTTCCTCATGTTCGGGTGGAAATGTCTGTGCTTCTGTTTCTGCCTGTTGCCTCTTCTCCCATGGCTTGACAGCACCAAGCAGAGCCTGACTCCAGTCTCATGACACCCTCCCTTCAGATGCTGGTAGATATTGATGAGATATCTCAGCCGCCTTTCCTCGTGTTACAGGGCCTCCCAACAAGGGACTGCAGTACTTCCTTCCTCGCACAATTACATTCTGTACCTCTAAACCAGAAGTATTTCTGACACATGATGGGCACCTCTCAGGTCATGTGAGACACAAACATGGAGAGATTAGGGAATCTAGCTGACCACTTACAGATATAAGCCAGTTGTAAAGCCAACTCCCATGGCAAACCACTGGATCAGTCCTTATTAAACAGCAGACACGAGGTTACATGACAGCAGTCTGTTTGGAATACACTAACTGTACAGGACTTCTCAACTCAAAAAAGGATGCCTCACATGTTCAGAAGCGACACTGTTATTCTTCAAATTAAAAAATAAAATATATGCCATATTGCTCTGATGACAATAAATCCAGAAAGTGAATGTACTGTGCAACTGTACCCCTTGCAGAGAGACCAGGAGAGCAGTGGTGGGAGCTACACAAATCATTTCCCCTTTCTCTTGGCTTATGCTAAAAGTCAGCACAGCTTTCACCACAGCTAACACCACTGACCTTCCACCACTGCAAGACAAATGTCATGAGCTATTGCAATACAAACTTGCTCTGCTGGCTCAGAAATCAGACACAATGAAGATTTTGCATTTGGAACTTGGTTAATAATTCCAAGTCAGTCTCCCATAGCTGTAGTTATTCTGTAGGAGTAAATACAGGCTTAGTTTTGCTGCCAATGTTGGCAGATATGACTAAATAAATTCAGAGAAAGTATATTTGACCATTTCTTCACATTAATTTTTTTTAACTAAAACTTTACCTCACTCTCCAGGAAAAGATATCTATAAATATCACATAGCTTGAAAAGTCAGAAGTATTCAAAGTAACTAGTATATCAAGAAAAAAAATGGTTCCATTACCAAAAAAAACAAAAGAACTTCAAGTAGTTTGCACATCTGAAGGTCTACCATTTACTTTCCAACCAGAGTTTGATGCTGACATTCACGAAGCAAAATCCATCTGCAAGGATTTCTATAAAGGGCAACATCTGCAGCACTGGGAGCAATGTTCCATTTTGATTTAAATATCATCACCAAACAATTATTTCCCCAACTTTGGAAAAACTGACTCCTACAAAGTTTCAATACCCCAGAGACTTCTCTTTCCTCTGTTCATAACTCAGCTCAAAAGAAACCATAAAAGTCAACTAAGATCTTCTTCTGAAGGGTGCACACAAACAGCCACTTACCGAGCTCCTCCTGGGTCTTACTACAGATCCCAAAACCTACAGAAAACCCTTCTGTTAACGAATGCCACTGTAAAGAACATTGCTGTATGTCGACAATCATGGGCTACAAATGTCCCATTTTTGTTATAGCTAAAGTTTTGGAGTGAAGTCTGGACTGAATTATTTACATTTAAGACATTAAAGAATATAATGTATTGTTATTACTTTTCATCCCAGTTTACAGAAGAAAATGTACTCCATAACCAAGGCCTTCTCATTCAGAAGAATTAAGGTTTCACTAAGCCAACAGGGACTATTAGCAGCCCAAGAGACATAGATGAAGATTTGACCCAGTTGCTACTCAGAAAATGCTTCCTTACAAATACCAGCCTAAGTAACTCCACTTTAGAGGGGGTGGGAGAAAGAGGGTTGTTACAGATCCAAAAAAAAGGTCCTTTAATGAGACTGTTTGCAGAAACTTCATGGGCCATTCAGCTTTCCAATCAACATGCCAAACTAAAAGTGCACCACATTAAATCTGAAACACCTATAAAACAAGCCCTGATGAAATACAGACTGTCTTCCATCCACCTCCTCCATATGGCTCAAGCAAAGTCAACTTTTAATTTCATAACACAAAATATTTAATTTATGCTTTTCTTCATATGTCAATTTAACCTCTGGCACATAGCTTTGAAACCATATAAGGATGCCTAACACTTTCCATATGGCAACTAAATTGTAGCTTTTAATTGCACCAACTGGTATCATTCAAGGATAATTCCCTTGGAATCCAGCTTTCTGCTACAGTATTGGCCAATTTACTAATCTCATCACCATGGCACTAATACTTTCAGAGACTCTTTGATTGTTAATATTCATATTATAATTTTCCCAAACCAGAGCTGTCAAGATATACTATGTGCACCACTAATTAAATTATCTTGGTTTGTTGGCACCAAATTTCAACACAAAATAAGATTCTGCTTTTCTCTCTCTCAATACAAAGTTTGGCAATTTTATTGTAAATGTCATACAATATTTATGTGTACTAAAATATTTTTTAGTCATACCAATATCTAGCACTGCTGAGTCTGTTGTTTATTTTAATCCTCAGAGTCAATAAAAACAATTATCTATATAATACTGACATTAATGGACTTGAAAATATTTTAAAAGATCACTTCAAGCAGTCACACAAGATAGCACCCAAGGAAATTTTCATTGCTCTTGTCACCAAACCAGTAAGAAGGCAGTCTTTCAAATGTGATTCTACTCATGAAATGACCCCAAAGTAGTGCTACAATTAAATCTTCCATTTCAAC
Organism: Atrichornis clamosus; assembly: GCA_013400975.1. NCBI lineage: Eukaryota > Metazoa > Chordata > Aves > Passeriformes > Menuridae > Atrichornis > Atrichornis clamosus. Next base: position 100,793 of record WBMZ01010839.1, read on the forward strand.
AGGCTTTTAGCCATAGTATGTACATAACACTAAAAAAGTCTCACTTCTGTTTATTATTTTCATTTTGGATGAATGACCTACCCAGCTGTGTCTTCCATAAGGCGAGGTATTTTAATATGCACACACACACACACTGTTTAACAGAGGGGGACTGGGAAGGGCTATTTTTTTTTTTTATTTTAGATTGATCACACTAGAGGAGTAGTGAAGTTGACACTGGTGTTGTCTCCTCTCAGCCATGCAAGGAATGCCCATTAATGTCACTGGCAGTTACAGCCACAGAACAAATGGAGAACAAGCCCCACCTCTGAAGTACTGATGTGCCTCAGCATTTCATACTGTGTTAGTCCCAAACCAGATACTCAACTCTAATTAATACCAATTAGGGTTGAACATGAGGATCACTAGCACCAAGGAGCCCAGCAGAAGTGGTAAGCTAAAGCCTTTTCTATTTTATCTAGAAAGATTACCTACAATGTGGCTCACTGAGAGTTGGTTTGAAATTTAATTAAAAATATGATATTATTTCCATTCCCAAGTACAGACCTCAATAAGACACACAAGAACCTAGTAAAATTTCTTATGGCTTTGAAGATAAAAGAAAATCGAACTAAGTAAATGTCATATTTAATATTCCCCCCTCTAGCACAGAATTACTTCTCAGTAAAATATATAAATACATGATTATTTGCAAACAATGTTGATTTCCAAAAATAGTTTGTAAAAGTAAATATGGGGAATAAATTTAAGCTTAAGGATAACCCACAATGTCAGAAACCTTTCTGAATACAAGTTAACTCATTCATAAAGCACCAAAAGAAGTGTACTCAGTTGCTCTAACAGATTTACAGCCTTGGTGCTTTCTATTAGCTTTGAAAGAAGAAGATGACTTTGGACCTCATACTTTCCATGGATGCAACAGAACTCCTTTTTTCTTTAATCCTACATGAGTGGAAGCTGCAGCCCAGCCCTCAGCCTCCAGAGTCATTAAAACATTTAGAGCAGAGCAGCCCCTGGTGGGCGGGTGGCAATGGTTGAAGGAGGTCAGGGCTCTCACCCAGCACAGCCAGTTGCAGGCACTGGTGCATATTTCGGACACTGTCCCCTTCCCCTGGCTCATGCCTTCACCCAGTGGTTTACTCAGAGATCCTTCTCAGATGACTGGTGCCTTTGGCAACAGCTGGACACTAATTACTGCTCTTTCAGTGAATTGGAGGGGGAAGACTCAGATGGATACGACACGACATGAATAACACGTCAGCTGAAGAAAGCCTGCCCTAACCAAGGAACTCTCAAAACTTTTGCTCAGGAAGAGGAAAGGTGTCGTACTGAACTCTCCTTGAGTCCAACACCCCTGCATGAACCGACATAAAGACCTCCCCTCCACAACAATTGTAAATTCAATCATTCTAGAGAGGACTACAGATGAAACTTTATTGCTTTCCTGTATTAGTCACTCATTCCTCTTGTAAAACACTACATGAATCCCCTGAAATTCAGTGTCATCTCCTCTGTATGACTAACTTTAGCAGGACAATCCAGTGTCTCTCTTCTTGAGAGAAACAGCCTTCCAGCTACAATCAAGACAGAATTTTTGGCTTATATAGAGCAATATAAATCAAATTGCACCATCACATCCAAGTTCTGCTAAAAATTACCCAAATCTTTGAAGTTTCAGTCTTGGAAGCTCTTCAGACTAAGTGCTCTCCTCTTCCAACCAGAGGTTTTTGGAAGTAAACTGGATTTCACCAAATAGGCCCTATGTACAACAAAACCACTATCTGGTTAAGGATTCCTAGTAGGGAAATTATTTCTAGGATCTGTTTTTTTTAAACTCAGCTGGATGTTTCTGTGAATACAGATATTTTCATCGGCGTTTGATCTAACTCTTTCTGCCATAAGTCACAAATGCAGCAACTTAGGATCTATTTTGGCAGAAAAAACCCATGTTTTACTGAGAAGTCAAAGCTTCAGCTGTGACACACTAAACTTGTACCATTCCACAAAGCCTTGTAAGCCAATTGGATGTTTTAGGATGAATTTTGAAGCAGTAAGGAGAAGAGTCCTTGGTCGATTCAAGTGCAACACTACCGCATCTTTGGAGACTACACACCTGTTCCACACAATTCCATGACTATTAGCAGAAGCAATTGCCATTTCTACATCTTGAGGTGAACAAAGAACCAAGAGGTTAGGCTACAATGCACTTTGTATCTTGGTATAATTATACAAGAGATCAAAGAGATCTCAGAAGAGAAGCAGTCATGCAATCTCAGTTATGGAGTCAATAGCTGTGACTCCATAATCCTTGTCAAAATGACTGTACATATGGCACATCTGGTTCCAATGTAAGATTAGAAATGTATCCTTCCCTATTCCAAAAGTTCATATTTTAAAGGAACTTTAATGTAGCTGTCACAGTGGGCCTGTGACAGGATGACAATTAAACTAAATCAATTAGCAGGCTATATATGCATACAGATACTACCAAATATATTAGGCAATAAATGGCAAATATTTTTGAACATTCAGAAACAGCTCTATAAGGATGACAGTAAAAAGCCTCATGGGAACAGTGCTTTTAAACACACTTAAACCTGTTTACAGTTTTATAATGTACTAAAACTGTAGACTAATATTTAGTTAATGGCTTGCTAATTGCTGAGCCATCATGAGAAGACTTCCTCTTGAGCAAGAGCAGAAATACTGTTCTACTGTCATTCCAGCTGAGCAGACCCCACAAAACTGCCAACTGAAGAGTGTTGTGAATAGAAAGTATCTTTCACAAAAGATATTTTCTCCCTCTTTTCAGAAAGCAAATTATCTTTGTGGAAGAAAATGCATTTCACAAACTAAAGTCAGAGCTTTTTTCTTTAACTCTTGTATTTTCAATCTGTGTTTAGTTTGGTGAGTTGAACTTCTTTTCTAGAAAATATACATGTGAAAGGTAGAACATACCTAAAAACCTTGACTTACAAAAATTGGGATAATAAGAAAATAATTAAAAGTATGTGTTTTTACTCTTTGCATCTATATCATAGTATGTACTATTATTAATGAGAATTTCTTTCTTTGGACATATTGTTTCCAAATAAAGTGCAATAAATATCATGTCAACCAACCATTCCTGCAAGTTGAAGGTGATTATGTTCATCGTTTACAAACACATCAATATCTTGTCCCCTTTGTCTTTGCGTCTAGTGACTCACACAATTTATGCTCCTTAAAATACAATACTGGTGGAATCTAAAATGTCACCATTAGCTTTTCCCATGCTACATATCTTCTACTCACTTTAGCATCCCACCTAAAATGAAGTACTCTCCACTTGCAAGTTAATTTTTCCTGAGACACCAGTCTGAGCTCCTGAGAATACAACTGGTAGCTAACAAAGCAAAGAGCCTGCAGGAGGTTTGGTGGCCCTGGCTCTGCTTGTGCTTTCAAAGCCACACTGCTTGCTGGGAAGCACAGATTCCAATCTCCCCCATCTCTCAGGTTACATTTCCAGTGATGAAGCTTTCAGGGCTTGATCCAAAGTCAATGGGAATCTTTCAGTAAACATCAATAAACTCTGGATCACACCCTGAAACACTACGAGGACCATATCTAAGTAATGTTAAGTCTGTTTACCTCCCATCATGCCTTTTTGTTTAAAGAGACAACATTAAAAACAAATAAAAGGAAAAAGCAACCGAAACATTTCCTCCAGCCCTGCTTTACTTGGAGGACTGAAGGAAAGAGAAGGGGTGGAAAGTGACCAGTGCAGTAACAGCCAGGACAAGTGACTGATACAGTAACTCTTATGGAGAAAGTCAACTGAGCGCTATTAGCAAAGAGTAAATAAATAACAATTACTCTTCGGGGACTTCTCCTTGCCTGCCAAAATGTCATAGGCAAACTTGTGCACTAATCAGGGTTCACAGACTATGGCACACTGGCTGGGTACTGGGCTTTCCCCAGAGATTCTCTGTTTGCTCCTGTTTGCAAAGGATTTTGTTCTAATCGTACTGCCCAGACACCAGCAGTCAGGTTCCCGTACTCTTCTGGCTTTTGTACCCTCACCAAGTTTGCTCTGCAGCTCCTAACTTCATCAAAGGACTGAAGGAAACCACCCACGGGGCAGCGCCTTGGAGCAACATTAGGGCAAAGAAAACCTTCCTTTGCACAACCGCCCCTTGGGAGGGAAGGAGGGATGGAGAAAGAGCTTTTGCTTTTCAGTGTTTCAAAAGGAAGGGGCGGGGGGGCAGCGAGGAAGCTGACATACCCTGGCGCTGGAGAGCCTGCACACGGCGCGGTGCTGGCAGCCTTGCTGGAGTCCCGAGCTGCTGCCGCCGCTGCTGCTGCCCCCGGAGAATTTCTGCTTCACCATCCAGTCCTCCAGCCCTTTGCGAGCCAGAGAGGCGTTCACCGCGAAACTATCACCTAGAAAAGAGGAGACAATGCCGCCGCTGAGCCGCCCGCAGAGCCCGCCCGACCCCCGCGGCCATCCCCGCGCCCGGCTGGGGCTGCAGCCGGGGCTGGGGCCGGAGCCGGGGCCGGAGCGGCGCGCAGAGCGCAAACCGCGGCGGAAAGTTGAGGGGAGAGGGCAGGGGGCCGAGGGCAGCCAGCCGGACCGGGGCAAGGCGTTCAAAGTTACTAGCAGTAAGCAGCCATCCCTACCTTCTGGACTTTCTCTGGGTTTACAAACGGCAGCTAGGCAGATCCGGAGGAAAGTGTGTGAGGGAAATAATAAAGGAAGATCGTTAGACACCAGTATAAAAACCACAGCAATAAACCGAGTAAAATCCGAATAAAAGGGAAAGGGCAAAGGAAGTAGCAAGTGAAAGGAACTAACCATGTTTCGAGTGAAGTTTCCCCATCTCTCTGCATTGATCTGCAATTACGATTCATTTGACTATTTTCAGTAGGGTCAGGTTCGCTTGTTATTTTTTGTAGATATATAAAATCCCAGTGTGTTTAGAAATCCATGTGCTCCGCTTCTCCCCGCTAACGCACAAGCGAGCTCAAATCTCAGCTCCTCTCCTGCAGCACGGTCCGGCGTCCCCCTCTCCGCTCCAGCCTTCCTCCTCTCTCCTCTCTTTCCCAAAGACAGAGGCGGTTACAAAAGACCTTACTTCACCCACCGGGGAACATGATTGACACCTCATTGAGATTAGACCACTTGCAGGCAGCCTCCGCCTTCCCATTGGGCCGCGGCGGCAGATGAAAGGGGCGAGTGAGCCCTTTGGAGGCTCAAAAAGGAAAAAGGAAAAAAAANAAAGAAAAAAAAAAAAAAAAGAAGAAGAAGAAAAAAGAAAAAGGAGCAGCCGGGGCGCGTTTCACTTCCAGCCAGGCACGGGCGGCAGGGCCGG